>JAQFVV010012403.1:15143783-15614973 GCA_028023455.1 Epiperipatus broadwayi | reverse complement strand
TATTTTATTTTGCCAAAGTTTCCTCTTGTCTTTTATTAATAATATCTTTATTGCTGTATAGTGGAATATTTCTTTTCTAAATTATACCTTGAAATTACTTTTAAAATTTATATATATATATAATTATTATAAGGAATAGTTTATTTAGTTCTTAGCATTACTTGAAGTCATATTCTAAAATTTTGAATATTTAAATAAATATATCTGTAAATAATATTCTAATAATTTTAATAAACCTGTAAATAAGCCATGATTTATTAAACAAGTAATCTTGATAATATAAGCCTATTTATTAATAACAAAAAAAAAAAATTGTTTAAAAGTATAAATGATTTTTGATTCCTCTAAATTGTCAGCCATTATTTAACACAGGTAAAAATGTAATGATGAGCCCAGTTAATACTTTCCCTATTCCTGGAAACAGGGTGATCCATCCTCCATTTATAAATATTTATTTATTTTTTTAAATGTTCATGCATATATTACTGTGAATTAACATATCACACTTATTCAAATACATACATATCTTTTTTAATCATGTATTGTTTAATTTTTTTTAGTTTAAACAATAATATATAAATATCTGCAGCTACTCATGTACATTTTGTAATAACTTTGTTTAAATAATATCACATATATAGACCACGGCTAATTCTTTTAACTCCACGGCTAATTCTCTTAACTTTAAACAAAACAAAAAATACAAGAAGGCCAACTATATGATAAGGTTAGTAATGACAATTAGAAAAGAAAATGAAATAGAATGATGCCAAAAACATCTGATGGGAGATAAGAAAAGACTTTTGAAAGAAAAAACACTCCACTAAGATCGTAAATAGAAAGTTAATGAGCTGTGAAGCAGTTGGTGTTGTCTATCAATACAATCAATTGGATATCTCTGAGTTTATAAAATTTCAAAGAAAAAATGGATGCCAATGAAAATAGATGTCTTATGAAAAAAAGAGAAGCAAGTAATTAAAACCATTACAAAAATAATAAATTTGATATACACAAGAAGGATATATTCCAGATGAATGTCTGGTTATAGATAGCAATGTATAAAGCTTAGTTAAATATTATTTGTCAGTTTTTGAATGGATCATAGCTTCAATAATGATTACAAGAAAAGATTATTTTATTGATAACACAAAACAATTCCAGAGTTTTAATTTTTAAAGTTTAAATGCTTATAATTTAAAATGGAGAATGGTTGGCTTTGTTTTAGCTGAATGTTTTGTTTTTTTTCTTCACAAAAATCTATTCTGAAATTAATTTCTAGATCTTCAGCATCAAAGAAAGAGAGTAAATACTAAATGACAATTTTTTTCATCTGAAATATTAAACATCACAATCTTGATTAGTAAGTTAATGATGAAGAGAATCTCATGTTTTTTTTTTGCTTGTAGTATCTAAAAAACCAATTTGTAGAAGAAACAAATACATTATTCCAGAACAATTTTCATAATATTGGTATAGTAGCTTCACCCATGAATAGATGAAAATCAATCAAGATGTATTGGAACTTTACACCAACATGCTCAAATTTAAATTTACATGGTAGAGGATATCACTATTCATTTTAATTACTTTGCAATTGCATTGTTAAACTGGATCTTATATAAATCCAATACTCAATAATTAATATTTTATAAATCTAGCACAATTCCCGCATCTAGTTAAACTTTGATACAAAATACAATGACCATTGCACTGGATTTGTGAATATTAGTGAGTATTGAATTTATATTGGATACAGTTTAGCAGTGTATATGTAAATTTAAATTTAAGCTGGTTCAAGTAGAGATCTAATAACATTTTGGTAATTAAAGTTTGCCCTTATATTTGTTATTGTTTATTTTATCAGTCTATTAAAATATTTGGCATCACATGAAAAGTGGACCCATTTTTACATTTATTTCTAGTTAAAACTTGATACCAGATTGTGCAAAAATTGTGCCAGATTTATAAATATTAGTTACTAAATGTTGGCTCTCAATTATTATTATTATTTTTTGAGTCATAATTTCAAGGTCTGTGGCTAATTCTAAATTTCTTGTTCTTCAAATCGGAATGATATGCAAAACTATAGTTCTGCCATCTTTAAATCAAAACCAAGTGTAAGGGCAGTGAAAACTGTGTACTGCATGAATTTAAAGTGATGAAAATTTCATAAATATTTGTGAACAATTAATCTACATTATAATACAATTCAATAAAAATATGAATATTTAGACAAAAAAATATTTTTTATAACTATTAAAAGTCAGTATATTTTAAAGCTTTGGGCAGTGTGACACAATGGAAAAAATAAGATTTAAGAGCTAAGGATCCTTGGATCAAACCTGCTCAAACATCACATAACTTTTGAGATCTTATCATTTAATTACATTGTCTAACAGTTTAATGTAATAGTATAATAAAAGACTCAAAGGTCCTTGAACTGTCAAGTTCAGTGTAGACCATCATACAAATCCCTGAGCCACAATTAGTTTTCATATAAATGGATTTTAATGAAATGCAAATATAAATAATATTCTTTTATCAGTATGCAAGATTTTATTATGCAGAAACTAATTAAATGATAACCTTTAAAAATAAAATAAATTAGTCTACATATAATTTCTTTTTTTGCAAAGGATATTAAAATTGCTGATTGAAATAATCTTTCATATATTATATAGGAATGTCAGATAGTTTATTGTTCAGGAATTCATTAGAAATTTGAGCACTGAAAGTAACAAAGATGGACTATGACCATAACCATGGACCTTCAGAATCTGTCATTCCACTGCTGCATAAACAAGAAGGATAAAAAGGTGAATGATTTTATTTCTCTGGAATTTGTAAACGATTTATGTATTGGAAGTAATGATAAGAGCATAGATTTTGAATTCCAGAAGTCCACCACTCTAAGGCTGGACTAATATGCTCAGGGCAAATATCAAATGGTTTACAGATCAGGATTTCATAAGAAGTTGGAACACTAGAGCTAGGTTATGATTCATGGACCTTAAACTTCAAAGTTTTCCTTTACTATCGTTCTAAACAATACAGACTTTTCATGCATTTCACAACCAGTAAACATTTAAGCATTACAGTTACTTTTATAGAAATAAATATTTCTAAGTTCTCCATTTCCCTCCTTTTTTAAATATACATTCACTGTCTATATAAACATATAACAATTTTTAACTTGTTTTTTTTTTTTAGTTGAAAATAAACGTGATTTTTTAAAAAAAAACTAACTCATTTAGATAAATAATTATTAAAAAAATCTGAGAACCAATTACAAATTTTCAAAAACAGGACCTTTACAATGGAGTAACTGACAGACTGTTTGAGAAAAATTAAAAAAAAAATATTTGTAGACAAGTACATGTGAAGGAAAAAAAAACTTATTTTAGAGAGACAGAATATTTTCTTTATAACATAGTTTGCTTAGGGCAGGGGTCCCCAACCCTATGCCTGCAGGCACCATGGCACCTGCAGACCATTTTACATGTGCCCGCCGCTATCTGAACACGATAAAAATTATTTATCTGATACAAATAAATTTAATTTTTAAAATTTCTTTTAAATTATTGTACTATATTGTAATCAAATTGTAGGGCATACTATACTTTTATAGCATAAAAATATAAACGTTAATTATATGTTAAAATTTTATTTTTGAAATAAATATTTTTTTGTACATTATGTGTATTATTAACAATATCCAACTATAACTTTACATTGAAAAAATAAATGGTGCCCGCCAACTGGTTGAAAAAATAAATGGTGCCTGCCACCTGGCCAGTGTTATAGAAAGTGCTCTTAAGTGCAAAAAGGTTGGGGACCCCTGACTTAGGGTTTCATACTAATTAATTTGGTTTTTTAAATTAGAAAACAGGAAGACTAAAAATACTAACCCAAGATTTAGGATATATTCTATAATGTCAGCACCATTTCATTTTGCAATATTAAAAAATCCCCAGCAACCAGTTATTAATTAATAGGATTTCCATAGATTAATAATCGTTGCTTTTATAAATAACTACAGTAATAAGAATAGGAATGCCAAGGTTCCAGAAGTCGGATTAAAAAAAAAGCATCAATTATTAAATAGATAAAAAAATAAATTAGGTTGTATATATTTTCTCAGGGATAAAAAACAATAATGAAAGATATGTTAGAGGAAATGACAGCAAAAGAGAAATAAGTAAAAAAAAGTCACTGACTTTAATAAAAATATCAAAAATAAAGCAAAAAATGAAGAAAAAATAAATCTGAAATGGTTCATTTAAGCATCTATTGACAGATAAATAAATTTTCATGCAATACACATGAACCCCTATTTAAACATAGCAAAGGTTTATTAATGAAGAAGAGTGATAGAGAAAGATGTATAGTTAAACAATTTCTAAATAATTTATCGAGGAAAAAGTTTCTTCAAAGTGGAATTCACTAAGTAAGCAAACTACTAGATGGCGATAGTTTTTCTTCCTGTTTTATTTTCTAGTTAAGAATGGTTAAATATCTCTATATACAGACCAATAATTGAATAACTAGAGGTTTTTTATTTGGAAAAAAATCTTCAAGATAACATTCTACTTTCACCCAACCCTGAATTTGAACCCGAAATAATAACCGTGAGAATATATGTACTAAAATAGTGTGTTAGTAATAAATTCTAAGTTACATATATAACAATCATAATTATTTGCAATATTATATTTTACTGTTAATATAAATATGCACATTGGCAAAAAACAAGTTTTTGAAATGATGGTTAAACAATCTTGTTTAAATAAAATTATCAAGATTTTGATAATTAATGTTTTATTTGAAAAAGTTAATAATTCTTTATTGTCAATAATAATACCATTTTATACATAAATAGTTTATGTTCAAAAACATTCTTATTTGCCATTTTTTAAAGTTACAAGTTTCAATTAACAAATAATTAGAAAGTAAGAGTACAGGTCTAATCAGAATCAGGAATAAGCAGTAGGCAGTCTTATTCGGAAAGATTAGTTTATAAACTCATATCAGACATGGGAAGGAATATTTGTCTTTCATGATTATTTTATGGCTTCTAGGTATTCTATAAGTTAGTATAAGATTTTACCCGTATTAACACGAAATCAAATGTTTTGAATTCGAACTTGCTCGCAGCAGATAATTTACAAAATGATGAAATCGTTAATAATATATATATATTTTAAAAAAAATGTAATTTCATTATCAATTCACTGATTGAAAAAAAGAAATAATATCCTAAACTGTTTATTTGCGTTCTAAAATAAAAAAAAATTTAGGCAATAATTTCTGTATGTACTCCGGATTATTCATACAAACACACATTAATTATATATAAAGCAATAAGTTTTATATGGTCGATGCCAGATAATCTTTTCAAATAATAACATGGGAGGGGAGAAAATACAACTGCCATAATTTTTTTTTTACTATTTCATATAACAAAGATTTTTAATTCCCTGAATAAATGAAGATTATTTTCAAACCTTTTTTGGAAATAACTGTGGGTCCAAATTATATCTGCTAATCACAACCTAGTATCCATTATACTAAAATCTTTGCAGTTAATTACGGTGCACTGCGACTTACAAATAATAGTTTAGATCTGCTTTCTACTCATATTTCACTAAGACAGGTAATAGTATACGTTTTGATAAAAATGAAAAGATACAAATACAGGTTTTTAAAAAAATACATATATTTTTTTCGAAAAATAATAAATCAACAGATTAAAAATTGTTGTTCTTAAGCTTTGACTGCCAATTAATGACCCCCCCCCTCAAAATAAATCTTATATTAATAATGTTTTCATTTATGGACAAAATGAATGGCTTAAGTTAATTTCTGCAGAACTTAAAAAAAAAAAAAATCTAAAAATTAATAAACTAAAAAACAAATGGGTATATATATTACAATAAATGCAAATACAGTATTTTAAATTTTAAATATTTATTTAGATTTTTTTTTTTTTTTAAAGATAATTGTATATTTTTGTTCTCCTCGAGATTTTATTTTTCACACATTCACCTTTAGCGAATATATTTTTCAATCACTGTATTTCGAATATTTATAACACCATCAAATAAACATAACTTTTTAATAGCTTGAATATAGTTATAATAGTGCGTAGGTATGAAAAACCCCTAGCTATGTAAACTAACCGTCTATAAATGCAAATATAGAATAATCCCAACCATACTTTAGATTGGATGTATATAAGTACAGTATATCATTTATACCCATATTCGAGCTATCAAAAATATATATATTTACATCTATTAACTGAAGATTAATTTGATGTTTAGAGATTGTTAAATATAAGTCTTTTTCCCGGATAAGTTTTAATGATATCAGAATAGCTTATAGTTGTTCTGAAATAATGCTAGAATATATAAATCACGCCCTACACGTCAATACGTTTATAAATGACATGCTTATATACAATCTAAGCTAAAGTATGGGTGGGCTCATTCTATACTTGCATTTACAGATGGTTAATTTATATAGCTCGCTGTATTTCTGCATTATTACAACTCCACCATTATGATATTTTAAAATAAAATTTTATCAAGTAGAATTCACAATAAAATGAATTTTAACTTATTACTCTGACAATTATATACTTTTCTATTTATTATATATTTTATTAAGAAAGGACTTGGGATTAAATACAAGATGACCACTATCTGAATTGTTAGGTTGACTGGTGTATCATAATTGCGACACAAATAATTAATTCTAATATAATCAGATATATTGTGAATTTTACACTGCTTTCTGAGATAAGTATCAGTTACTCAATATATATCGTAGCAGCAGTATAGAACTAAGAAAAATGGAAGTGTAATCCAATGAGAATGAGTTAATCAAAGTATTAGTACAGATTAGAAATACTAATAAAATATAATATGTGGCCATAATTTTTTTCCCTAAAAAAAGATACAAACAAAAAAAAAAAACAATATGGGTTATAAAATCTAGTCATGCAATGTTGGACCATTATCAATATGCTGGTAAAGGAAAAATAACCAACTTTTATATATTTGATAACATTCTATATAAAAACAAATATTAAAGAAATAAGAGTGCTAATCATTAAATAAAATAAGTGGATGGTTTATTGGTGCAAGCAAATATGAAGTTCAAGCAATGGCCATACTCCATAAAACTTCTGATCCAGAGTCTGTCACTACTATGCCAATCACTGATAATAACACTTAAATCATCTCTGTAACCACAAAATTACCATACATGATTGTAGATCATTCCTTCCAATCTATAGCTTACTCTGTTATTAATCTCTATTTTAAATTTGATGATTTTTTTGTATGCTATTGACATATTAGGCTTGTCTATATCAACTTTAAAATGCTATATAAATCATAATATTATCACAAGCAACAATCAAATATATATTAGCAGAAATTGTGGCTCCTTCAATAATATCTAGGAATATATAATGAATGACATATACTTGACTTTAAATGAGACTTCATGACAGTTATGGATACCTTCTTAAAACCAATTTTGTCAAGCTTTATCTATCTGTTCTCACATTCCAATGCTTACAGGTTGTGATTTAATACATGGAATAACCAGCTGTTTGTAAATTTCTCTTCTATAAATCCAAATAACAAATAAAAATCATGACGAAGCTTTATAAATATCTTTGATTCACTAATATGTTTCAAATGAAGACTAGACTGTGTAATGCACTATTCTATTTAATGTAAATTATGGCCCATGGGTGATCTTTAGAAACTTAACCGATCTTATGCCTTTTTCATCTTATAAGTGATCAATTGTCAAGTTATAGGGTAATTACACTTGCTTACTTATTCACAACTATATCCCTTTCGAATAAAACATTTTTATATATATATTATTTTTGTGTAAAAAATATATTCCTTTATAATTAAAAATAAAACAGGGACATGTATCAAATGAACTTCCACACCACATTTTTATGTGATCCAATTCCCATTACAATTAATATTTTGGTTTAGCAACTCCTTTGATTCAAGTGTTCTAGAATTGGACATATTGCTTCTGAATGCAATGTTGGAAATTGCAACAATTGTGGCAAAATTTACAGACTTTATCACCTATGCAATAATAATCATAAGACTATTTCATGGACTAGTGTAGCCTCTAAAAATAGCATGTCCACCTTAGACATAAGTTATCACATTAACAATAAAATCTCACCTGTGCTACAATCCACAAGTACTACCTATAAAGAATCGGATGTAACACAATCCAATCAAAGCCGACAGCATCGTTAACATTTTAACAGATATAACACCAGCACATTGCAGTTATGAGAATCATTCTCAAAATTCATTTATAATCATTTACAACGATCCATGGACCTGAACAAAAGTCACAAACAGAATTCAGTTCTGTATTATAACCAAAATACTACATGCATTAAAAATTGCACCAACTAAAAACCAAATCAAATTGTGAAGCACCTGATAAAATTACCTCCTCCACCAATGAAAATAGTAAAAAAGTTACAATATCTCAGCTGACACCAAATGCATTCTAACACTTCAAAAACATATATCAAGCATAAAAATAGTCACAATAAATGTGTAAGGTCTTAACTCATATAAAAGAATCTCACAGATATGTCAATTTCTAATTAATCACCATGGTGATATTTTTTTCCATTACAGAAACAAAAAATTACTTTATCAACCAAACCAATCATTGTTAACATTCTAAACAGTAAATACATATTCATGCATAAGCCTATCATCAGACCAGCACAAGGAGTAGATGTTATAATTAGTACACAACTTCCATTGGCAATATTAAAAATAATATTTATATCAGTCAATGCAATCATTGTTTTATTTATTCAGTTATACTATCTTATAGCAATAGATTCATGCCAAAAAGCAAAAGACTTCGTAAATAATCTCATCACTGCCCAAATTAAATCCTGCATAAGCCTGAATTTACTATCATGTGTGGTGATTTTAATTGCTCCTATAAATTTTAACTGCTCCTATAATGATCTCCCATCCACTTTGAAACTAAAGCTCAATCAAGTGGCCTTGCTACTTCTACTATTATGGTATCCCCTAAATGCGGTGTAATTTATTGGAAATCAAAGATCTCCCATGTTTCATTTTCTGACCATATTTACATAAATTACCCTTTCAAATAAACCAACAATTTATAAATTTATATTGACACAGCAAATTCTTAGTGAATTTAAATTAACTATCGATGATATCTCTAATATATTATTTACCAGTAATTATTTTTATCAGCTGCAGAATTTCTTTTTTGTAATTGTTGTTCTGATAAATTAACAGATTATCATTCAATAATCTTATAAAATAAGGTACTGATGACATTAAAAACTCTTCAAGCTATAGCAAAATTCAATGATGCAAAACTCCTTATTCACAAACTGCAAAGTGAAGCTAAACTTCTAATTGCTTTTTATAACCCAAAATATCACAGTATTTAAGCTGAGAAAATTATTTCCTAATTTTTCAAAACTAAAAAAACTATAGTAAATTACACAAAATCAACCATCCCTATGCTTATGGCATTTCCAATTTTGTTGAGAAAAAATACACTTATGTCAGGCACCAATGTTGACATCGAACTTCTTAATCATTTAAAAATTACTCTAAAAGCAGTTGATTATCGTCTATTCTCTATTAATTGTAACCTGCATCTCCTTAAAATTATATTTCAAACCAACGAATTTTTGATGAAATTATGCACTTAAGTTCACACACCTCACTAGGAAATGATCTTATTCTAGATAATATTTATAAGTATTTAAATTATATTATCTCTCCCATTCTACATAAGTATTGTAATCAACTTTTTTCACATGAATATTACATACCTAATCTATCCAGTGATGTAATTTTCTGCCTTAGAAAAAACTCTAAAGACTTATATCCATCAGTAAATGACCTGCATCTGATCACATTAGATAATATTGATAAAAAAAATGTTTGTAAGAAATATTCTCAAAGTACTAAATGATTTTATCCTCCCTAAACATTCCTCATCACATTATTCAATTAAAATCTGCCATGCATCTCAAGCTATTTTATTAGCATAGGAGTCAATAATATATGCAAAACAAAATAAATTAACAAACTATGTTACATGCTAGGTTGACTTTTAAGGCTGCTTTTGATCTGGTAAACTGGGATATTTAATTAGCATATTAAGCAAACTTCTGCCAAGCCAAACACATCTAATTACTGCTATAAAAAATTATCTTACCAACATAAGTAGCAAACTAAAAAAATACATGCACCTTTCTTCTCCTTTAAAACCAAAACAAGATATTCCACCCACATGGTTTACTATTCACTTCACTATTATTTGCAATATATATATATAGACCCCATGAACAAAGAGATTGAGCAGTTCCCAGAAGGCCTCTTTTTTCTTCATCTTGGTACTACTGTTAAACTGATATCATTTGTTGATGAAGTCCTGATAATCTTCAGAGACTTGCAAAATATTCCTATCATTGTTTATATTCTAAACATATTTGAAACCCTATTAGGATCTATAAAACAAGTTTGTAAGTCACCCATGTGGCAGTACAGGTTGAAATCTATCTTCGTTCTTCACAGGTACACTCATCTTTTCCCGGAATTCCAATTAACCTATTTAAAACACAGTTACGCCATCGTCTAAATCATGTGATCATAAACAAGTTCAATACAAAAATAAAAGCTTTTTGCTCAAAATTGCTTTACTCTATAGTAAAAGTTTGTATTGTTAATGCTATTCTGGGAGGTATACTTGCTTACCATAAACCATGAAGGCATATTTTAAAGAGTACTGTTAAAAATATCATGACCACAATAAAATCATACATCTGAGGATTGACATTGCATCTTCTATTAATCATAAGTGCTTGTTTTTGTATTTGAAAAGGTGGTCCATTACATCCCCAATCATTTGTATCTTATATCAGAAATAAGATGTATATCACAACCACAGTTAATCCAATCTTCAAAGCCACTCAGTCCACCTATAATATTGCTTGCTCAACTTCCATATGCAAGCCATTTTTTTATACTGATCTGCTATCAAGCACGCAGATTTGTTGACAATTACAACATCAAATCTTTAATTGGTATTTCATTTAAAGATATAAAAAAAAATTATATATCCTAACAGACATCTCGTCAACTCATCCAATTGCCAAAACTTTAATCAGTTTAAAATTTTCCCTTAATTTATTACTTAACCCAATTCCTAAAAAACTTTTCTCAATAACTGTTTTGAATTAAATCTGGAGTCCACCTGTATCTTATGTAATAGTCATCCAAAAGATATGATACACATTTTTGAAACATGTCCATACTTCTCATCTTTAAGACACTTTGTATTCCACAAGCAAATAATTAATCTAAAATAATTGCTTGAGAAAAATATTGTAAATTTTAATTCACACTATTAGAACTATGTGGCTTGTTTGCTCTGTAATTTTCAACAACAACAAAAAATATAATGTTTTAAAAATAATAATAAAGAGTGATATAATATATATATCCTAAACTATATACACAGAAATATATGAGAAAAATTTGACAGCACAATATTTTTCTTAGTTGTTCATTATTTTAAAATGTTATACATTATACTTTAAAACTGAATCATTGTATCTGCCTTCAGACTCTAGTCATAATAACTATATTTTATAAGCCGTGCACTTTTATCATATATATAAAACCTTGAACATATGTTAATACTTGTACATAATTTGTAATTAATAAAGTTTATTTTATAAAATAAAAAAATGTTCCATTTAAATAGGTGGTTCAATTTTAAAACATTTAATATTCCTTTTAATTATTTAAAAGGTTGATATGCAATGCAGTAATTTCTTTCCTTAATTTATGCTTTTCAGCATGAGATCCATTAAAGTTTTAATGCATCATTCATTGACTTGGTTTATAATACTGCTACTTCCAGTATTGTAATTTTAAGTTTTTCTCTTGGGGAACTACTTATGTCTTTGAGGTCTCCATACTGCACAAATAACTTTCCTTCCAAATCATTAAAATTTTACATGTTTATGCAGCATAATAACTTAATTTCAATGACCTCTTCTATATAGCCCACTTCTAGTGACAGAACATTAACAAAAAAATGTGACTGAAATTGATACACTCTACTTACTTGCACATCTTGCTTTTTATTTTTTATAAAAATTAATTTCAACACTTTTCTTATTAAATATATGATCATTTTCCTTCCTCTACATTTTATTATTGAAATTAAAGAATTTATTTTTGAAAAAAAAAATCCAAAAAGTAGAATTATATATATATTGTTAAACAAAAAGAATTTAAAAAAGTACTCAGACACACAACCAATTCATAAAGTACTGTACATCACAATAAATAAGAAAATTAACTACTGTACATATGAGTTTGGGAATTTTAAAATCAAAATTTCATAATGAATATAATGGCTACACGGTAGGATATGCACGTATATCGTAAGCAAAACATTTATTTACTAACAAAGATGTGTGCATACAAAATATGGTATAAACTAAAAGAAAGCACCTAAGTTATAAATTTATACATGCATATAACAATACAAATGTGTATTTTTTCCCCATAATATTGCACTCATGACAACACACGATGTGTTTCTTCCACATGCTAGAAATGCACATTAACATATCATTTAAGATGTCTCCAAATTTGTAGGGCTAAAGTTTCTAGCTTTTCAATGTTGTTTTCAATACTTTATCAATTAATTCCTAGATCTTTTTATAGATAGTTGTTTATGCTGTGGATCTTTTATTGTTAACCCCGGAAACGTGTCCTACAACATTTTGTCTTTTCATTCACAAATTGGGGGGGGACGGGACGGACCATATATGATTTGACTACAATATTTGGTTTGTGTATATTCTCTACACATTTTTATTTTATAATGTATATTGATCTTTTAGTGAATTTAGATATTGAATCTCTATTAATATATAATAAATTCCTTTGTATGTGATATCAATAATGTTTATGGTTCTAAGGGAAGTAAATACATTTTCAATTTAAAAAATAAGACTAATGCACTTTCTTTGTTAAGCTGCATAATCATGGTAAAACTAAATTTATTGTGAAATATCTTAAAACTTATTTAGAAATGTTCATTATTATATGTTTCACTTCTTAATTGTATGCTTTACCCAAGCTTTTGAAAAAGAAAATGTCCCTTTTTTTTTTCATGGTTCAAAAAAAATATTAATGTTTGTGTGCTGTTTTAATCTTGATATATTTGCTCAAGATTTACTTTAATGAAGTGCATTATACTCCTAAGTTATTACATTAGATAGAATAAATGATTTAAGAATATTTTGAAAAAGTTTTTATTTTTGATGTTATTAACTGGTCTATTTACTACTGCTAAAACCCCAAAATTCACAATATGCTTCTAAAGTAAATAAATTTTCACTCATATCTATTGTTATGTAAATAATTGAATTTTGAATGATCTATGTTTCTAATCTTTTCCTCACACACCATGGTTTTTAAGTGCCACATAAATAAAAGTCAAGTGGGAATGCGCAAGGGACCTTACAGGCCACTCCAAGGAGCCATGATGATCATGTAGAAACTATTGATCCAATGTATGGTGACTTCTGGAACATTCTGCATTTTGTTTACATAAAGAAATAATGTCATTTTATGTATTTTGGTTTTTACTTCTATATATCCATGATTCACTATATATTCCATTAAAATTATCTATCTGTCATGCAATAGTTATTTGTAATATTTTTTATTTGTTAAATCAGCAGCATAGTTTCCTATATTTCAATTCTTTTGTTTTGAAATTGCATAGATAATAATTTCAGAATAGAAATCTTTTGAACCCTGTAAGTTTATAATTTATAAAGATATGTGATTTTAGATGAATAACTCCTCTAACATTAAAAGACTTAACAATAATGCAACATTCCAAGTTATCATTATTTCATTTAATTATATAACATCATTATTTTAAACCACCTATATATAAACTTTCTCATAATGAATAATAAATTTACTTACACAGGATTATAATGCTCAGCATAAAAATGAATTAAGCTATTATATAAAAATTGAAAATTGATTTACTTTTCATTAGAAACATAAATATTAACTCTATAATTGAGTTTTACACTGTCTAACAATGTCCACAGTGGTTACTCACTATTAATGTACAACACATAAGAAAAGCCATCTTTAACAATTTCTTTAAGAAAGATAGATAAATGTGCAAATTCAAATTTATTTTGTCGAAAACCTTGATTACTATAATGTTTAATATTAAGTTCATGAAAGTAAATACCTTATACCTGTATGATGTTAAGTATTGTAATAAAATAGAAGATATTCTATTTCTTTGGTAATTTTTAAAAAGACTTAAAATGTAAGGAAGCTATTTGTATAGTTATCCTTGCATATGTATCTAATGGATTATGTCCTGTACATGTGGGATTCAGATTAACCTTGGGTCAACATGGGTGTGACAAGAATCTCGGCCTCAGGGTGGCCTTCGAGCATTCCATTATCAGATTTTCAATTGGATGGACGGTTGAAGAGTTGGAGTGTGTAGTAGATTGGAGCCAGTCCATTAAAGTATGAAGATTGTCTATCTTAATATATATCTGAGCACTTATAGTATATATGTGTGGGAGATGATAATCTGGACCAACTGATGATTGCTGGTTTAGTAATGAAATACGTATAATGGTGATTATTTATCTTTTCAGCATATATATGCTTGAGTGTATCAGTGTTATTAGATAGAGTGGAGAGTGGTGGGTCATGTGAAAGTCTGTGCTCATATACCCTATATTACATATATAGACACATGGTATATATTAAGCCTGTGTTTCAGTTATTAAAAATGGGAAGCTAAATTGTCTTGAAATGAGTATATTTAGATCTTAATTTTACTTTTGTGACAACTGGACCAATTATCTGCTTATTATAAATAACAACAAGAAAAAATGAATTTGGGATTGGAAAAAAAAATCTTGGCACTAGCTGTCAGAATATTCTACAGACAACCAGTCCAGACACAATTTTTTAAATTTTCAGTCAGTTATCTGGTCCAAAATTTAGTGTTGGAAAGTATTGCTGTTGTAGAGAATCCTTTTGCTTGTTCATATCTTGATAAGATTGAGATTGTTATTGATGTTGTTTAATTGTCAACTGGTTTCATATATTTACATTGCAACGAAAAATAATCTCAACGGAAACAAAAATGTATCTAACAAAATATTGTATTTTTTTTAGTAATCCCTTTAAGTTATTGTTTATTTTGATTACATCCCTTGAGGAAACACGAGATGCCAATAGAATAAAATGTACTGCAATTTGACTCATTATTAACTGCAACTGTGATTCGAAGAAAAAAACTATTGACAATGCTTCTTTATTTCATTTATCATTGTCCAGTCTAACAAATATAAATGGCGCATCCAGCAATTCAATAATGTTTTGTTTAGCAGAACTTTTGCTATCATCATTCCTTATCAATTAAATTTTGTCTGGATAAAACAAAATTTAATTTTCTGGCAGTTATACCTTAGCTCATCTAGCATACATTCCAATTAATAATTCATCACTTGCAACTCCAAATGCTTGCAGTTCTTCTGTATTACTACTGTCACACTGGTAGATTCTGAAACGCATGTCCATTTATCATGACTTCTTGGGTCATTTTCGGTGCTTTCACTTCTTATACATTCCTGAACAGTCAGTCGATGGCTTTATTATTTATTTATCACTTTCATTTAGTTTTGATTTTTTCAAACTCATTATATTTATACAAATACACACACATGTATATGTTATATTTGTGTAGATATTTCATATTTTGATATATATTAAATGAAATTTACACGGTCTTTTATTTCTACAACAAAAGTTCACTCTCAGCAGTACGCATCCTTAAATACATATATAAGTAAGTGTATGTATATTTATCATGTTAATATAAGCATATATAAAGACATTCAATAAGTATAGTAAATCAACTTGAATTTAAATTACAACAAACGTGAATTATTGTCAGAGTTAAGATTATAAAAAAAGTTAAAAGGGAGAAAAAAGATATAATTGCTAGATTTTAATAAATTTGATATGGGGAAAAGTACAGTTAAAATAACCTGAAGAATAGGCAATTTTGCCATAATAAAGACAGCTGACTATATGAGCACTGGCAAGTCATTACAATAGCATAGTTCCTCCCTATCCTGTTACATGATATTGTGGCTTCAGAAATGATGATAATTTTAGCTAATTTCTATAATTTCTGATAACTCAGCTTTATTGTGAGTTGAAAGCCATTTGTTGCAAGGTAATCCAATAACCAATATCAAATAAGCTGCCTTGAATGTTTTTTTTTTTAATCAATCTTTCTTTTTAAAAAAAAAAATCCTCAAAATTAAACTGATCAAATTATATATATATAGGTAATATTTATTACAATATCTTTTATATAATTATAGTAAAAAAAATGTTATATATATACTATTTAATAAAATTACTTTTACAAAAAAAAAAAGGATATATGATTAAATAAATTTCACACATAGATAAGCTACATTCGAATTGCCCTGCATTAAAATTCAAAACTAGGGAGAGGGGGGGACATCATTTTAGAAATCACAAAACACATACATGTCATTTTATTATATATAGAGCTCACAAATAAGCTCTTAACAAGCTTTGCGAGCTATATATATAACATTTGTAATACAAGCTTGTTAAATTAGATCAGGTGACATCAGAATTGATTTTTTTTGTAATGTCATTTTGTAAAATTTCATTTTTTGCCCTATGTAGTTTAGCAAGTGGTCGAGTGAGAGCAAAGAGTAAAAGATATTGAATCAGTGCACAATATGTCACTTATAGAACTTAAACATCATACGAATTGCCAAGAAATTAACTACTCAATTATATGTATATGCTGCTGCTTTCAACACGTTAAAAGATAAGAGAATTTCATCATAGGTAAATAACTATTGTAACTAAATTAGCTTTATATAAAGCTGTTATTTTACCTAATTTATTGTATGAATGTGAAACTCTGAACATGCTTATCAGTACAGTATAAAGGCATTAGAAAAGATTCATTTAAGAATCCTCCATAAAATTTTAAAAATACAATAGCAAGATTGTAAAACCAATCAATATTTTCTTCAGCTTGCAGGACATAATATTAATGGTCTATTATTACAAAATTACATCTTCATTGGATTAAACATGTAAAACAAATGAACAATAAAGGACTTCCTGAAAGAATGTTTTATAGTAAACTTAAACATGAGTTCTGTAGGAAAGATAGTCTATGATATAAAAATTATCTCAAAGTCATTCTGAGGAAATACAATGCCAATTGTTTCCATTGGCCATATGACAGAGAATATGACACATTGAAAAAATACCATTAGACACGGTGTGGAAATATTCTGGAAAGAAAAGTTTTCCGCTGAGGAAACTAAAAGACAATACTATAAGGTATCAAGTAAACAGAAAAATGGACCAGTATGTTCTATATGTGGATGTGTTAGTGGTTCACAGATTGGTTTGTATAGCCACTGCAAAATTCATTTTTAGGATAGTTTCTCTTTCTTTTCTTTTTCTTTGCGGTCAGAATGGCCTCATTCATTTTTGAGTGGCTGTTTATTATTATTTATTACCTAATATTTTACGTACCTATAAAATTAATGAATTCTAATACATATTAATTATTTTGACCAAAAGCCCACTCACTTGAAAGACTTTCAAAAGATATATCACCACCTCTGCAATTACTAAAAATAGCATCATATCATTATTTAGATATTAGTTTTAGATTCTAGAAAAGCCTAACTCAATATCGAAAAGAGACAGAAGAAAATATATATGCTAAGCAAAAATCTTATTATAATAAATATATATATATAAACATTGGGAATGAAAATGCTAAAGCTTTTAAGGAAAGACTTATTACAGGAAGGTTGAAAATAGCAGCCGAAGATGCTAAGGGAGAAAGGTTAACAAATGGAAGTGCAGAATAGTGAATAATGACATTTCACATTTTGAAGAAAGACAACCCTAAAATTAATAACAAATATTAAAGTGAAAATAAAAAGGATATTAATCTGGAATAAGTTCATTATCAGCATGAATTTTGTAAAAATAATATGTAAAATGTATATATTTTATGCAAAATTATTTAATCCTAGATTTTTTTAAAAAAAAGATTACATTTAAAATTTAGATACATATGGAATAATACAAAATATTTTTTCTTCCATAATAATAAAAATGAGAGGTGGGAGGGGATTAGACAAGCGATTGAAACTTATGGTATTGGAATTCTTTAATTTTTATTAAACTGTAAGACTACTTGCTATGATGACAAATGATATTTGTCTTTCATCTCTATTAAGCATAATCAATATAAGTTTTTCTTTTTCTAATAAAAACAAAGGTCAATGAAAGAATTGAAACGATTTAAAATCCATTAAGCATGTTATTTTGAAATACAGTGTGGGGTCTTTTTTGCTCATTTAAAAAAAAAAAATTCCTTCAATTGCATTTTTAAGAATAAAAACAATATTTTTTATTAAATTATTATTCTGGATAAATTTCTTTAAAAGAATATAATGAAATTAAGGTTTAAAATAAAATATCAACTTTGCAAATAAAAAACAAACAAACAAACAAAATTATCTTATCAACACAAAGAATTTCCTATCAGTTTTCAGTTTAAAAAATGTAGTTAATTAAAAATACAACTTATTCTTGGTTTTTTCTCTCAGTGATGAAAGTTTATTCATCAAAAAAAGAAAAAAAAAACAGATACAAATACAGTTAAAAAGATTTACAAAGAAGTGATTACATGATAAAATGAAATTCAGGAACAACATGGTGAAAATGGGAAGGATACATATGAGAAGGGAAAGGAATGTGGAAAGGGTATGTAATCCAGGCTAAGAAAAGTCTTTGATTGCAAGTCCGAAACACATGTCCTCGTTGAGTGAGCGATCGCATGGGTCACAAACATTTAATTGGATGAGTCCTGTGACAGAAGCTGAGAAGATGGGAGTTGGATGATTGCCCAGGTGTCTGTGAGGAGTGGAGGTGGGCTAGTTTGGTATCTCTGGTTTTGAGAGAGCGAGTTAGGTCCAACAGTTTTTGATTCGCTGAGTGTACTCTCTGGTCAAAAAATAATAGCACATCGGAGCAGCCAGAGTGCATAGATGAAGAAAACTGATAGTCCGATAGTTCCTTGTTTTGGATACATTTCAATAAAAGTGTATGTGCAATTAAAAATGTAATCTTATATTGAAATTCAACTTTCTAATTAAAAAATAACAATAATAATTTATTGATGAAGACAATTTCCTGTCTGACATCACATATATTTTCAAGTCTAATTTTATTTTAAAATAAAATGACCCCATTATCCTACTTAGTGCTTGATCTTTATGTGAGGATTCACAATAGCATTCGTCATCAATTTTTATCCACTATTTTGATTTACAATTGACTATTCACCATAACAATCGTAAAAAAAAATGGAAAAAAATTTTTGGTGACTGTTTTCTAACACTGATGACATCATAGAATAGTTATTAAAGTCATCTCATCCAAAAGCAAAATATTGACTTTCATGCTGAAATTGTTTAGCACATATTTTATTCATAGAACACAATGTTATCGTGCTGCATTCAATATTTAGATTGTACGCTTAAAATATGATTAATAAATGTACAATATTTTATTTTATTTTCATCCAGTGTTTTTATGAGTCAATTAATACTTCATTAATAACATATCCAAAGTAAAGATTTTCATTGTTAATAACTAAAAAAGTAAAAAATAAAAAGGTTCATTCAGTATACAACTCAGTACTGTAAAAATAGCAAAGTTTGTTCAGCATAAAATGAAAAATGTAGAGTACATATATTAGTTAAAATATCCAGACAATTTTAAATTAAAATGTTTCTATCAAAACGAAACTGCTACTATCACAAATCTAAAATATTTTCAGTTAAAAAAGGGGATGAGCAGAGGGTATAACGGTTTCACATTTATACAATTAATATCAAAAATGACTAAATGTAAATTAAAATTAACACCTACTCTACTTCCTTGATTTTAAATCATCTCGTAATTCTTTTCAGATATCCAAAGCAATGGAAGCATTATCATATGCATAAAATAAAAAAAAGGCAGTATTGAGAAAAAATTTAAATTTCATCCAGCATAAAAGTAAAAATAATTTTTGGTCATATGTACTACCAATGTTAAATTTTAAATTGAGAACGGTATAAATATTAGTTAAAATTTTAGACAATCAATTTTGGATTAATATCTTCATGAATGCTAATTTCAATCAAATCAAAACTGCTATCCATTATTTGGATTGCATTTTTGGGAAAAAATGTAAGGATGATTATATGCAATTAATAAACTGTGCATGGTGAAATTGCAATACAAATGAAGTGAATAAGATTAATGCCTTTAATTTTTTACTTAAATATCCTGTAACTGTGCCATCAAAATGTATTGCATTATTCAACATATTTCTAAGCCATTGCAAAAACATGGCTACCACACTTGACATGTCATGCCCAAAAAACCCCACTACAGCTATCGTATTTATTTATTTAGGTCAACACAGTACACATTGTAACAAAAACATTAAATATTGATTACAATACCCAAACTAAGAAGGCATTAGATTTTTTTTTTCCTCTTTTCAATATGCTGAATTTTTTTTTTTTAAAGTTGTCTGTGATTAAGTTTTTGTAATGTATCATATTTTTATTTGGCTCTTGTTATACTAATGATAAATAACAAATTTTTATGGTCAATCAAATAATTTGTTATTAAATATTGTTTTTTTAATTTTAACAATTTCACATAAGTAATATTATAGTACAAATTTTTTTCCTGTGTAATGAAAAACAATTGTGTGATAGAATACAAAAAAATTGTTAAATGCTAGTTTAGTTTCATTTTCTCTATTTTGCTGTACTTTTTGGATAGTGAAAACAAGCATTTTTTTTCTAGCAATAGTAAATATGTTTTATAGAAATTCTGTTTAAAATCATTGTAGCAACTAATATGACCATGAAAAAAGAAACTTTTTAAGCTCGGAAACAAACTAGATAACGATGATTGGTGAATGAATCACAGGAAGTAATAACTTTAAGCTAAGTGTTTTCTTTACATAGATTTAAATTGCATTAGCATACATACAGAAATACATATTATAAGTAAATACCTGCATAATACACTCAGCAGAATTTGCACAAGCATATAACGTACATTAAAGGTTTTTAAAATGATTATACATATTCAATATTTTTTTTAATGTAATATTCCCAACATGTAGTGTAACCTTTTAACTGAAGTAACTAGTCCTATAGACAACCATTATAAATGCTTATTTTGTATATAATATGCTTGCTGAATGATGAGTTTTGGGGGACCAATTGCCATTGCTAAGTGGAGTAAAGGTGTATATTCCAATGTAAGTCAAATCTAAACCTTTAACCAATAAAAAAGATATTTATTTTTCTACCAGCACCACTGTAAAACTTAGGCTATTTGTGATCACATTGAAGTACATTTTCTTCTAAGGAATTTTTTTTACTTTTCTCATGATATACTGCACTAACAATTGCTGGTATCTAGACAACACATTTTTCAATTAAAAAATTCACCAAAAGATTACATTTTCATTGAAAGATTTTATTTTTCATGATTTAAACAGATTCTGGATATTGAAACATCATTTTGTAAATTGCAGTGTTCGGAATAAAAATGGAGATTATGACTACAAAAAGTTAAACTTCAATTTTTATTGGGTTTTATTGAATGTTTATCTTTTGTTTGTTTGATATAAAAATAGAGAATTGATAAAAAGATGAGAATACAAAAAAAAAAAAAAAAATTAAAAAAGTTACAGGATTCTATTTGTTTTTAAAGGAAAGGTTTACTACAGTTTTATCTATTTAATGTTCAGATATCACATGGAAGACCAAAGGACAGCAACAAGAGATTGAGGTGATAGTCTTCTTTTTTCCACCAACTATATTTCTAAGAAACCGGGATGATGTCTCATAACTGAATTACAAATGTCTATCAATACAAACATTTCAGTTCAATTTAAAAACTAATAATTTTAAAGATTACTTTACTGATTATGATCAGCCAAAAGAATGAAGAAAGTCATTTAAGTTTAGCAGTGTAGAGCCATTCATGCTTTTTGCACTTTATGCAGAATAAAATTATAAATATATGGACAATATCCAGAAAACTCATTAAATCATTTCCTATGGAGAAAAACTTTCCACATTCTCTAAAAGAATGTTTGCAAAACAAATTGATCTAACATACGTTATTCAAAAATAGTTCACTTAAGCTTATTAATATTTAAATTCACATAATTTTAAAGATCATAAAGACTATTATCATTAACCTCATGTTCATAAAACTATATTTGAATAATTGGTTTATTACTTGGTGTGCTTCTGTTTTAAAAGATGGCGATGTTGGCAGAATCTAGAAATATCTAAGCTACAACACATGTATGCAAAATGACCAAAGTAACAAATCATGATGACAGTTGGATGAAAGCATTCTGGATGACAGCCTACTATTGGCTGAAAAAAATGTAAGCAATAATTTATGAACAACATGCCATGCATCTAATTATCCATGGTTTAATTCTTATGATCTTGAAACCATTACTATTTCCAAATTCATCCATATTAAAAAACAATTGCTATACATAAAAAAACTTGCCATAAAAATTCTAAAAACTATAAAGTTCAGATATATGATGAGGATCGGTAATAATTAGCATTAATTGATGATCATAGCTAAATCTAACAGGATTCATTCTCCAATTTTCACATAGAATATGCCAGCAGTTTAAAATACTAATACTGCAGCCAGCCATGTTCCAACATTTCTGATTTCTTTTAAATATAGACAGATCCATTTCTTTTCATGAGCTTATAAAATTGACAGAATTTCACAATATATGCTATTAAAGTATAAGCAAATGTATTTTATTTGACTAGAATTCCAAGCAAACCTTATGATTATTTTTATAAAAATTTGACAACTACAACATGCCCATTATTCAGTGACATTTTCCAGGCATAAATTAATATATATATAAATATAAAAAATTTGATGCATCAAACATTTTTCTTTAATAAATCATTTGTTCTATTTAATTTTGAAATAACTGTTACTTTACTTTTTATTTTTTTTGCTGTTATTATTAATGCATATATATAAATATTTTTAAAATACTAGTTTCTAGTTTATTTAAAAGACATTTAAATTTTAGCTAAATATTACTTTATAAACAATTTTTATAACCATATAAAATAAAATTATTAATAATATAAATATTCTTTTAAAAATTATCTATTATTTATAGATGTGATAATATATAAGTAATAATCTTTAATATTATAGAATCATTATCGTAAGCAACATATAAAAAGTATAGCCATAGAATAAAGTAATTGAATGGTTTGTTACTGGGGTTTCTTAGAGCATAAACTGTGATCCTCTACTTTATAATTGCAAAAAACCATGCAGAAAAGTATAACCACAGTTTTCCACACAAACACACACACACAAAGATAGAAAGAAAGATAAAGTTATATATAAAAAAAAATTAGAAATTTTTTGGATGAAATGATGATTGTACTAACAGATGCAGAAAAATTGCAGTGGGCATAAGAGGCTCATGATAACCAGATCTACACTAACTAAAGTAACTACGATGTCATTTAATCGTAACCACCACACACACACACACGTACATATATAAATATGTTGATACTCTGTCATTATTAATAATAATATAAAAATACCAAAAGTTAGATTAAATACATTAAATGAAAATTAAACCGAGCATACTTCTGATGCTTTGCTTCGTAATCATGGTTATAATGCACACACATATTCATAATAAACAGAACCGCTCCCATTAATACTTGTAATATATAAAAAAAACCCACTATAACAAAGTATTACATAGGGTATATGAGCACAGACTTTCACATGATCCACCACTCTCCACTCTATCTCATAACACTGATACAATTGAACACACATATGTCGAAAAGATAAATAATCACCAATATAAGTATTTCATGCTAAACCAGCAATAACAAAGTATGTAATTTAATCTTTACTTTGAAAGTATATTACGTTTACTAAAATAAAGATTAGAATATATATTCTCATAATCATTTTTTTTTCCATTATATATATATACGACTTTAGTAATTTTATTACCATGTTTTCTATTTTATTGGTATTAACACGACTATTCCTTAATCCTTAATCTCGCTGAAAGAAATCTGAAGTAAAGAATTTACATAAAGTTATTGTGGAAGAAAAATATTTACTTAAATTAGTACAGAAAATACGATTAAAACACAATTTAATTTCATATGACCAAAATAGGTACAATATATTACAGAATTCTTAAAAGGGTCAATCTTTGAATTAGTTTAATCAAAATCCTTACAAATGCATTTCCAGGCATAATAACATTAAATCGTAGTGAAAACAGCAATATGAAATTCAACTACAAAGAATTAGATGTTTTTTAAAAAAACCTGACCAATAACTGCATTTTTTTTTTGCTTATAAAATTTTTACAATTTTCTAAACAAATAATAAAATCTGTTCTTTTTACAAGAGTTTATTCAAATCTTAAAATTTTCGATGAAAATGCTGTGATACTTATTATAACATCATTAACGCCAATAAATACTAAATAAAAATCTTATTTCTGACCTATTTGTTTAAACCTGCTTTTTCATTCTTTCTCTTTTACACATAAATTTGTATGCAGAATAAATTTTATTGCTCACAAGTTTATGACGTCTTTAATTCTTCCCATGAACATCATTTATGAACATATCTAGTTTGGAAGCTTTATAATAAAACTATAACAATACAATATATGCATATACTGGCACACATCAAATTCAATCATATATTCAGATTGTATCAAATACCTTTTTCTATTGTGAAAAAATAGTAAAATTAATCATACTTTAAAGTATATGACTGGAGTAAATAATATAAAGATGCGTAGAAAATTAAAATGTAAAGGCAATGGAAAAGATTATTTACTATTTATTAATTTCAAAAATTAATGTTCCCAATTTATGAAGTATCGATAGCTTTTCTGTTGGTATTAAGTATATTTTCAAAGCTTTTAATTTTATATTATACGAAACAAAATATATATGACCACCAACAGGGTAGTCATCCAAATGCCTAATAAAGATACCAAAAAATAAATAAATAGCAGTACCAAACAGAATACCAAATAAATACTTCAGAAAAAGAAAAATTTGGACTATTATACAATTTTTTAAAGTTAACAAGAGACAGCAGAAGTGGCAAAAATAAATAGAATAAATATATTACTTATAGATACAATGGTTTTAAAACTCATTATTAATCATCTAATTATTACAGTAATGCTACTATATATTTAACAGGGAAAAAAAACAAATATTTTACAACTACTGTATTCGATATACATTACATTGACTTAAATATTGCCTACTACTGTATTAGTAATGATAAATAAAATAGAAAATCATAAGATTATAATACTAGCCAAAAAATAAAATTTTAGTAAAATTTTTTTGGCTAATATTGTAATGTTATATGACTTTCTATTTTATTATATTAACTTTTACATCAGAGCAAAACTCTCCATACACTATCGCCAGTATAGGAAATGTGATCATGTGATGCTTAATGGTTTAACTTTTACATCACAAATGATATAAAATGATTATCATCAAAATTATCCCCAAATTACACCTCAATCAGACTAGCCAAAGAAAATAAACTCTTAAAACACAAGCAATGGTTTCGCTGCTACAAGCAGACCATTGGTTGTGTTTTAGAGTTTATTTTATCTGGCTAATCTGGTTGAGTTGTGAATTTGGGATAATTTTGATTATTTTATTGACTAGTTTAGCTTTAAGCTTTTAATTATTATTATGTTATATAAATAAAATTGTATAATAGTACACATGATTATATATGATGTGCATAAATAAGAATTCAACTATATAAAATAAATAAATATTACATTTCAATAAAGAAAAAAATACATACATGCACAAAAATTGGATGGCATGAAAAAATTGGATATTTACATCAATTCTATGAAGAAAATAGTGAATACCAAATAAATGGTTACAAGGCCTACATGTTTTTACAAATTTTCACATGATGGGAAATGATTCTAAGTCGATGCCAAAAAAGTTTAGATTTAAATTTGAAAAAGGTGTAATTAAGCCCAAAATGGAAAACTTAGAGGCAATAAAGTATATAGTATGAAATTTTTTTTCTTTAATTAATATGTTTAACAAATAAGTCTGAGGGCGAAGGATGCAGTAAAATGCTTTTGAATTTGTGTAAATCAGTAGAATGGGGGAAGGGTAACAGTTTCAGCATGATTCCATAGAAAACATGTGCCATTGAAGAAGGGCAAGCTCACCTTAGTTGCTAAAAAGAAACATCAAGAATGATTTTAATTCAAATTTCAAATATTGGGATTCTACGAATTAATATTCAATTTTTTAATAATCAAGTGATTGGTGAGATATAGTACTGGGTTAGGAGTATCTACTGAAAATAGTGACTTTACCAATACATATGCATCCCAATATTTAACTTTGTTTGAAAACAAAGAAGGAAAGATTCCAATAAAGTATTTTGTTAGTTACATGAAGATAATGAAAGATTTATAGATGAGTGCGAATAAGAGCTTAGAATTTCTGGAAAACAGTTCAGAAATGAAATTATCATAAAAATTACTCTTTGAATATGGAACATAAAAATAAAACCCAATAAAAAGCCATTGCATATGGTCCATTTTTGCATTTTCCTGATTGAGATGAACATAGTTTTACTGTTCTAAATTCTTTGAATACAGAGAGAATGAACAATTTTAACAAATGAGTTAGTGTATTTAATCATTGGACTACAGTTTATTATTTTATGCAAGATGAGAATATTGCTATGTGAAACTTTTACATGAACCAGAAATAAATACTTTAAAAAGTTAATCAATTGTTTATTTCAACAGATATTAGCAGTTGGCTTAGAATGTTGTGAGTGAAAAAAAAAAAAACTTAGATGGGAATCTGTATAAATAGAGAAAATTATTCCACCAGATGTAATTCTTAAAACAAAGCACTTGACCATTAGGTTGAAGGAAAAAAACTATTTGTTGTAATTATCAAGGATGATGAAAAGTTTAGGCAACTAGATGAAATGGTAATTTAAACATGAAATGTGTGTTTGTTCTTGAAGAATAGAATTTGACTTAGTAATTATGTTTTAATTTGATTAAAAAGATTGAAATTAAAACATAAAAAAAACCCTCAAAGAATATTCTGGAGAGGTAGAATTGGGTGGCACAAAACCAGTGAATATCTTTCTGTTCACTGCAATGCGAATCAATATAAGATTTGTAATTATGGAGAAAAAAAAAGATCATTACATTAACTGAATAAGCTTAAGATTGGAAAGTGTATTACAAGTTGAGAAGATATCAAATTTAATGAAAGTCAGGTCAGTTTTCCATCATTGTATAATATAATCAATCATGGATTTAAATAGAGAAATCATAACATAGTAGAGGAAACCTTTTTTACAAATTAAAATTGTGGTATTTATATTAAAACAATCTATTCAATGAAGGTTTCTATCAGAAGGGAGGTCATAGAAATCGGGCTTAAATTTGGAATGCAGAATACAGACACTGTTTCTTGAGCAAAAAACTCCCATGTAGACTAATAAAATTGAATATAATTTAAATGTTGTGAGAGTGAAGTAATTAGACTAAATATAAAGTATATTAGGTCTGTGGAAATAAATGAGAGATTGTATTGATGCCAAAATGAACAGATAAATGATAATAATTAAGTTTTAGCATAATCCCTTTTGTTTATTGATTATAAGCTGCTTTGTACTGAAATTAAAAGAAAAGAAATGATGGTCATCTGAGTTTGTATACTAGCTCTAAACCAATTGTAGATGTTTGGAATTTAGATCCCAGGATGTAATGTATACACCTATAGTTTTTGACAAGTTGTGGAGACAAGCTAGAAAAATCATGGAAATTTTAAATGCCAGTCATTTTGTTCAAATTTGTTGCTTAAATTTATACATCTGCTTTACTCTTTTTAAGTGAGTTTTAATACACTCTTGAGTTACTTCATATTTTTAATGTTTTCCCATTTACTTGTACTTTTAAATAAAAAATATAGTGCCTAAATATCTTATACTTTGTACAAATTTAATTCAAAACTTAAACTTACACAATGAAATTAGTTTAAATAACAGAATACAACCTTTCAAATAAAAAAAAAAGAGAGAGTAATAAATAGAAATAAGGAATCAAAACAAAGAACATGTTTTAAGTTTTCAGGCTAAAAAAATGAATTTAATAGAAAAAAATATTTTTGAAAAATCAGAATATTTTAAACAAATGTTGTTAAAGCATAAGTTCAACCAATAAAAATATTTTATGAAATGTTAAAATTCAACTTTTAATTCCAAAAAAAAAAAAAAGTTATCAACAGATATTTTCTATTTGATATCAGTAAATTTTCACTTGACTAAATTTCTGCTAAAAAGCTATTATATTCAAATAAAATGTATCCATAAACATTGCATACTTATTAAGAAACAAATATTTAATAATCCTATAAAAATATACAGGTAAACAAATTAATTATAATTTTACTTTTGCATATATGACACACTATAACATCTTTTTGGATCACTTTGACATCTAGGTATCTTAGAATTAAAATCTTATCATTAGTAATGATTAAAATCAACCAGTCTTTTTTAAATTAAAATGTATATCATCAATTGAGAAATGAATTTCTGTTGTTGATATAAATTACAATTCTTTGTAGAGCCAATGACAGATTTCCATAAAAAATTATTAAAAAATTAAAGTATTGCAGATGAATTGGTGATACCCATCTCAACTGTTTAATTGAGCATAATTTGGACACACAAGCAAATTAAAATTTAAATTATATCACTTTCTGTTGGACACTTACTGATCTAATGTATTTTTCTAATAATTGCCATTTAAGACATGTTCTGCAATAAAAATTTTATTTAAAAATTTACATAAGTATTTTTGAAATTTTTGCTGTGTGTAAAAAATAATCATTAATCTCAGTATATGGTAAATTTAATCAACTTATTTTAATATCTCAGTCAGGATTTGTGTGCATTGATTGATAAATCAAGAAAAGATAATGCTAAAAAAATGGCACTAGATCAAATGACAATCTTAAAATAAATGCATATGGTTTAAAATAAGTTAACTTTGGAACAGCTGAATTAAAGACACTTTGCTCAATTCCTGTATATAAAAATTCAATGGTAAATGAAATATATAATCAAAAAAGTGATAAAAATATTAGGAAAGATAACAGAAAAGTGAAGATCAGACAAATAAAATGTGAAGTCAATTAGAGAGCACTTAATTTAAATAACATCCACAGAATTGAAATCTACAAAATGTTCCACAAATACTCATACTTTCAATCTTATATACAAATTCAAATCTTGATTTTACTTTTGTTTTGGCAACTTTGATGATGAAAGCAATAATTCATGTATTTGCAATTAATTTTATTGATTGTATTTTAGTCTCTCAATAAATTAATATTGCATTATGAAAAAAAAAAAACAATAATAAAACATTTTAAAATTAATGATTTAAGAAAATAATCATAGACTGCCATTCATAAATTAGTATGGCAATTCTAACTTAAAAAAAAAAAAAGACCTAAGAAATAAACAGAGGAAAAAAAGAGACATTATTTTGTAAATGTGATAAATAATAGTAACTAGTATTAGTAGAAGCAGAAGAAAAAAAAGCTTAATAAAAATTATCATATCTACTTTATATAAAAAACAGATTACAACACTGAATAATAACTTTAAAACCCTATAATTGTGATAGTCAGATTGATATCAAATCAGTTGATTAACTATGGCACTATATGTAAAAAAGTGCTCTGATGACTTTCCTTCCAAAGTCGAATTTTGTTCACACTTAAAGTATAATACAAAGAAAATCAACACATTACAAAACTAAGTTGAATGCAGAGTATATAACATCCCAGATATTACAATGATTAATCAAATAAATACAACAGAAAAACAACCAATTTAGTCTGGTGGTTCCAATGAAACTGAATTAAAGTGTTACTAAAACTACAAGGTAAACATTAAATAATCAACTCCCCCCACAACCAAGGCAGACGGACCTCAAACAGAGCATAACTGACAAATAAACAAATGGAGTTCGATACATCTCTGATGATTTTTTAATTAATGAGATGAAATTATACAGTAAAGATGGATTATACATAGCAAAACAAGCAAGTGAAGCATTAGGGGATTTGATTTATGAAAAATATTGTATTTCAGAAAACTTATAAAAAGTGGTAGGGTTTTAAATTTCAGTATTATCAAAAAAAATGTTAAGAATGGATGAGGTGTAAGAAGTAAACAAAAACTATAACCCAGATATAAATGTAGATTTGGAGAGAGAATGGGTCTGTAAAACTAATGATAAACAAACTAATTACAATAGAAAGAAAAGAGCCAAAAGAATTTATAAAATGGTAGTAAAAAAAGGAAAAAAAAAGTTAAAATTGGATATTTAAATATGCAAGTAGTAGGAAACCAGAAAAGTAGTTGAAATTAAACAAAGCAATTAAAAATGAAGGGTTTGAGATATTAGTAACAGTGGAAACACATCTAAGAAAAGAAGCTATACTGGAAGATTTAGTATGGCACAGTATAAATAGAAAAAGAAATAAGAGTTATGTTAAAAAAATATTTAAATACTGTAAAATGTCAAAAACATTTGTGGTTTGAGACAAAATTAGGAAGACAAGAATAGATGGTGGCTACAGTGTATATGACCACTGGAGATAGTCAAACTGTAATGGAGTAGAACAGTATATATACAGAGTTTCAAAAAATGGGAAGAAAATAATGACTATAGAGGATATGAATGGGCATATTAAAAAAAATTGATGATGTGAATAACAAGAATGGTCAGCTTTTGAATATTTTTCATCAGAGAATGAATTTGATGTCAATATTTCTTTTCATTTGAAGAGGTTATGTGTTATTTCTAAATTATTAAAGATTATTGATTTATAATTATTTATCATTCTATAATTCTTTTTTTTAATTGTACATATTTTCATCTGTGCAGTTTGCTTTGTTTTATTTTTACTTTATATCTATTAATTCTTTCACAAGTTATGCATATTATTTACCATTATTATACAGCCAATTTTCATATATAAGATTCAGTAATTAATTATTATTGAACTTTCCTAGGTTTTATAATAATTAGTCTACTAATGAAATATGATGTGATATGGCTTCTCTTTTATCGAAGTCAGGAATCTCCTAGCCACTATGCTCAGAGAAACCTGTTAACCATCTCACCTTCTCTTTCTATTTCTCACCATAAGTTTTTCCCATATTCTTCTCTATCCTGCACCATCCTAAATCCACATCATCTTTGCCCACTGTATGGCCTTTATATCTAGATCCCCTGATCTTTTTCAAAAACCCAGCACAAAGATCAAGAACCCACTTTTTGGTATAATCACTTTGTTTATATTTATTCTCCCACAACTTCATTATTTATACCCTTTCTGCATGTAAGTATTTAACAGATGCCTAATATTTCCATGCCCTTCTTATATAATTTGCTGACTAAATCACCAACATTTCTCCATTTATATGTATATTCCTCTGTTGCTAACAATGCTGTTCAAGCTTTAAACAGTAAAATACTTTCCTTGCTATCATCATAAATTAACTCGCACACAATATTTTGTTTACTTCTATATATATTTAAACTCTTTTTATTCCCCATATTAATTTTCCATCTCTCCAACTCCCTATTTTTTATTAATTCTTCTATTCTATTCTTTGCCATTATACTACTCAACAATCCTCTTAACACATCCCACCTTTTGTACACATATACCGGCAGAATTTATCCAAATCTTCTGCATACCTTACTACTATTCTCACCCATCTTGTTGCCTGTCCTTCACTCATAACTCTATTAAATACTATTTTTGCTACTCTCTTACTATCCATAAATTACAATCTACTGAACATTTTCATTTTGCTTTTTACATCTCTCATATAAAAATTTGGCCATCCCATTTCTCCTCGAATTGCTACCTTTGCTATCCACACATCTGCATCCAAAACATGTCTTCCTATTTCTCTTTGTACTTTCTCTAAGTAATCTAATACTCCTTTACTAACACATCATTACCCTAAGTTAACCATCTACTGCATCTTCTTGTTACATCAAATTTATTATATGAAGACTCTGTTAATTTCTTTATCAGTGCCTTTCTTTTCTTTGCTTTATTTATCAATTTTTTTCTCCCATTCATCCAAACAACTCCTCTGATTATTTAAGATAATTCCCAAATAGTTATACCTATTCATCACATTTAACTATATATCTCTACATAAAAATTATTTCTCTTCTCTTTTGCTAGTATTTATTATCATTACTTTTGATTTTTTTTTTTTTACTAAATTTAATCGCCATCTCTTTACCCACCCTTTTGCAAGTCTTCAGTGCAACTTCCATCCCTACTTTCAATGCACAAAGAGATACCATCAGCAAATAAAAGACACTATAATATATACACTCCCTTGCCATCTACTAATGGTATCTCTACCCCTCTTCCTATTGCTCTCTCCATTTCTCTCAAATATAAAAAAAACAAAATAGGTGACTTAGGGCATCCTTGCCTTAGTCCCATCCTATTTTTAACTTTAACTATTTTTATATTCCCTAATTGATATGTATAGTAATTATTTTCATATAATCTCAATAATATCCACTAAAGCTCCATCCATCCCTAAATTTATTAAACTTACCCATAATCTATTTCTATTTACTCTATCATATGCCTTCTCTATATCTATAAAAGCCATATATAACTGTCTACCTATATTTCTACTCATATGCATAAGTTGTGTAACTACAAATAAACTATCTCTTATATACCTATCCGATCAAAACCCTCATTGCATTCTCCCACTATATTAGTTTTTTTTATATCCATTTTGCAATCTTCCAGCCACCATATATACAAAAACTTTATATAACATTGATGTTATCACTACTCATCTATAATTGTTTATCTTTCTATGGTCCTTTCCCTTTCCTTTAAATAATAACCTCACTCTTGTATTACTCCAGCAACTTGAAATTCTGTCTTCTGTGCCATCTATTAAAACATAGTAATAGATTTAATTTTGTCCTATTTCCCAATTTCATCACTATCTCTACTGCCCATCCATCTAAACCTCTTGCCTTTTCACTTTTCAACTTCTTCCCTGCCTCATTTAATTCAGTTTCTGTATAACTAAGTTTTATTACTATGTGCTTTTATGTTTGTTATCTCTTGGTCCTTCATATGTAACATCTTTTCTATATCCATGACATACTTATTTTAGAATGTCTCTATTTCTTTTCTAGAGTTACACTTTTTTTCCTCATCTACTAATACAGTATTTTTCTCTCCTCTATGTTTCTTCTTTTAATATATTTCCAAAATTTTTTACTCCCATCTCTTCCACTTTTATTAATATCCTCCAATAATTTACTATTTAATTTTATTCTCTCACTATAATTATATATTGTTGCCAACTTCTTCATTTTAAATAGCTTTCCCATTGAATATTAACATCTTTTTCACTTTCTTTGTTTTTAATAACACATTTATATTCTCTGCATGCTTTCCCCCCTCTCTTTTATATTTTTACTAATTCTCATTTTTCTATTACTTTTATTCTTCTGAATATTCTGACCTAAACCCCTGTTTACTACTTTTTCTACTTTTCCACACCAGTCCTTATTTTCACCACTAGAAACTCTTCCATGATTTCTTATACTTTTATTTTACATTCTTCTAACTTATTCTTATCATTCACTTTCCATCCAGATCTTTCACTATTCTTTCTACTTTATTTTTCATCACATTACTAACCATTTCTATTGTAAAGAAATTATGATCACTATTACATACTCTCTCTTCAATATCAAACATTTTAATTTTCTGTACTTTATTCATTCCCTCTTTCTCTACTAATACATAATCTATTGGGTGATATATATATTATTTCTTATAAGGCATCTATAGTTCAGCTGAAAGATATTTGGAATTCATATTCAAGATATAAGTCTAAGGTACTTATATTGCAGATGTAATGATCTGCAATAGGTTACATAATATATTATCTTGCCTATATTCCAATAATAATGGGGAAAAAAGCCAGATAACAAAAGTAAAGACTGACCAAATGTACAAAATTAGGCCTATATATGTAGACTAGTAGTATAACATAAAATCAAAGTTGCATATTGGATGCATAGAGAAGTAGTAATTGATTGTGCAATCACTAAATTTACTGTTCATAATACAAGCAACAATATGATTACTCAAAACTAGTAAAGCAAGGATTTGAATGATGGATCTGTGCAGATAGCCACAATAGGTATGTGCACCATATAGAAAAAAATACAATTTCTCAAATAATGCTTCAATAATTTTAGAACATTCAAAAATTCTTGTGTTTTCTGCTTAAAAAAAGTATGAAATTTCTTTGATTGAATGGATTAATAATCAAACAGCAAAAGTCCGCAGAGAAGTTGTTTTATTAATTGCTAATTAACATTGAGATTAGCAATACTTCTCTTCAAACTCTACTTTCTTCGGGAATGTTGACTGATGTGCCATCTCCAACCAACAACTTTTGTATATACGTTTTAACTTTGTGATTAGAAGAGGATGATTCATGAGTAGTTCTATTGGAAAAGTTCTATCTGCATTTTCATTTTGTAAACAATCATTTTGTAGTAATCACTTGATTTTGCATTTTAGGCTGATTCTATCTAACAAAATGAAATCTTTTTCACAATGTTAAAGGTAAGATAGATAATAAAAACAGCCTTACTATTATTAATGTTTTATATTGAGTTACATTTACATCTCTTCTTTTCTGTTTAACTACACCATGCTTAGAATAACTTATTCATCTTTATTACTTTCTCTTCTTCAATATATTCAAATTCCTTGTCACAGGTAAGTCATAGGTCATTTTATTGGCAATTTTATAGGGAATGTAAGGAAGCTGTTAATAAAAACATAAAAAATAGAATTTATCTATTAAAACAAAAATACTGAAGAAATATAAAAATAATAATTTTAAAAAAATGTTAAAATCTTATTATTTATTTCAAATGTGTATTGACTATTACACTCCTTGGTATTTTATTTTTTTTGATAACATGAACTACGTGATTTTTATATAATTCTAATTGAAATTATTTAAAAAATGGTTGCTGTCTGAGTGAAAGTTAATATGAATATTATTAATTCTTTGTGACATAAAAAAAATGTTTTTATAGAAAATAGTATTTAAAAAATAAACATTTACAATGTGTTTAGTATTTATGCCAAATTATTTATTATTAAATAATAATATGTTTTATAATTAAAAAAAAAAAAATAGATTCAATAAATTGATCTAAAAATTATCATACTGCAAAAGTTAACCACGTTAACTATCATCAATCCTTAAAAAAATATTCTATTAGTGTAGTTATATGTTGGATTATTTCCATTATGTAGTTGAATTATTAAATGTTTTTTAAAAAATTCAATTTTTATTTACACCTCTCTGTAACATACAGGTTAATATAAAGCATCTCTTTATTAGGTATGTTAATATCATTGACAACCAGAATGTAACTAGAACTAGTAATCTTTAGTCTCATAACTACTAAATTTAAAGTGACAATCTAAGCAACTAAACTATTCAATCAAATGCAACAGTCAGTAGAAAATTGTAAATATTTATTTGTGCTGGTCTTGATCATTTCTCCATTTTATCCCTTAAACAGAAAAGATTAATGAGTTCTTACAAACAATATAAATTTTCACACTAGATTAACTTATGGAATTATTTGTCATTATCAAAGGAACAACTTCTTTAAATTTTATTAATCCTCCCTGCCCAATATTTGTGTATATATCTTCATTGATATATGTATTACTTTAAACACACCTGTCATTTCCTCTATAACTACTGTTTTTTCTTCTTTTAATCATTTGTTAATAGGGCAACTACTTTTTACAACATATTTCACAGATGAAGTTCTGGATTTTCAGCATTTGTAATTTGTTTTGTAGAGGGCAGGATTTTTTGCAGTTTTCTATGGCTTTGAAAAACTACTTTGATATTGGTTGCAGATTTTCTTTAATTTGTTCACCATTCCTATACTTCAGTATTTATTATTTTTTTCTTTTGATTTTTCTTTTTGTTTGTCTACTGAATTTTTTTTTTTTTTAATCATGGCAAACCATTTATAAATGAAAATTTATTCTCTATTTGTCCTTTTGGTTTCTGAATAAACTTTTGTTTACTTCATAGCAATGATAATTATTTCATTTTTTTTCTTTGCTGTTATGACTGGATCTATATGTTAACTATTTATCTCTGTCAAGCGTTGGTGGTCGAGAAGTCAGCACAGCTGCCTTACAAGCAGTTGTACCGGGTTAGCGGGTTTGCTTCCCGGCCAATGCTATGACACATGAAAAAAAAAAAACTATTTATCTCTGGGGTGTTTCTACAAATAGTAGATTTCATTTTGCTACAAGAAATTTTGTCACAGGAACATCAAATACTGAAACAGAAAACTGTATTTATGTGGAAAGAATAAATTTCCACACACACAAAAAAAAATTAAAAAAACATTTAAAAAATGATTCAACAGAAAAAAACAAAAAAACAATTGTATCTGAAATAGCAGAACATGCATATATCAATAAATATATGTTGGATTGATAAGTCAAGAATATTAAGAAGAGAGATAAAAGAAATATAAAAAAAATTAAAGAAACTGCTCACATGATAATGATAAATAATTCCCTAAGTCAAAGTTATATGATCAATCCATAAAGTTTGAAAAATACTCACTGATCTTATTCTTAAAATGAAAGAAAAATGGAGAAATCAAGTGAACTTTCTCAAAGGCAAATATATAAAGTTTCTCATGTCTGTTGTTTATGATACAATAGTCTAATAGATTAGAGCAATTCAGTATTCACAAATCCAAAAGGTCCTTGGTTTAAACCCTCTATTAATTATCAGTGACCAGACTACAAAGATGGGAAGAAATAAGGAGAATAATATGACTAGGAATTATATTCCACATTATAAAAGTGGAAAAATTTCTAAAACATTTAAAAAACAAACTAAATGATGGGAATAGTTCAACATATCACTACAAATAAAATGGCATCATCTCAAATCTTCAGACAATTATTCAATAATAGTAATTATTATTTCAACACTGAAGAGGTTTATTTTATATATATTTATTTTAAAATATATTTCTTGGTGCACAATATTGTATGTTTAATAGGAAATATGGTTCTGCTTGTTGTCTAATTGTAAGATATTCATGCTCACCAAAGTCACAAGTTTATAATCAGATTTACACATTCCTTTTCACATGTACAATCATATAGAATAAACAATTTATTGGCATTGCAAATATGCAATTGATTGAAGTGATATTATCAATTTATGTACCATCTATCTGTCTAAAATTTTGATCTATCATTGCATAATTCATGTCATCACAGTCCCAAAAATTGGCCGTCAATCCATCAATATAAAAATAAATAAATAATCAAATGGCTTTAATGGTCAGAAAGTTCAAAAGAAGTTTGAGTGGTGGAGATGCTAGAACTGGAATCATTCTAAGGACTTTATGCATTGGTATGACCCTCTACCACTGGAGTAAATTATACAGGGCAACAAACGCGATTATATATTCAAGCTTTAAAATCAAATTGAGTATACTATTTATATTTAAATTAGAATAATGTTGCTATGATCGAGATATGTACTGCACAGAGACGGATCAATTTTTTTTATTATCAATAAATAATGTTTACAAATTTTAAATAATTTGATATATGTAGTATGAAAAACGCACATGTAAAAAAATAAACTGTAATGATTCAATTAAAAGAGCACCTAAATGTAAAGGATTAATTATTGACAAGACACACATGTATGTACCATTCCTCCTCCCCATATTTAAATAAGATACTGTTTTGATAGTACTACAAAATATAAAATTCATTAAAATTATATATTATAATGAATTAGTAAAGGCTGATTTGAAACTATACAAAGAGTGCAACATAATTTGCCCACGGATTGCTCAAAATTTAATATTGTAAAACGTTTTAATATTCATAATAAGCAGAAGATTACTTTATTACAAATATATTGGAAGAAGGGTTAATTCAAACAAAAAAATAAATTCAATATTTATAAAACTCATACATAATAATTGAGTTTATATATAATTTTATTAGATTCTGACAAATCACCAACAACTCTTATAAATCATATGAGCAACATTTCTCTAATAGGGCTATTATTTGAATGCTTTTTAAGCCGGTTTAAAAACAGTGTTACAATGATGAAACAAATCTAGCTCAAGGCTTGACAATATTTTTCTTTTGACAGAAACCTTTCTGAAAATTAATACATTTTTCTAATGCATTATATCTTCCATAATAAGACAATTCCAATTTGATTATTTGTATTTTATGCTAACATTCAGATTTAACTTGTTCAAGAATCCACTAGGTTGTTTTCCTTGCCGTCAGCAGTGTTCATCAATACAACAGTTCAAAAGTACCAATATTTTCTCTACATTTTTTTCAGTGTCCACTTTCAAATTCGCACAGAATTAAAAAAATACCATGATCTGAACAATTCTAATATTTGTTTTAAAAGACATGTCTTTATATTTAAACAATTTTTCTAAATGCCTAACATAAGTCTTTGATCTTCTTAACTTCATCTACAACATTAATTTTTAGGTTAGATGATATCTATTACCATTCCTAAGAAGTAATGTCAAAATTATGAAGCAGCATAACAAAACACAAATATCTATTTTTACAAATTGCTATATAACACTATAATTAAATATATTTGTTCCTAAACCCCTGTATAGTTTGGTGCAGTATCAGAGTGGTAGATTCTGGAGTTTAGGGTCCACGTATCATGTCCAACTGTCATTTTAGATTCTCAAACTTTTTAAGAAGTGCATTTGATTATTGTTTTTTATTCTTTTTACATAATATTTTTATAAATAAACAAACTTCATAGCCATTGCGCTGAAGAAAAAAAAGGCATTCAGTAAATTTTTAAATATATATGTACTTCTAGACTATTATATTTAAAGTGTTTTAACGAACATATAAATGAATGAGTAATTATTTCCATGTTTTTTTAAATATAAAAGCTCAAATATCTATACATCAAGACAATTCTATTCTTCATAAACTGACAGTAGAAAACACTGTTTAAGAATATAAAAGGGAAAGAATAATCATTACATAATTAAATTAAAGCAAACACCTAATCTCAGAATAATGATGAATTCAATATATTTATAGCAGTCTTTACGTATTTTCCCTTATTAATTTTCTTTTTAAAAATAAAAGTAATAGGTTATTCATAACATTGTTTTAAGCGCAGCGTTTTTATTTTAATCTCTCCCCCCTCTCAAAAGAACATTAATTGCATTCTATTCTTTTTAATAATATTAAATAGTCTCTCAACACCCAACATTAATGTGAGGAATAATTAAAATGGACGGAATAACTTCAGATAATGTCAAATTTTAATAAACCATCTGCTCCATTTATTTTCGCTTTTTTTTTTTGCCCACTACCTATCAATCCGCTCATGAATTTAAACAATTTTAGCAATGCGTTCAATAGCTTGCTAGTGATTGAGTTGTCTTTTGGATTTAGTTATATATACATACATGTGCATAAATATGCACTTAGATATGACAATAATTTTTGAGCGACGTCAAAATTTATAAACACAGAAAGATGTTTAAAAAAAAAAAAAAATTAAAACTTTATATTCCATAAAATTTGAATGTTTGTTTCTATTATCTAGCATACGTTAAGGAAAGGGGAGGAGGAGAGAAATAGTTTTGCATTTGAGATAAAAAGATTATATATATATATATAATCAGAAATATACATATAATGAAAGCATTTTCTAAAAATACAAATCTTAGTTCTTATATTTTAGAATTTTCGACTGCTATTCGATCGCAATTGGCGATTGAAAAATTAAATCACTAAAAATAATATAGCATAAAATTAGATTTTTAAAATAACACAATATAATGTTAATTTCAGTAATTTTCTCCAGATATAATGAAATAATAATAAACAGTAACAACAATGTAACTTGGCGTTGTTCTCAGTTCTCATCCATATATTTAAAACGACTATTTCTTCAAAATAGTGTTATCAGAAAAATAATAAATATTCTGATTATAATAGAAATCATCAAGATTATATTCAAGATACACGACATGGATTAGTGCAGTGTTAAGAGTGACAGCTACGAACCCAAAGTCCATTGATAATGGCTCTAGCTTTATGTAACTCCTAGTGTTCGGCAACAAACCATTCAATTATTTAATTTTATTTAATACAACTTTTTCTTAATCAAAATAAATAGGAGGGAGCTACATTGCCTACTTAATACTTTTTGCACTGAATTTGCTAGTTTTTTAAGAATTTCTAGAGCAAAATATTAATGATGAACACAAAATTCAGTGCTCACTTCAGTGCATTTTCTTATCAGCTGAACCAAAATTTAATCTTGTTGGTGTATAAACTATGTTATTGATTATAAAAATTTAAATATTACTTTTGAAATTTTGTTTGTATAATAGAAATTTCTGAATAATAACTATTTGGATTAATAATAGTCTATATGTACAGAAGTAATTTTCATTTGATCATCAACATTCATCCATACCCTCTAAAGCTTATGCCATCTACCTATCTAGCAATGCATATTGGATAATGAAATATGCCCCCTGAATTGAAAGTTAAATAGTTCCAAAATAACAATAAGTCCCTTCTATAAAAAGCAAACATTTATGCTAAACTAACATAGAATACAACTATTTTTAATACATTTGTGAAATTTTGGCCTTAGAAAATACAATGATTGGTCAAATCATTTTTGATATATACACTGCATATAATAATAATAATAATAATAATAATAATAATAATAATAATAATAATAATAATAATAATCAAGCCTCTGATTAGTCACCAAAATTGCATCACCACAAGCCAACAGATGCATGGAATTAGAAGTTACTTGCATGAAGCAAAACACCATACATATCAACCTTAAAAAATGTTTAGGCACTTTAATAAAGTGAGTCTTCTTACTAAATAATCTGAAAAAAGATAAGTTTGACTATCTTAAGAGACTTTTAATAAAATTTATCATAATCCAGGCAATTTAACAAATGATAAAATGATGGGATAAAAGCTAAGGGTTATTAATTAAAGCTCAATATATTTCCTTTTGTGCTTAAATAGCAATAAACCATTTGTTTACAAAATTTATAAAACAACCCTTGCTAATAATACTGTTCTAATATTACAAAATAAATAATCCATTCTTAATTTTGGTTTAAGCTTTATTATTTGATTATATTAAAATATTTCAGTATAATTATTGGATAGATAAATAGGAGAAATGCATTGAAAGTTATTACAGATTTTATATGGGACTAAAGAAAATAATAACACCCATAATACTTATGTGTATAGACATACCATCTGTATCTATAATTATTTGTATTTAATGTAGGATAATCTCATGTGACATTTGAACAATTCCTAAATCATTCCTCATGAAGATAGCTTCAACTTCTCTGAAAAAAATATTTGTAGAAATTTCAAATTCTCATTCCATTTTCAAAACATGGCTTTCAGAAACTCAATAATGCTTAAATCAGATGATTGCTGAGACTAAGAATGATATATAATATCATCTCCACATCCCTCAAATCAATCTTTGGTAAAATAGATTATATGAAGTGAAACATTATTGTTATATATAAAAAAGGCCTTTTAAAGCAATGTTTGCATTATGGAAAAAAATTGGTCCCAAGTGTTCACATAAACTGTAGATGTGAACCAATACAAATTATTGACTGAATTAAGTGATTATAATGATTCACATTACCAAATATTTCAATTATACCAATAGATTTTAACAGTTCAAAAAAGGTAAGCTAACTAATAGATTTCCTCTGGTTAACAATGGATTTTATTACTTTGCAATGGTTAAAAAGGATACATAATGATTCATCTAACTATAAGACATACTTCTTTGAAATTAATGTCTAATACTCATGCCAATTTTTCTTCCATGTCTTAATATTCATGCCAAAACAAGTGACCTTGAATTGCAGCACAGCCATAAATGTTTTCATTGCAAATGTTTGGGTAGAATTACTTTGGTGGATTATAAAGTGTTCAGATAGTGTTGCATCTGCAAATGGTTTATTATCCTGTGGTTTTATAATCTCCATTAGAATCTCTCAAACAATGATATCCAAACTCAATTCCAGAAAGCTTCACTCACCTTTTATTAATAAATGATATTACCAAATCTGAAACTTTATCTTGCAATATTAAATAATTTTGGAAGACAGTTGTCATCGAATGCAGCATCCACAATGGAAAAGATCTAAACAAGACTGTCCCAAGTTATAGGCACACTAGAGTCACCTAGGGTACAAAAATTTAGTGATCACCAGTTACAGTTCTGGGTGTATATTGTTTCTAAATATTACAAATAAAAAAATATTAAGATATTTGTTATTATGTCTTCTTTTAAGGGAAATAGGATTGAACTCTACAAAAGTTGTTAAAAAATCTTGATCCAGTCTTGGATTCATGACACTTGTTTTCATACACTTATACAACTATCACTAATTAGGCACTTTAACCATCTCTTCAGAGTTATGTCTTCAAAAGATACTTCATTCACTGTGCTATATAATAGCAAAACCATAGCGCTAATACGACTAATGTTCCAGTTTTTTTTATTCAAGATATAACATTAGCTATATTTTCTAATATTAATGACTATAATAAAGTTTATAATTAAAAAAAAAAGTAAATAAATATGAATTATTGCATTAATATGTTTGAATAAAAACACAAAACCATTATTTCGTGCCCCCTCTTCAATGCTATGGTAGAATGATGGATTCTGGACATCAAGATCCATGGATCACGTCCCAGTTCTGTCATTTCCGGTGCTCGAATTTCTTACGAACTTTTATCATTCTATTACTTTTTTTTTTTGAAAACTAATTTTTTTTAACTGATTCTAAAAATATTTATCAACAATTTGATTTTCGCATGAAAAAAATTAAAAATAAAATTTGAAAATATTCAACTCTTAAAATCAAGTTAACTTTATTATCACTCTTTCCCTTTTTACACTCCCCACCCTAGCTTTAAAATCTTTCCAAAATCTTTTCATTAAAGCACAGCATTCAAAGTTTCTTTTTTGTTGTGTCAGCCAACTAATTGATATCCTCTTTCTAGGATGGTTCCTGTCACAAAAATCTGCAGTTGTAATTTCTATATTAAGTTACACTTAATAATTTAAGTCACATTCTCCCTAGCTTTATTTTTTCCAGAGAAAATTTCTTTGTTCCCATTTGCTGATGTCACAACATTAAAAGAAGAGTGTGACATGGGATAGAGAAAATAGCATCTGCCAGGCGGACAATTATAAAGAAAAAAAGTTCTTAAAATGAACCAAACTCAACCACTTAAAGAAATCAGTGCTGTCAAAATATTAGTTAAAAAAATATTAGCTTTAAAAATAGTTAATAGAAATAATAATAAAAACATTTTATATTTTACAATAAAATTACTAATGAATACAATCAAATGTAAATATTCATTCAATACATCCATCCATTACAAGACGGCTTAAGTCGCTTTTCAAAGGTCTCAATTTTAGGCTTAAATAAGATTATCAATCTAGCACATAAAACATGATTTTGATTTTATATCACTTGCAAAATCTTTAGTTCTTATAAAATAAAAACATCTTGCATAGTAAATTATTTAGTTTTGCAGAATAAATAAATAACTTCTAATATAGTCTTAAGAGAATGAATAATTTTATAATAATACTAAATAAAGATAAAGACTATTCTTTGGCCCTGGTATTACAAAAAATCATTTTATATTGAAAAAAAAAAAAAAACAACACTATATAAGACATAATTAAATTGTAATACAAAATAGAGTACAGGAGAAATGCTTAAAACACAATTATCACTGAAGTTTAATTTTAATACAAATAAAGCATGTTTTATTTCATTCATAAGTAAAAGAAAAACAAAAACAAAATAAGTGATATTCGAAAATTTAAAACTATATAAATATATATAATCATATTTTGATACTCTGTCATTATAATTATTAATATAAAAGAAATACTAAGCCTGAGTTTAAATTTAGTAAAATTTATTACACCAAATAATTTACAGTTATCATGCCGATTTCCATATACGTAGTTAGTTTTACCAGTGAAACGTTTTGGGATCAGATTGCAAATATAAAGCTATAATAAACAAACTCAATTAAAAGTAAAATGAGTCAACAAAATACATATTGCTTATCCAAACCATTTTAAAGTAGCAAGTGTATTTAAAGCTAAAATCTATTTCTTAAATTTTTTATTATTAAATATTTTCTCATTATTTCAGCTACTGTAAATTCCCTGCAGGATGAAAGACACTTTGCCTCACCATCCTAGCAAATGTCCTAATCTTTTCTATATAATATGTTCTTTCTTTTTTCAGATCTCTTACACTTTCTTTGAATTGGGATTTAAGCTGACTATCTATTGTCATATGTGACAGAAAATGAACAGCCCAGCTTCATTTATGACATATGAAAGTGAAATAGAATATTTAAAATTCAAACAATATTAAACCAATAATACATATTGACTTTCATACAGTTTCACAAATGAATTCTTTAAAATCATAAAATGTTTTCCCATTTATGTATTAATATTAGTTCTACATGTTGATTGTCTCACCTGTTGTAAGTAGTTAGCAACCTAACACTGGTTAGAATAAATTTGTTAAAGACCTTCAATGTCAGGCAATAGGCATTTTTTTTCCTATTATGTTACTCTTACTAAAAGCTGTTAATCAAATTTAATTCCGTAGGTATTGTAACAGTAAGAATTGTCCCTCCATGTAACAAAATCTAGAAAACAGGCAAAATACACTAAAGCTGATCGAATCCAGATGCTGGGATCCAGAACCTGACCAACATTCAATCCTTTCACCTCTGCTCAATGATCTAATACCCTAAGGAAGACATTTCTCAACTTACACAGACATTCAATTTAACCACGATCCGGCAATCACCCAGTGTAAAACAAGAGACTCATAAATTAATTAATTTAACACTGACTTGGTCAGATATACACACATATGACTAAGTGATTAATTAATATATCAATGATTGATTATGAAACCCAATAGAATGACCTATATATAGATATAATGATGTATGTGCAAATAAAGCTAGAGTTGGATAAAATGAACTCACGGACAATAAAGATATGAAAACGAGTTATATTTTAAATATTAATTTAATAAAACAATAACAAATAGTAAAACTAAAATATATAGGATTATGTAATGAGTACATGAGAGATTACGCTCGCATGCATCACCTAACTAATGAGATTAATGTTACATATTGTCTCATTTTAAGTGTTTACTAAAGTGTAGTGCAGTATTGAAGTTTATGCCTATATTAATATGCCAAATTTCTAGCTCTGTTGTAGTCTGCTAAATCATATGGAACTTAATAGCCAAAGTTATATAACTAACTTAATAGCACTTCTGTGGCAGCTATCTATACAAAGTTAAGTCGAGATCATAATTAGGCTCAAAGATACGCAGGTTAGCGTGTTAACCTAGATTAGGATATACACTGACGCTAGATAAGAGTTTAATATAAAGGGAGAGAAAACTGGTTTATTATAGATTTACCTATATACTCTATAGCACATATTAAAATATTAATAAACTAGAAGATGCGAATGGGTCATTATTCATGGGCTTCAGCCTCAAAGGCTAAGTTGCCCTACAACCGCTCAACTTGCTACAAATAGGAACATTAGTAGTTCAGGGAGTCGGATAAGCATTAATTATGAATAATTTAGGTCCTTGTGCCCTATTGCTAAAAGAGTGTGCTTTACCCAAACTAAGTGGATAAGTGTGACCTCCACCAGTAACTCATCAAGAAACATGCAGCAAGCAGATAATTGTACATTGCGTACTTAGTAAGGACACATCCACAACTTATACATATATAACGCAAATACGTAAAATTATATTAGTGTGCCTTAAAAATAGATAGCATCTATTTGCATATCTATACAACCCAGTTCTCAAATTTATTATTTCAAATATACTATTTAGGGACTAAATTAATTAGTAATCTAGTTTAAGATTATCACCTGCATCTCAACATATATAAATCTAAAGAGGACCAAGCACATTGGCAGGGTAATTACGAATACAACATTAAAATATTATTTGAGAATATCTCTGTGGCTAGTTCCTATGATGCACGAGCTACACATATAAATAGTTATAATTTATAACTAGAGTTAAGCAAACTACAATTTTAACTAGAGAACGACTAATTATTAGAATATTAATACCCAAAAATTAATCAGTAAAATAATATGATCTCAAAACAGCGAGTGAGAAAATTAATAATTCAATTATTTAATATTTATTATAGCAAAGATATAAAATTATCTTTGCAGAGCAATACCAAAATTATACTTATAAATACTCGCGGTTTCAAATTATTTGGCATATTAAATACATGTAATATTAAAATGATAAAATTATATAATAAATTGAATAGATTAGAAATAGGCATAAAAGACCGCAGAAAATTATACATTTAGTTTAACATAGATTATTAGAGTTTTACATTTTAACAGAGAATTCCATATTACAAGTTTACATTCAGACAAGATTTAAACATTAACATTTAACAGCTTTCTTTGTAGACTTTTAGAAAAAGTGTTTGGAGAGGTTTAAGAAATAGCTAGCTTTTAAATAAAGAATTGACAGTCACAGTTTATGAACAGAGCTCTAAGTGAAAATTTATCAATTTACTAGTATGTTGTCTTCATTGCAGTTCTGAGCACTTGGGAGGTATAAGTGAGGCAATAAGTTGACACTTTTGGTGATGATTTAAAGTTAATGGAGGTTTTTCCACGGGCTGCTTTGCTGGTGTACGGCATTATGTTTTATCGGACCAAAGTTCTTTCCATCCCTGGCAAGGAGAGAGGTCGCCTACTTTACCCCATCATTTTAAACATGAAACAAATGTGGTTTCTGTTTACAATTCGCCTATTATATATATGATCGATCCTTGGCAACAAAACTTTTAAGTATTTATAATTTTCTAACTCTGGCCACCTGTTTATTTTTAAAAGCTTGTCCGCAGCTGAAAAACCCATTATTTTATTTTAGAAAAACATATTTAATGACAACAACTAATTTAGATTTTGTTTTTCTACATCTTTATCCCTGCAGTTTATTGTGACTACGCTATAAAATTCTGTGCATTGTTATTAACATTTTAGATTTATAAAATCCAAGTTCACGCTATTTTAGGACTATCATGTGACCTAATTTAAAAGTTGTTTACAAAAATTAAAAGTTGCTTTGATAATTAGTAGAAAACTAATTTTATTACCATATATGCAGAATAACAACAACGGAAGGAAATGGCTTATATACATATGTGATTTCGGTAATATAACAATAAAATTGGCCAAATAATTTAAACTAAAATGAATACATATCTGTAATATATACATATACTATTAAATTACAGACTTACCGTTCGCATATATATATATATGCAATTTTGCATATATAGTAATTTGAGGTTGTTTAAATGGGTACTCTGAGAGGGTTTAAACCTGGCATAGAGATAGATGTAGGGGTAAAATATGTGAAACAGACAGGTGGATAAAACTGGCTGTTTCAGTATTAATAATTTATCCAAAACATTTACTACTGTTAACTTCCTCTGTTTGATTATCTTCATAATCAGTTCTATTCTACTATATTACTTTTATCTGTTAGTTTTCTGTAATAGTTTAGAATAAACTAAATTATCTTTGCATTTAAAGAAAAAATAAAACATGTAAATTATTAAAAAATAATTATCTGAGAAAATTACTGTGATACAATCTTACTGAGTATCTATGGAATGATTTATTTGGAGATTATGTGCACTGAAGTTAAAACCTTTTAATAAATGTATATATTTTAAAAAAGAAAATACAATAAAGATATATATTCAATGAAAGTAAACTAATTTATCCATATGACTAGTTACAATGTAATCACGTAAATTAATTATTTATAGCACATAAATAACTTACTGCTGCTTTGAATATGTAACGTTTAAAATTATAATCACATCGTACACCATTACTAAGAATTATTTTTGCAGGCAGTTTTATAAGAAGACATTTTATCAATGGCCATTTATTGATAAATGAAAAGTAAAATTATTTACAAGTTTATTAAACTATCTCTTTACGAGACTGATGGCAAAAATAATTCTTAATAACATATTTGAAATAGATAAATTATTTATAGATATTAGCATAAAAGATTCCTAAATTTCATCTAACAGGTTATTGTTAATGTAAATTCAAAATTTCATTACAGATTTAATAAAAATCTTTTAAGCAGTTAACTATTTGAAATTTTCTTTTGTTCCACTGGTGAGTTTTTGGAAATGCTTAATCTTCACTACTGCAATAAAGGCTTTATTTTATATTAAAATTCAATAAGTTGGATTTGCTTCTTTTTAATTTTATTTTATACATGAATAACATTGTAAAAAATGACATTTACCATTTTTAAATCTTTAAAAACTTGCAAATAGAACAATATACCATACATGCCATCAAATAGTATAAACCAGAAAACAAACAAAATGTCTTTATTTTAAGTTTTTTTTGATATGCATGAATGAAGATAGATTTATGATAGACATATTGAATCCTGTTTTAAAATCTGATGTTTTCTTTATAACAATTATGATATTTGAAAAGATTTTAACACAGTGCCAATTCTGACAGATAATACATGCCATAGATTTCTTTGTTTATACTATAACCAAGCTTATTAACTTTTATTTTTAAAAATAAAAAATAGATGAATAAATTAAAAGTGTACATGCATATTCTCAAACAATTAGTACGTAAATATAATCAAAAATATTTTATAACAAGCCAGAAATCATATTTCATTTATACCAAAAACTGTGTGAAAACAAGGCCAGAAGAAAGTAAATGCCCACAAGGCTTTTTCTTCTCTGTCAAACAATAGCAGTATCCCTTAAATTGAATCCAACTGTCCATAACATACTGACCTCATCAGCTTTTTTTCCCCAAATAATATATCAATAACAGCATTGCGGGAATTTTTATATTATATCAAAAATGGAAATTATTATCACTTCTAATAACATTAATACACTATAATACACCATATACTCTTTAATTTACATTTTACAATGCAGTTAACATAAGATTTATTTTTATTTCCTTTCTTACAGTTTCAACTGTCCAGCAGTCATCATCAGAGCTATTATCTCAGTACCCTTTACAGCATTTTAAAATTGCTGAACAGTCATGCTTTTTTGAAATAAACAAGGAATGTTTTGTAATGAAGGGAGAGTATGCTGCAATGATTGTGACATCTCTTTAAACTTGTTAGATTGAATATAAATAAGAATTTAATCATTTTTGACACTGGTGTGAAATAAATTCACAGATAAAACACATTTAAGCTTGCAATCATTACTAGCTAATTCCATATTACTCTTAATATCTCATTGCAAATAAACTTCACACACACACAAAAAAAAATAGATACATTTATAAAATTCCTTATCTTTAACAGATTTCCTTTAAAAAAGCAAAACAATTCCAAATTTCATCAACTGGATTGTCTTGCTGGTCAAAGCTATTTCTAAACAACATTATTAAACTGTCCTAATTGAAATTCAGATGCTATTTTTCCCACTACAGTAAACACTCACACTGCTGCATTAATGGTGGAAATTCTTAGCACAAAACTGTGTCAGATCACAGTCTTCACTTGAATCCATCTGATTACAATTCATTCACACCATTAAAAAGTTTTTTTAAAAAGTAGATTCTAGAATAACAGTGAGTGATTGAGCTATCCAAAGATGAAAATATGATTCATCAAATTTCTTTTTCACAAAATGGAAGTACAAATTTTCCAGGCTGTTGCCAGAGCCACATTATTCTATGTTATCTTGGTGCTGTGTTAAAAAATAGCCTGCTAAATTGCTTTCATTCTGTTAAAAATATGAAACAGATTATTTATATTTTAATATCCTTCAATCAATCAATAGCATTGTCCTATGGATAGACTCAGAGAGACATCACATAACAAGTTCGTCCATTTCTGTAGTTCGTCAATTCCACATATCTTTTTCCACCTCTTATATCATCCAGCATGACCAATTTTTTCCATCCTTTTTTCTAGTTTCCATTGACCATTCATTCAAAAATAACTTTTATTAAACTATTCTTTATATATATCCAATTTAGTATCTCTTTCTATTTCTAATTTCCTTATACATAATTATCTGGTATCTTCTAAAAATTACTTAATTTTCAGAAAAGATGCACAATCACAACTGATGAAATATAATTATCCACAATACACTGCATGCTTTAATGCAGTGATAGTATAATGGAATCTCTGGGCTCAGAGTCCATGGATAGAAGCCCAGTTCTGTTCTCTTCTAATGCTTGAGATTCATTTAAATTCCAAATAACATCCTGGGTGGTTCCAAATTCCCATGGATCATGGCACAATTCTGTTGCTTCTACGGCTCAAACTTCATATGAACTCCTGAACAAAACACTATTTGATAATTTATTTTATTATTAGCCATCAGTAAAATGTTTATATAGTACAAGAGTCTTTCATTAATTTCTTCTTATTAAACAATATTTTTAATGACTAAATAATACAAAAGTTTACTTTACATTTTATACGGTTTCTTTTTAAAAGTTTTATCCTAAAATTTAAACCATCTCATTTTACTACAAAATACTTTCTCTGTCCTTTATTAAATGGCATGTTGATCATTAAAAAAAATAATATTTAGATTTATTTTAAGACCGATACTAAATTTAATTATTTTTGTGTCTGATTTTAAGAATATTGTTTTCTTTATTCACTTGAAAATAATTTCATTATTAAAAATAATAAAATACTAGTGGTTTACTTGTTATTCATTGGCATAATTTTATCCACCTATTATATATAGAATTTCATTGTAAACATTAATACTATAGAGTAATATAAATGGAGTAAATTTAGGGGAAAAAATAACGAACACAAACAAGAGAAAATAAACAACTACATAAGAAAGTCTTAATAAGAAATAGAAGACTCAATAAAAACCTAAATCAAACAAATAAAAAAATTAAGATTATGATTATAAAAAAATTGAAATGGGATAGCATAGACAAATAATACATTCTAATGGAAATATTAAAAGCACTGAATAGGAAAAAAAGTATGTAATCATGGAAAATTAAAATTGACAACGATTCATCAACTGCTATTGTTAAGCAAATCTCAAGTAAAAATGTTTTTTATAAAAACAGAAAAATTAGCACTTCTTTCTTAGTGTTAAACAACAAATTTATTTTCACTGCTTATTAAATAAAACAAAATAATATTTATATGTGAGCAATGATTCATTATATAGCAATGTCTTAAGATCTCTAAAATCAAGGACCTCCAAACTCCTGTTAAATATATTAAAAAGATAAATATGAACCATAGAAGTATATAATATTCTGTAATCATTCACGAAGGGTGCACCTTATTATAATAATGTTTATTTCATAGCACATTAACACTTATCTGTCAAACTCAATTAAGAATTAACAAAATGTCCTCTGGCAATAAAGATCATCATAGAAAGCTAGATGTTAGAACAAATGAAAAGTTTTTGTTATTTGAATCAGTTTATAATGACTGATACTCATAATATAAAAGAAAATAAGATTAAGGACTGCTATGACAAAAGCAATGTAAAAAAGCATAATTTATAAGCATTGAAGAAAAAGAATTTTTTTTTTGGATATGTATTCTTATCTTGTATATTTTTTCAATTGTGTTTCACAGATTGGAACCTTGAACAAGACAAATATAGTTCCCCTCTTATTATAAGATGGAAAAAATAGAATGAAAAGTAGATGCTCAATAAAAGAATATAAAAATGAGGGAGATAGCTATCAGGGAGAGATTTTCTCTAATAGAACACATTTTGCATTGTTAGTCTTTTTTCTAAAATATTATTGAGCGCAAAATATAGAATAGGAGAGTAAAAGGAAGGCTGAGACATTTCTTATATAATGCAGGCATATAGAGATGCAGCAGTGGATAATTTGCAAAATTCAAGATGGCGATCATCAGGAGTGAAAGGGGATATTGCAATTCTCTTTCAGAACTAATTATTAATATAATCATTGGATAACTAGTTTGGTTATGGAATGATTGCAAAGAAACAAAATACTAGTCTTAGTTTAGAAAAAAAATTGCAAGCTACAACTAAGATTCTAATCTCAAGTCATAGTAGAACAAACAATTATGGTAACGATTATGCAAGGGCACTTTAATTCTATATTTCAATATTTTTATTGCACCATTTCACCGCTATCTCATAATTTTATTTAAAACTTTTAGTGGCCAAGATTTTGCCACACCTATACCAATTTGTTTTACATATAAATTCAGTTAAAGTTTGAAAAAAAAAAAAAAAAAAACCAAGATAAAAATCAAACTAAATGTGATGACAAACGTGATGATTTGTTTATTCATTTTTAAAATAAAAAAGCATCACAAATCTTTCTGCCTAAAATACCTCAGTAAAAGAATCTACTCCACTGTTGCCATCTATTATATACTTATTTTAGAATGTACTGCCTATGAAATCCATTTCCAGAACTGCCCTATACACAGACTAGTTGCTGGCTTATGATCTTCATCAGTGAAAAGTTTGGATCTGGATTTTTGCCTCCAAAAAGTGACAGCATTATAATCTATACAATTAAAATGAGTATTTTATAAAATAATCTATAGAAATTTTTTTAAATAGTTGCATTAATATAATTTTTCTCATTTTACTATATTATATTGGGACTGTGTAGAATGGAATTACGAAGTTTATGTATTAAAAAAAAAACAGCAAAATAACAAAATTAAGTAAATCAACAAGATATAGTAAACTAAATAGAATTAAGGATATTAATGTTATGGTGTCATGCTTTAAAATAGATTAAAGTTAAAATAATAAAAATATGAACCTAATCTTTAAATTCAAGTATACTGTCTATACTAAACTGAATGAAATTATTAGGGATTTGAATTCAGCCTTTCAAGCTCCCTACAGCTATCCACTCCATCTTATACAATTGAAACACATGGCCACATACATATGAAAAAGATAAATGACCTCCAATATATGTATTTTGTGCAGAATCAGTACTCATCAGTTGGTCCAGATCATTATCTCTCTCACACACAGTATATATTAAGATAGCAAATCTTCAAACTTCTAATTAAATGGATCTAAATAAAAAAATATCCAAATGACTATTTCTTGAGAGTTCATAACAATCCTAGGATCCCACATTCTAGAGACTGACACTCTACCACTGTGCTAACTGCACAAGGCAAAGAATCTAGATTATGTATGAGTATCCCATATATACATTTCAGAGACATTATACAGACATGCATTGTTTCAGTAGCATGTATATCAATTTATAATAGGTATTGAAAAACCAGTGTCAGTTAAAGAGGGATGATGATTAAAACTTCATAGTTGTGTAAAATTCAATTTTAAAAAAGTATGTATTTTTTTATTATTAAAAAAATGCCCATGCGCAGGTACTGTTTGACCAAAAATATAGTAGTTTGAATATCAAGGGGATGGCACATTATTGGTGAGTAACAAGAGGTTCATTATGTGAAATATAGTTTGGTTTGTATAATTATGCGTTTTCAAACATATATGTAAAGAAATGTAGTTGAAGTAAAGAATATTAAATGCATAAATGCTTAAAATGGGTATTTACGTAAAATGTAATAATATGTATGGGAGAGATAGACTAAATCTGTCATAAACAAATAATAATAATTGAATGGTTTTACAGCTCCAGGAAGTCATAAGAAGTTTGAGCACCAGAAGTGGAATCGATCTGAAAATCTCATATTCGAGAAAGTCAAACTCTACCAATTGTGTTAAACAAGCAGAACATTACAAACAAATAATCAACATGTTTTAATAAAATGACATAATTATTTCATTTTGTAAATACAACTAAAAAAAAAACCTTATCAAGATCCCAGGGAGATGGAAAGGCTAGTGTATGAGTTTTGAAAAACATTGCTTTTGTCAATAGGCAATTTGTCGGTAAAAGCAGGAGGAAAATAACTTATGAATAGTTATTATTAGTAGTGAAAAAATAATATTGTTGAGATTGTAAAGTGGGTGAAAGATGAAGAGTCATATAACAGCAATCATAATGTTATAAGTGATTATAATATTTAACACCCAGTCATTATAATGATGATAGGTTAAGTTCGGAAAAGTACTTTTTTGTATATTCCTTAACTAAAACTATGGAAGCTATCCTCCAGTCTGTTATGGCCTAGACCAGGTGTGGCCACATTTTGTGTTCTAAGATTTACATTTTATTTTTAAAATGTGTTGCGATCGACTTGTTGTCATAAGAGTAGTATAAGTGGAGGGAAGTGTGAAGTACATACTATTTTTATGTATCTACCTAGTAAAAAATAACTTATTTAACGGGTCAAAAAAACCCATGTCCAGAGGAATTAAACTAACATGAGTAATTATTAACAATATTTATTAATTCAAATTAGCTACACTAAGTCAAGATTAAAAATATTATTTTCAATAATGATACCACTTAGTGGACTTCACCTATCTAGAATTGAAAAAAACTTTAGAACAAAAATACTTCAAAATCTTGACTTAATTTGTTTCACTTGTTGCCCGACAGCTCTTTCCAGATTGGCCTTGCGATCGACCAAAATTGGCTTTGTGGTCGACCGATGGATCATGATCGCCTTGTTGGCCACCCTTAGCCTAGATGATGTTTAGCTACAGGTTAATAAAATGGCAGGAACCATCAACCTCACGTTACAGAATTCCTTGGAGGTGAAAGTATGCCATGCTGGAAAATTCTACAAAATTAAGGCTTGAAAGACTGTGTGTCTGATATGTAATCTTAACTATAATATGTTAAACTGCCTACCAAAAAGTAATACTGAGGAGCAAACACCATAATGAATTTGTGAAACAAGCTTAAAACCCAAGAAGCAATCCCAGGATTGATAATTTTGGAAAAAAAAATTAAATAATATTCTAACTATGTTATATATCATTAATCAAGAAATAAATCAAATATTCAAAATATGTCATGGGCAGCTTAAGATATAACTATATCAGGCATACATCTCAAATCATTGCCCACTAATAGTTTATACTTAAATAAATTTCTAAAAGGCCTGAAGTTGGTGATGTGGGATATATTTTTCTTTCTACTTTATTATCTGACTGAGTGTACTTTCGGTGCGTAATATTGTTGTTATAATTAGCAGTTAATTAGTTTTTTTTTTTACTCGTATATTCTAAGCATATATATATACTGTATATAATATTTTTGTTTTGTTTTCTTAGCTTTAAAATCTTTATAAGAAACAAACTGCTGTGAAGAGGGAAGTAGATTTTTTTTTTTTTGTCTCTGTATCTTGGTTTTTGCAGCAATTTATTGTTATAAAATGAAATGTCTGCGTAAATTAGCCTAAATATATTGAATGTTCAGGAATATATCTAAACTCAATTTTACTTAAGGAAGCTTCTATTCAACATGGTGGTATTAATTCACAAATCCTTCTCACAAAACTCTTAATTGAATCTTATGTTCATTCCTATTCATGTCTTTAATGTCATTATATGCTTCAAAATTTGATAACCCCCAAATTAATATCATTATACTCTAAAGCTTTAACCATAAGTGAAATATTTATAATACAATATCTTTTAATTTTCCATAACTCCAGTACATAGTGATAACTTATGTTCATTGGATTTATCTAAAACCTCTATTAACCAATTTTAAATTATTTTTTAAAATTTAGTTGTTCTTTTAATTGGCTTGATCTTAATTATGTAATATTAAGAACATCTAAGCATTGTAATATTATATCTCCCCCATATTTCTTACATATCTTGACTAAGCATTGTAATATTGTAAACCCCCCCCCCCCATATTTTTTAAATATCTTGACTACTACATTCTTCAAGTTCTGTGATATATTTTAAAATCATTTAGAAACTTTGAGTATAATTTTGATATGTTCTCTATTTCTTTAATGGTTTCTTTTAAAATATTCTATCATTTCCCTAGATCTTTTCTGTATGTCATATACTCAAATGCATTTCTCTGCTCATTTAAAATGAGTAACATTTCAACTGATGACAATTTTATGATTACTATTATATAGTTTTTTTTTCTTTGTAGTATTCTTTTAACATTTTATGATGTCATTCCATTTTTTAATAACTAGATCAAGATGATGTTTTTAATAAACTACTGTATACATTTTAATTTTTTTTTCAATGTTTTCCTTGTTATTATATAATAATATTTCGTAAGTCATTACTAATTCATTCTCTGTCATTCTGATGTATTTCCATTATTCAGTTCTTTTAATCAAGTGGTTTAAACTTATTTTTATATTTCTTTCTGTTGATACTCCCTGCCCCCCCCCCTCGATATCTACATAGCTGTTTTTAATAAAGTATCTGTTATGTCTTTTTGCAAAATTATTTATTCTTTTAAAACAATCAGTAAGTTGAAGCTTAACTGAAGTATTTTCTGAGGTCAGAAATATAAACTATATTGTTTCTGACTTTCATATTAGCTTTTGTTTTTCTAGCTTCACCACAACACAATGTTATGCAGCTGATTAATTATCTTTCCCTGCTTTAAGTCTATTAAATACATTATATCTTAAAATATCATTTCCCCCTTAACTCTGCTACATCCTCATTTGGATGCCTTTGTGTCAATTTTTATTAAATTTTATCAAAAAAATATAATATATTCATCTGTCAGAAATTTTCCAATTCTTCATTGAAGTTCATTTATGTAAAATATTGGCTAGCCCAGATTTCACATAACATTCCAAGGAATCGATTTAAAAAAAAGCATATCATGTTAAGCAGTTACAACCCCCCTCCCCTTTTCTGTACATATATATCACATTTTAAATTACTTGTTAGAGAGATGGATTGAGGCATAGGCCAAATATGAAAACAATTAATCAGAAGTACATCCAGTTCATGAAGCTAGGCTCCTGTAACATACTATTATTATTCAGTCACTATATCGAAGTAAATCATTCTTAAATACATCTCATAACTTAAGTACATGTTTGATGTATGCTTTAATAAGAAATCTTATGCCCTAAAATATGGCTACAGAGATTGTATAACAGATTATGTAAAATAGATTGAGTTTATAAATAATAATCTTTCGTTAAAAATCTTGGGCTTTTGTGTGACATATTTAATAAAAACGAAACAAAAACAATTTATTTCAACAATAATATTTATGACAGTTTTAGACGATTTATTTATCACTCTACACAAAGTACCACGTACAGAATAATTAACTTACATAATAATCTTTCCACACATGCTAATTCAAACATATATATATAAGATTTTGTCATAATGATTACCGAGAAACATCTACTCGGAATATTTTCATTGTTATTTTGTGATTTTTGTATAAATATTACTGTAAATGGCAATAGGTGTTAGTAATGTAATGATTAAATAAAATTTCTCTTACCAATTTAAGATAAAAAAATAAAAAGTTACGCGCACTAAACCAAAAAATTACTTAACATTTGCCAGGTTCTAAATGTAAAATTATGACAGTTGCTTTTTCTTTCTATACAGCTATAAAAACGAACTTGTCTTGCGTTGTTAGCCGAGAGGTCATCGCAGCTGCCTTGCAAGCAAGTAGTTGGTTGCAGACAGTTGTGGGTTCGCGTCCCGGCCGATGCTATGACATATGGAAAACGAACTTATAATTACACTCCCAATTAAAACATTTTAAAGTAATCCTTATAATACGTTACGAGGAAATCTTATTGAATAAATACTTAAATTTGTATTAAACAACAATGCCGATAATTCATTTAAAAAGATGGTAATTTTTATCCAGCTATAAATAATACAAGTACTAAGATGGGAAAAAAAAGTTCATGAAAGGAGTAAAAAATGTAGTAGATGTGTAAGGAGGGAGGGAAACTGTATGGTGATTCACAGTTTAATTATGTTTTTGATTTGTATCTTTACAATCATTGGTGTAATCCATATCACATGTAATTACATTATAAACGCTTGTGCAACTTAATGGTAGTAACAGGGATTATTTTGATATTGCCATGCGCTATGGATGTCCCGCTCAAGCTTGCAAGTGCTTTGTTACTACTGAACCCTAGCGGCAAAGAAGTCAAGCCAAGGCAGCGTGGGTGGCATTAAAATACAGCTTATTTTATTAAAAATGTTGGGAGGGGCCAGTTTCACTCTCTATTTTAGTATGAAATTAAAAATGTCTAATTTACAACTAATGAGTTTCAACCCATACTGTGCTTCAGCAATGCAAATTATAAGTAATCTTTCTAAAGATGAACTTAGGGGAGTTTGGAAAAATATATATTATTAGCTTTAGAAATATTGTCATATACAACAAGCTATTAATATAGTGGATTTATTTGAATGAAAATGAAATAGAGTAAACGTGTTAATCATTTTCAAAAAATATAGATACTTATTTTCGCCGTTTACACCGATTTACTTACATTAATACAGTAGGTGGAACATGATTATAGTCATAGTAATTGTTTAAATTTTTAAAGTTTTTTTAAACTGATTTGCATATTTGTTTAAAAGAGGATAATTATCATTACTTAAAGATAAATTACAATATTAACAACAGTATTTATACACTAAATGATATATGCGTCTGTATATGCATATGTGGGTGTAGAGAGATTTATTGTACTAGCGACATATAGTATACATATATAGAAATATCATTAGCAGTATTCAGTTGATCAAGTTATAGTTGTGTATATATGCAGAGATAAATATTTATATTTCTGGCAAGAAAGGTAATAGGTATTAATTAAATTTAACACAATCTAAACTATTAAGTTGTTTATCACTGTGATAAATAAAATGAAAATTTAATTATTTCAAAACAACAATAGAAAAAAAAAAGGCACAAATAGAATGTTGCATTAGAAACAGAGATCTTACTAGATGAAACGGCAGGAGCTGTTTCAAAAGAAGTTCAAAGAGACGAGCTACAAGATGGATTGAGACTTAACCCGGAAGCAAAAAAACTTATTCTTAGAGACATTCAGACCCGAAAGTCTGAAATTTGGTCTCCAGGGATTGAAATTATCGTTTTGATTATAATTATTTTATTTATATATGCCTTAAGATAAAAGTTTCTTCTTATATGTAAAGTGTAATAATAGAAATAAATATATATTGTATTATTACTATAGTGGATTTAATAATTAGAAGAAAAATGATAGTAAATAGTTACTAACTATTTCTATACTATTGTGTGTATATATTTGTATGTTCCAAGAACATTATAGAAATTCAACATCAGCAGCTATAATTGAGATAATGACATAACACTAAAATATAACTATTGAGGATATTATCAATTAATGAGAGTTTTTGTGTTTTTCTCTTTTTTCATTCCTGCAACAGATTGCATAGTCTATTTATGTATATATTTATTTGTAATTCGATGATTCTTTACTTCTTTCTTATTTAAATATAATTCCATATTTAAACAGTGTTTGACTTGCTCAGCATGCTTTCCATATTTACAGTCAGATTCATAGTTTTAATAATGGATATATAATATTCAAATTACATATTCCATTTTTTTGACAATGGTATGCATGATTCTTTTTTATTGATCACATCAATTATTCGTGATAAACTATACCACATTAATTTTGTGCTTTCTGTTGTCTCACTCCAAACATACTATATTAGCTCTCACTGCATAACCATATTCCATTTCATGTTCCAAGAACACAGACTTGTATTCCAAGTTAACTTTAGTACAGTTATGTAAGAGCCTGTGTTGTGCCATCCCAGTTGTAATGTTTATATACAACTCATTGAAGCACACAGTGCTGCATAATGAATTGCTGTAGCTGATCTTATATATAATTTGTGGGAAGAGATCTGGGGACAATTTATATTTTGTATTGTTTGTTAACTTAGATGGAAGATTCCAAAAGCTAATATAAGTATTGGAACAGATTTTATTCAATCTTAGGGATAGATCCGATCTGTGGAGAAAACTTATCTAACATTGTGTCTTGTTTTGAGGATATATTTCTTATATTAGAATACAATTTTTTGACAGCGTTAATTACAATGTTATGTTTATATCCTATTTTGCGTAAATCTATAATGTACACTTCAATATTACCTTTGCACTCAGCTTTGTATTTCCACAATTTAATATTTCAAAGTAAGAAGCCTTTGAGTCTTGCTAATTATGTGAGATAGGATTTAATGATTGAGGGTGAATTGCTACACTAATATCGAAGTGTACATTACAGACTTATGTGAAGTAAAATATAACCATAATATAATTAACAGAAACAAAATTTTTTACTCTAATATATAAACATATTCTAAAAACAAAACACAAAATCTTGGATAATCTCCACTACATACCAGGTCTATTTCAAAGATTGAATAAAATCGGTTCCAATACTTATAATGTTAGTTTACGGACTCCTTCGTCACCAAATAAACTAATAAACAATACAAAAAATAAGCTGTCCCCAGATCTCACCCCACAAATCATATAAAACATCAGCTGCAATAATTCATTATGCAGCATTGCGTACTTCAGTGAATCACATGCAAACATTGCAACTAGGATAGCACAGCACATGTGCCTATATAACCATGCTAAAGCTGATTTGGAATACAAGTACATGTTCATGGAATATGATATGGAATATGGTCACACCGATCCAGTGAGTATGTTCAAAGTGAGACAACAGAAAGCACAAAATTAAGGAGACATGATTTATCACAAATAATTGCCAGGCAATCAATAAAATGCCATAGTCAAAGAAATGGAATATGTAAATTAAATATTTACATAATTTCTAGCACATTTAAATATTATCTATCCATTATACAAACAACATAAATCCTGCTGTCATTACTGAAACTGTGAATCAGACTGTAAACATTGAAAGCATACTCAGTAAATCAAACACTTTATAATTTTATAATCTTTTCTTGTTAAATGCACAAACATTGTTTAAATCCAGAAATATACTTGTTTGTGTAAATTATCTATTTATTTTCTGTGTAAACAATTACTCAGAAAGTGAAAGTTGATTAGAAAAGTAATAGTGGAGCACAATACTTCCATATATTTAACAAAATAGATTTTCAGATACAAACCAATACAAAAATTTGGGTCATGTTAGAACAAACTATTCACACTACATAACTAATTTTCAAAACTGTATATATATGTTTCTGGGCTTCCTACAAGATTTGTTTGCAGAAAAGAGAGGGGGGAGTTAAAAAAACACAAACATCTGAATATTTGAGTTTTTCAGGATGTCTTTCGTTAGCAGAAATTGGTGCCCTAGTGGTTTAGCATAGCTGCCTTCCAAGCAACTGGGCCGGGTTCACTTCCTGGTCAACGCATTTGACATATAAAAAATAAAAAGAGAGAAATTTTTGCAATAAAAGTTAGCATATCTAAAAAAAAAATTAAAAATAAAAACAGATAAAAGAATTATAAATGCTTTATCTGAAATTAAAAGAAATAAAAATTTAAAAAGTGATTAAAGGAGAGTTAAATGACATTTCTAGTAGGACATCAGAAAGAAATGGAATGACATTTCTTTCTGATGTATAAAAGACTTGACAAGATATTAATAATTCAGGAATATACAGATCAATTCATTCAGTATATAGTTGAAAAATTAATTGAAAAAGGTAGGATGTATTTCATAATAATGAGAAACTGGACTAGTGATAAATAAAGAGGAAGATAAAAATAATGAGTATGAAGCCAAATAATAAGATGCAATCTATTTCTCAAAACATCTAAATTTGTTTGATAAAGCATTACATCATAACTGAAATTAAACATAACAAAGATAAAAAAAACACAACAACAAATATTTCATCAAAAATTAAATACCATTTTGAAATGACTATACAATCTAATACTTTGACCAGAAATATGACAAATATCATACAATATTTCTTCAGTCTGTTTATTTTAATTTTTATGAATAAAGATTTAAATTCCTTGTCTAACAGTAGTATATTGCTCTTTTTCAAATGTAAAACGATTGTTTATATTCCTTAACTGATTTTTATCCATAAACATCAAATTTATTATGAAAAATTACACAAAACTCCTATAAAAACTTATGTAGAATTTTATTAAAATCATGTATTAATAGTTTTAAAACAACAAAATATCTCACCAGAGTTTAACTTATTCAAAATTATAACAGCTTCATGATAAAGATATACAATTGTTTTTGATAAATGGTTTTGTAAATACTGTACAATAATTTGCTATAAGAAAGTTTTTTTGTATAAAGAAATTTGTGAACATATTATATATAGTACTAAGACACTGTTAGCACTAATTAACTCCTATGTCACACAAAGTTACATTACCTTCAAATTTTTTTATACAGAAGTGTTTAGTAATTTAATACATAATTAATTTAAACATATACTGCATAAATTGATTAAGAAAAAAATATTATAATATAAAGAAAAAAAAAATAGAACAATATAAAAAATATATAGGATGAATTGTTTAAAAAAAAATAATTAGAATTCCATATACAGGCAGTAAATAATTATCTATGTTATGCCAGAGTAAATTTGGATATTATGATAAAATTCCTTCGAATAATAAATTCTGAGAATATGTAAAAAACATTATAATCGACTTCAACTCTATGAAAATGTGGATAGCATAAACTTAAATTTAGTTTATTACTTTTTCACTAAAAAAACAAAAAACAAAAATAAAACATTATTTTAAGTTTTATTTCAAATAAAAAAACTCAGTAATTAAACAAAAGAAAATTAATATTAAAAGCTGTTTTTGTAAAAAAAAACACACACACACACCCAAAAAACTCATCACTATATAAAAAAAAAATGTAATAAAATAGTCAAATCTGACTTTATTTACATTTCATCAATTCTTTTTTTGTTAATAACACTGCAGATGTTATCATTCAAAATTATAATATATATATGAAAAATAGTAATAGGACATGAAATAACTATTTGACAACCTTGAATTCACATCTGAATTTGGGTCACATTAAACAGAAAGAGGAATAATTTTTGTAAGTTATATTAATCAAATAGCAATTTTCTATAAAAGAGCAAAGGCAGTTACAGTGCTCTAACAGAAAAAATATTATTATTGACTTTGAATTTTTGCATGTATATACTTTATTGACTCATTTCTTAAAGATTCATTAAATGAGTGTGACCTCACTGGCAATTATATTCTTAAAGCCAGATGCTAATAACATTGGAAAAACTATTAACTGGTACAACTCTCTCACAGAGCAACAAACTATGATTTTATAACACATATAGTTGTTGCACAATTAAAAATATAATAATGAATGTCTGCAGTATTAAAAAAAAATTAAAATCTACAACATATGATAAAATTAATTATATTAAAATAATATGCTTTCAGCAAAAAAGATGAGTAAAGTTCAATCCAAAACAAATATGGAATCTTTATTTGGAAGATAATATGGTGCCTGCAATTACAATAATTTTAACTTTAAGTTATAAGATTTCAAGTTGTGAATGACAAAAATCATTAAATAGACCAATTTGGGGATGGGGTGAATCTCTTTCTTCCAAAAAACAAACAAAGAACAATAGAAAAAAAGAAGACATCAATCATCAGATGCTGTGTGGAGAGCATTTAAATCTTTCTCCCCTCTTATTTTATTCACTAAATTACTACATGTATCAATTAAGAAATATAGAATCAAAGTTAAAAATGGGGAGGGACTAAGTAAGGCAAGGATGCCCTATATCACTTATTTTGTTTTTGTTATATTTGAGAGAAATGAAGAGAACAATAGAAAGACTAGGAAGAAAAGTAGAGATACTATTAATATATGGCAAAGGAGGGTATATATTATCAGTCTTTTACTTGCCGATATATTCTTGTGCACAGAAAGTAGGGAAGATATGGAAGTTATGCTGAAGATGTGTGCAAGGGTGGGTAAAGAGATGGGAATTAAATTTAGTGAAGTAAAATCAAAAGTAATGATGATAAATGCTGGGGAAAAAGAAAAGAAATAATTTTTATTGGAGGGTATAAATTTAAATGTGGTGAATAGGCGTAACTATTTGGTAATTGTCTTAAGTAATCAGGGGAATTGCTTGAATGAATTGAAAAAATTGATAATTGAAGCAAAGAAAATAAAAAGACTGATAAAGAAATTAACAGTATTTTCATTTGATAAATATGATATAGCTAGAATTGTATTGAAGAGAGTGGCAGTAACAGGGTTAACTTATGGTAGCAATGCATTGTGTATTGGTAAAGGGGTGTTAGATTACTTAGAAAAAACACAAAGACAAGTAGGAAGACATGCATTAGATGAAGAAGTGTGGATGGAAAAGGAGGCAATTCAAGGAGAAATGGCATGGTCAAATTTTTATATGAGAGATGTAAAAAGCAAAATAAAAATGTTCGGTAGATTGCAATTTATGGATGAGAAAATAGCCAAAACAGTATTTAATTGGGTTACAAGTAAAGGACATGCAACAAGATGGGTGAGAAAGACAGTGCAGTATGCAGAAGATTTGGATAAACACTTTATGTCAGTATTTTTATATAAAAGGTGGGATGATTGTGTTAAGAGAATTGTTGAGTATTATAGTGGCTGGCAATGGGATAAAAGAAAAGATGCAATAATAAAAAATTGGGAGTTGGAGAATGAGTATGAAGAAAAAAATGAAATATATATACAAGTAAATAGAATATTGGGTGCGAGTTAATTTATGATAATAGCAAGGAAAGTAGTTTACTATTTAAGGCTTGAACAGAATCTTTAGCAACAAGGGAATGTACACATAAATGGAGAAATGTGGGTCATTTAGTCTGCAAGTTATGTAAGGAAGGCATAGAAAATATAAGACATCTGTTAATTGAATGTAAATGTATACAAGCAGAAAGGGTACAAATAATAAAGTTGCGGGAGAATAAATATAAACAAAGTGATTATATAGAAAATGGAGTCTTAGTTTTTTATGCTGTATTTGGAAAAAAATAAGGGGGATTTAGATATAAGAACCATAGAGTGGACAAAGATAAAATTGTGGAAATGGGATGGAGTAGGATAGAGCAGAATATGGGAAAAAGTGAGGAAATGGAAAGTAAGGTGGCTAATAGGTTTCTCTGGGCATAGTGGCTGAAAGATTTAGGACTTTGAGAAAGGAGAAGCCATAGTGCGTCACATACTGCATAAACAGCTTGTGTAAGCATAAAAAGTGGTCATCATGTGATGCTGCTTTAATGTCACATTAAATATAAAAAAGTAAAAATGATTTGCAGTGAACATAATGACAGAAAAGGTAAAATTAAAGAGGGTGATTCATTAAAAAGACTAAATAATGAATAAAAAATCTAATAGTATTCAGATGAACATATTTTGGAACATGTAAATATATAATGGTGACTTTTTGACAAGAATGCTCAGCACCAAAAATACAAAAAACATACTTCTCAATATATGAACAATATTAATATTATATTTAATTTATTAGATTTCAGTGAAAAAAATTATCATAGTTTCATATCAAGAAATGCATAATAATTTAATTTTAGGAATAAAATAAAAACACTCGAAACAAAAAATAAATTCAACATTATTAATATATGTCTTACTATAAGTAAGTCAAAGATTTATGGACACATTTTTTTTTATATTTTGTGGAGGACACAATTAGAGTAGCCACATACCATAACATGTTTGAACAAGTCCTTAGACATAAACTTCATCAAGCTGGTATTCATAATCTTCAATAAGATAAGCCCCATGCTATTACGCAAATTATTAAATAATATCTCAGTAATTCCTCTTCTAGTTATTACAGAAATTAAATAAAAGATAATAGGAAAAATGCTTGAATATAAATTTAAATAAAACAATGATAGAGACAACGTGTTTATTGACTGTGCACTAAAAAGAAATAAATTAATTTTTTCTACAACTACAATTGGAATTATTAGATTTAACTTGAAATAAAAGCATATGGGGTCCAGAAGATAATCAAGTCAATCTCTTATTATAAAAAATAGGGATTGACATAATTAATTTCATGACCCCCGATGTTTTATCTCAAGTTAAATCTAAAAACACGAATTGTGGTTGAAGAAACAATTATTTTATTTTTTTAATGCACAGTCAATAAAAGCATTTAATACTAAAAAAAATTTGTTTCTATTATTTTTAAGTTTTTAGTATTGGCACATTTATTGAAAATGTAAAACTATATCATACTTTAAAATGAACACATAGTTGATTATATATATATATCAGTAGATATTTCTGTTATATTAAAATGTATTACTATTACATAATAATACATATACAATAAGAGTTTAAAATAATTTTAAAAATATTAAATGAAAAAAAAAATTTAAACTACCCTCTTGCGACCATTATTTAAATCAAATGAAAATTCTAAGGATAATTGTTAACTGCAAAATGTGAAATTATTAAATATTTTTCATATTTTCACCACCCTCTGTTCCACATCTATGAAATTAGTTGACATATTCAAAAGATAAATGGTTCAAATGGATTGAGGTGTTATAATTTAATTATATATCGATTTTGAAGCAATTCTATTGAATTTAAATAAATTAAACCTTGATTTTAAAATTTCATTCTAATCTGAAAAAAGTCAAAAGTTAACAAACAAACAAAGCAAATTTTGCAAAATCAATCATTTAATAAAAGATAATTTTTTTTTATATTAATGCTTTTATTGACTGTGCACTATAAAGAGATAAAATAATTGTTTCTTTAACTACAATTCAAGGCATTACAATTTCAATTGAAATAAAAGCATGCGGGGGGGGGGTCCAGAAACTAATTAAATCAATCCCTTGTTAAAAAATAGGGACTGTCTTAATTAATTTCTGAATGCCCTATGCTTTTATTTCAAGTTAAATCTAAAAATTCCAATTGTGGTTGAAGAAATAAATTATTTTATTTCTTTCTCCTGCACAGTCAAGAAAAGCATTTAATTTTAAAAATGTTTTTATCTCTATTAAGTTTTTAATGTACATGTCACTAAAACTTGTTATAAAAAATAGGATCTAATTTAATTAATTTCTGACCATAAGAAATATCTAATGACTTATATAAAATAAATATGTATATATATATATATATTAGTATGTGTACATAATTATATATATAATAAATCAGTAACTAAGTTTTATATTTAAAATACTGTTTGACAGTTTTTATGTTTATTTTAAAACAGTAATACAATTTTAAATAGCAAACTTAGTTACTGATTTATTGTACATATATAATTATATACATACTAAATATATTGTACCACCAACAAATATATGGATTACAAACTCACATATATGGCATTACATGTTTTATAATTGTTTTTTTAAGAAAATATGTTTAGTTTTAAGTTTTTAAAATGAAATTTTGCAATAACAAAAAATGTCATATTTTTCTTTTAGAATAAAACTTCTTAGCAAGAGAGTGAGAAATCTAAAATAGAAAAAATGTAAAACTCTTTTTCCTCTATGTAAAAAAAATTCCTTTTATAATATATAAAATGAGCAAATGTGAAATCAGACTAAAAATTAGTCTATAAAAATAAATGTTAGTAAAACTTTATTATCCAATTACTTTAAGATTTCTAGCTGATAATAAAGTTGAAATCAATAATTGTAATAACTACTAACTGTAAATTATCTTATCGGCAATGTAGATTAATCTAAGTAAGAAATTATATTAAAATTGAATATAAAATTAATTAAGGAAATACAAAATTAACTAAACCAGACAATAAACTGAAACAATGAGAAAGAAGCATATAAAGGAATGAGTGATACATTTATTCATTCATTATTATTGCCAGTCAGATTATTTCAGATGCAGCAAAATTATCATTCAACATTGGTCATATAGAATTTCAAAAAAGAGAAGATGGCTAAAAGCCATCAAAGTTTCCAGCATGCATGTACATCTACTGATATTAACTGAAGACTGACCAAGCAGCATGCAGAGCTAAACAACACCCCAAGTGTGCGGCTAGTCTTCAATCCCAGTCCTTAGTATCAGATGCTTTCCACCTGGAACTCATGCCTGCCTCATGATCTGTGAACTATTAAAAATCACTCTCTCCTTCAATATAAACTGGAAAATCACAAGAAGTAAAACCATTGATGGAAAGAAAAGGCTAACTAGTTGACAATCAAAAAATCAGGAAACAAGCAAGGAATGGTATCCATGAAAGCATGTTGTGCTATCAAAAAATCCTAGGTAAATATAATCCTTATTATCCCATTCTAAAGATTTGAACATTTATGTGAAAGATTTTAATGAACTTTAATAGCTACAGCCAATGTAGTCTTTAATGTTGCATCCACAAATTCTTATATTGTGTTTTAAATGTGTGTCTGTATTGTACCGGTCAAAAAGAAGCCAACACATCAACAAACCCAAACTCAAAGTCGGATTCAAACTCAGGCAGTTCAAACTGAATTCAAACCCAACTCACGAGCTCAGATCAAATCAATGGATGACATATATCGATGGTACATGACTATGCGCCAAGAAACTAGCTCAACGGATGATGATGATTAATGAGACCCCTGATTTAACTCTAATGAAGTATAATAAAATAATTAAGAATCTTTATAAGTCAACTCATATATATATATATGTGTTCGGGTTGCCAATACAGACAGCGAGCATTAATATTAAAAATAATCATTGAATAAGAAAGAAAGTTAAAAACCAAATGTGTTAATACAATGTTTAATAATAATAATAATAATTTTATTCAACTTTTAGATTATGATATAGATTATCTCTAGTCTTTAAACAGAATTTATATTTACAATAAGAATGGCAGTCCTTATTATATGCCAAATATGATTACGCAATATTCTAGGAGAAATATATATATATATATCTATGCCCCAACGAGGAAGTAAAAGTAGATAAAGGTATTTGGCTGTGACAGAAATTATGATTCAAATTCTAAAAGAAAGAATGTGAGATTTATTTTCACATTCGTAAATCAATTCACAAAGAGCAAGCTACGTGTTTAGTGCATAACTTTAATATTTAATTGAAAACTTAATTATAAATAAACATAAATTTGTACGACTTTAATAAAATCAATTCATCACGAGTTACAAGCATGAGAGCGGGCTTTACTGGAACTGAGAAATAAATGGTACTGACGACTTATGAGCTATAAGAATAAATATGAAAAATAATGGCTTGTCAGTGATTTGAGAAAATAGCAGGGCGCTTGTATTTGACAAGTCTTTGATGCCCTATATGAAGGATCCATAGAACATGGAAAACCAGATTGGGTCGTAGCCTCGAACCTTTGGTGTTCCAAATATAACACGAGCAAGTGAGGAAGTACTTTCTTCCTATGTAATTTAACGAACAGTAATATCACCGAGGACAAGCCTGTGAAGCAGGAGATGGCTCGCGTCAGCAACGTTCGGAAAAATGACGACATGGTAATCATATTTTAATTAATAATAAAACCCATTTTATATAACGAATGCTCTACGTGATGACCTGATCAAGTTAAATTAAAGTCAAATGTGCTTTAATCAACAAATATTTAATGCAACTAGAAAATACTTTAATTATACCCTAAATCTCATGCCCTCCCTGAATATTAATAGAAAGTATAACATTTGAATTAGAATATATATTCATTTAATTCCTTTATCGACCTTTTTGTGAAACAATATATTAATGTGAATAAATAACTATTATAAATTCAGTAAAGTGGCCGGGAGCATAGGTTAAAAATTGAGCTAATAATTTGTTGTTATTAGCCATTAATAAAATAGCAAAAATTGTACAAATCCTTCAACTCGATAATTAATAGAACTGTATCAAAAATAGTTCTAGTGGGTAAGAATTACTGTAAAAATAAATATAATATTATTTAACAAGGCAAATGCAACGAAGGAAATTATTATCGAGTTGAAGTTATTATTGGCATATAATAAAAAATAAACCACATTAATAAATCACACAATAAATATATATAATAAATGAACCGCCATCGTAAGAAAAGAGAAAGTTAACAAATATTAAATTTAAAGACTAGAGATTAAGATAGAGAATTTCTACATAATTTAAAATAGCATTAATACATTAAGGAAAGAGAAGAGCTTTTAACAGTACTTAATTTAAAGGTAGTGTAAAATAAAGTTCGAAGACCGGCGAGAAAGTAGCGGTTTATATAAGAAAGGTATTACCATTTCTTCATGGTTGGCTCCTTAAATTACACACGGCAGAGTCCAGTTGGATGAAACATAGATGCGCATTTTGGAAAATTATTTGAATGACATTTTGAAGGATTTCTCTAAGGTTTCCGCAGCTTACGATTGGTATATGAATTTTTATATTACAGCCACATTGAAGATTTTCAGGGGACTTCAGGAACTGTAGTCAGACTCCTGAAGTTAAGCCCCCCCCCACCATGGTAGAAACACTATTTTACTTCATAATTTAACTGGGCGGCTTCTTCTCTAATGAAATTTATATGGCTTCTCTTAATGAGGAATAATAGCTGCTTGGAAACTTTTCCTGGGCTCTTTATACTGTATCTGATGCCTTCAGGCTCGCGCTTTTTTCCTAATCAATCTTACAAAAATTTACTAGTTGTTTTTAGATACATTCCTTCGATAAGGCTTTCAAACTCATTAACTTGAATTCATTTTTTAATTAGAAAATGAATTTTTAAAATCAGAAAATGATTTTAATTAGGACCGTCCTTACATTTTAAATACTTATCTTTTTCTAATTAATAAAAACTTTACCCATTGTTTTTGGAAAGCGACAATCTGAAAGCTTATTGAAAGAATGTAGCTTTTAATCACTAAAAATTTGAACAAATTATTTAAAGTAAAATAAAACATTTCCGACGCAATGAAACTTTAGAACGAATATGTACATTTAAATATTTATAAATATATACGCACAATCCACGTAGTTATAATATATATAAATTCATGAATAATTCTAACATGAATTTATTAATAGAAATGATTAGTTTAAATCTCAAATAAGTTAATTTTAACACACATTTATAATAGTTTTTCTTTAAGGAAACTAGCGTGGACTGAATGTATAAAGCCCCATTGCATCGGAAATTCAAGGTTAGTACAAGGGTTTGAAGTTGGCTACATGTGAAAGATCATGAAGCTAGGATCGAACTTAGATCCGACTGCTTCAGTATATGTAAATTTTTATTATAGTGTTATAATGATTTGTTTTGCTTAACTGTTGTCTGATCGAATCTCTCACTTATAACTCTTTCACGGCTGATTAAATTATTGGCTGCGTGAGGTAAAAATCAAAGCTTTTAATTGGCCAATTCACAAACTGACTCAAAGTCAATTATTAAAATATTTCACCTTTTATTAATATTTTCATGTTAGTTTCATTTGTAAAAAGTATATTAATAATTTGTCAGATTATGAAAGTGAACGAAAGTGTGTTCAAAAATAAATTTTGATTTATAATTTAAAAAATATTCAATTATGGTTGAAATGAAAAGAAAACGTCAAAAAACCGTCAATCATCAAATCCACGTTATGATTTCTACTCCCCACTTTGCAATAAATAAATAATTCTTGCTAAAATCTTAACTATTTTTCTGAAATAATTGGATTTTTTAGCACTGTTTTATCAAAATTGTTTATAATTCATCAAAAAATACTGATTAAAAATGATTTAACAATCATTTATCATTTTCAAAATAAAACAAAAAACGATCGTAACTTTTTACTTTTTGGCAGCCATTTTCTTTGTTGTCAAAATTTAAACAGCCAATAAGATTCAAGAAAAGGTGGTGAGAAGGCGGTGCTTTGGTTTTGTTTGACATATATGGTCATTTTTATTGATTTTTTACTTGTAAAATGATTCAAAAGAGGGCAGCATCTTACAGAACTTTTTTTCTTCAAAAAAAATGACATCAGAACCGTACACGTAGTATAAAAACTAAGCAATTTACAGTGACGTCAAGTTATCTCATTTTTAAACAAATTGATCAGCTGAAGAAATAACTGCATCACTAGTAGGTTCAACTTATAGTAAATTTTAAGTATCGAGTAAGTGATTCAAAGATTTTCCCTCGCACCTGGGAGGAGCTAGCTTTGGGATATATCAAGCACTGGATTGTATACCTGTCGTCCAGGCATGCTGACTATATAATCTATGATTAGCAGATTAAGCCTCAACACAAATAAAGTACTATGGATGACAAGGGTTTGAATCTAGTAGCCAAAAAGTACTATAGCCTGGAAATGTGATCGTAGGTTATACTTTGCATAGCTTCAGTCTGGTTATAGGTACTGTTGGTGTTTTATCTATGTATAGAATTGTATTTCCCTGCTTGAAGGCCAGTCTGCTGCAATAATAAGAGTGCAACCATAGTTAAAATTGAGAGCTAAAAAGGAAAGTGATCAGAGTGATTTTCTTTGACCTGGTTCAATATATATACATTAAGAGTTTAAAATAGTTTTTAAAATATTAAATTGAAAGACAAAAAAAATTAAACTTATTTAAACCAAATAAAAATTCTAAGAATAATTGTTAAGTGCAATACTAAAATTATTGAATATTTTTTATAGTTTTCCCTGTCTCTGTTCCATATCTATCAAACTAGTCAACATAATGAAAAGATAAGTGTTTCAGATGATATAGTGTGATATAACTTAGTTATGTATTAATTTAGAAGCAATTCTATTGAATTTAAATATATTAAATGTCAGATTTTAAAATTTTATTGTAACTTGACAAAGATCAAAAGTTAACAAACAGATTTTCCAAAATCGATAAAAGCATTTAAAAATAAAAACAAACAAATAATGATCATCACCATATAAAAACAGGTAATTAAATCAGGTCCATATAGCATATATCTTATTATTCCATAATAGATAGTCACTTTTACAAAAAATCCCATATTTTTGATTAGTTTTCCATAATGAATATTGCCAAAACTTTGCATATAATATTAAAAGTTATAAAATATTTTGGTATTTCTATTTTTTATTTGTACAAATATATTTATCTTTATAAATGTACTGCACAGTAAAAAATATAAACAAAATAAAACAAAAGCCAAGACTTACAGAAATCCCAGATATGACTTATTTTTAGGTATCTAAACTTCCAAAAAATGCATTGTTATTACTGCTCATGTCATGTTGCATTAAGTTCATAAGGTCTGTGCAAGTGACGAAGCTACAATCCATAGTCCTTGAGTTCCAGAATTTGCCACAAATTCATAACTAATTGCTAGTTCATCCTAACTATGTTTATGTCTAATTTTTTCAAATATTCATTGTAATCAAAGAAAGTTAAGATTATAAATATAACTATAAGATTATGCTGATTATATATTAATTGATTATTCTATGAATTGTTTAAAACAACAGGTTCTGGATGACTATTTAATTATAAGGTTCTAAAGTGAAAATCATGCATCTGGAATTCTTGGACTGTGTTAAAAATATACATAATATAATAAAGAGTCATTACCTGGTCATAATAATTTACTACTCAATTATGACTCCTGCTGTAGATAATGAATCATTATTTCTATGTTATGTACGACATACACAACAGACAGACAAAAAGGTGAAGATATAATAAGAATGTGTTCAAATCAAAATACCAGAAATTCTAGGGGCCCTATGCAGCATTTTTAATTATTATACGCTTACAAATAACTAAGTTTCTTTACTCAGCTATCAAAAATTAAATTAAAACTTTTTCTTAAAATTATAAAATGTTTACAATGTGAAATAGATAACAATAATTAATATTGCAATAATAAATAAATAATGAAAACTTCTAAATATCTATAATTGCAAAGTGGAAATAACTATTTTCCACTGAATTATATAGCATCAAAAAACAATGTTCTGTAATCACCAAAATCAACTGAAATATTAGTTTTAATAATTGTAATAATAAATAAATAATCATAACTTCTAAATATATGTAATTGCAAAGTGGAAGTAACTACCTCCAACAGAGTTACGTAGCATCAAAAACCAACGAAACGATACAAACGATACAATTCTATCTTACATAAGATTAGTTTTTGACCTAGTTTTTAAATTATATGATGAATTTGGTCTATTGTTTTAATTTATATCCAGACTAAATGTTTTGCAATCACCATTAATATATTCAAAGGATGAAGAATGAGTCTTAGTTTTATAAGTGAAATATTAGTTTTAATCATTATAATAATAAATAAATAATCATAAATTCTAAATATCTGTAATTGAAAAGCAGAAGTAACCACTTCCTATTGAGTTATGCAGCATCAAAAACCAACGAAAAGATAGAATGATACCATTCTATCTTTGGACTCTGTTGATATACAAGCTTAGTTTTTGATTTGGTTTTTAAATTATACAGTGAATTTTGTCTATTGTTTTAATTCACGTACAGACTAAATGCTCTAATATATTCAAAGGATGAAGAACAAATCTTACTTTTAACAACATTTGAACATTTGGCTGATTCACGTAATTAAAAAAAAAAGATAATTTTATTTCTTTTAATTCTTAGGATATTTTGTAAAAAGACTATCACCAAATGGGAATATTTTAAAATATACCCATCAGTAGCAATTCCATCCAGAATATTCGCAAACATGAAATTATATAAAAGAGTGCCCTCTCATTCCTATTATAACTCCTCTAAAATTACAGATAAATGGCTAACAGAGCAAATCAGATTTGACAGATACATTATTAAATCATCTTATGATGTGTTGACAGAATTAAACATCTAAAAATCAAAAATTAAGACCAACTTGCATCATTGGAGATATCAGAATTGTATAAATCTACATCTAGAAAACAATCTATCAAAATAATCAAGAAAGTCTGAGCCTTGAAGACTTCCTCATATGTACTCTAGATGGGAAAATCAATGGAATAAAGCAAGAAATTGCCCAGAAGTCATCATTACAATAGACTATTGAATGTGAAGACATACTAAAAGACCTAAAGTTTATTGATTTACATGTTCATCTAGATGACAATCTGTTAAACTGCATAATAATTGTCAAATCTTCCAGGCCCAAGACATAATACTCCCTAATCATTTACACCCGCCACACATAAATTTGCAGGCCTTAAAACATTTTTAATTGAAACCACAAACTAAGCAAATTTGAATTTGACCAAAAACCAACATAGACACATATATCACGAACTTATGTGTCATTGGTTACAAACATATATTCTTATTACAATGGTTAAAACATTCTACTCCAAAATTAGAAACAGACTCATGCTAAGAGAAGAAAAATCCTGGATATCACTTTCTTATATATCTGGTATAACTCAAAATCTAGACAAAATTTGTTAGGAAACATACATAGTAAGCTTTTGCACCCCTCTTTCCTTGAACCATTTAATAAACAATATTAAGTATAAGTTGCCCTCTGAGCAACTTCCCCAGGTTGTATACAAGATCACATACAATAACACAAATTGCAATGCTGTTTACTTTGGTGAATCCCAAACTAAGCTTGCTACAAAAATAGTCCAGCATAGATATCACTATAATAGGGCTAAAACCAATGCTGAGGTTAGATCTATATTGTTAGAACACGAAACTATATAAAGCCAGCGATTCGAACCTATAACAGCCAGTGTATTCTTTTCTGAGAAAAATGATGTGAAGCACAAAGTCAAAGAAGCTTGGCACATCACTAATAATATGAACTCTATAAATAAGAGTCCCACATCCCCCTTTCAAAAAAGTGGATTATGTGAATCTACTCATTTACATTTTGCAATTTGTGTACTAAAAACTTTTATCTTGATAAGTTATATTTCTGCTATGATTACGATACTATGTTAAAAGAATAAATAAGTATTTTCTTAGTACATCCAATAAAAATGTTTATCTATAATAATAAATAAATAATCATAACTACTAAATATCTGTAATTGCAAAGAGGAAGTAACTATCTTCCACTGAGTTATGTAGTGTCAAAAACAATGCAAAAATAGAAATGATACCATTTTATCTTTGGGCTCTGTTGTTATATGAACTTTAATTTTTGACTTAGTTTGTAATTTATACGGTGAATTTTGTTTATTGTTTTAATTTACATACAGACTAAATTAAATATTCAGCAATCACCTTTAATATATTCAAAGGCTAAAGAACCTTACTTTTAACATTTGAACATTAAGTAAAATATTAGTTTTAATAATTGTAATAATAAATAAATAACTTCTTAAATATATGTCATTGCAAAGTGGAAGTAACTACCTCCCATTGTGTTATGTAGTGTCATAAACAATAAAAAATAGAATGATATTATTCTATGTTTGGGCTTTGTTGTTACATAAGCTTAGTTTTTGCCTTGGTTTTTAAATTATACAGTGAATTTTGGCTATTGTTTTAATCACCATTAACATATTCAAAGAATACTTTTAACAACATTTGAACATTAAGTGAAATATTAGTTTTAATAATAGTAATTAATGTTCAAAAGTAAGATTTGTTCTTCATCCTTTGAATATATTAATGGTGATTGCAAAACATTTAGTCTGTAAATGAATTAAAGCAATAGAAAAAATTCACCATACAAATTAAAAACCAAGTCAAAAACTAAGCTTATGTGAAAACAAAGCTTAAAGATAGAATGACATCATTCTATCTTTTCATTGATTTTTGATGCAATATAACTTAATGGGAGGTAGTTATTTCTGCTTTGCAATTATAGATGTTTAGAAGTTATGATTATTTATTATTATAATGATTAAAAGTAATATTTCACTTAATGTTCAAAGGTTGTTAAAAGTAAGACTCCTTCATCCTTTGAATATATAATGCTAATTACAAAACATCTAGTCTGTACATAAATCAAAACAAGACAAAATTGACCTCATAACTTAAAAACCAAGTCAAAAACTAAGCACATATAACAACAGAGCCCAAGGTTAGAATGGTATAATTCTACCTTTTCATGGTTTTTGACACTACATAACTGAGTGGGAAGTAGTTACTTCTGCTTTGCAATTACAGATATTAAGAAGTTACGATTATTTATTTATTAATACAATTATTAAAACTAATATATCACTTAATGTTCAATGATTGTTTAAAAAAAGACTCATTCTTCATTAATTGAATATATTAATGGTAAGTGTAGAAGATTTAGTCTGTACATAAAATTAAAACAATAGATAAAATTCACCAGATAAATTAAGAACTAAGCTTATATAACAACAGAGCCCAGTGAGAGGTAGTTAAGTCTGTTTTGCAACAATTAATATTATTTTTATTAATTAAATCCATTTTTTTGGATTAACCCATAATACAGAACTATTTTACTACTTCTACCTGGACCATCTATATAAAAACATTTTCATAAATTTAAAATGGCACTCATAGTAGATAAAAAAATTTGTATTTATATTTCATTCCATGCATTTTTTAAATTAACACATAATACAAAAATATATTTCTGTTTCAAATGATTTTTACGGTCTATATCTTGCAAGGAAGAAGTAACAATTTGTAAAAAATAAAGCCTGCTATTTCTTGAATTTTTTTGATTTTAAACATCTTCATATTTATTTCAGAGCACATGCTTAGAGTAGATGGAGAAAAATCTTGTCAAACAAATAAATATTCATAGAATTCAAAGAGATATTAACCAAAACACAAGAAAAAAAAATCAAAAACTAGTATGCTAATACATTCAATAAAAAGAGCTGTAAAGAAACGATATATTCCAGACTATTTCCATCATGCTTTTAGAGAAATTCAAACTTATACTTTTCTAAATACATTAAATGGTAATAACATGCATACTGAATTGTTTGTAATTACCAACAACTCCATTGTAGCCTTATGTTAGAATTTTTGTTAGCAAAAATATGAATAGTTTGAATTTATTTAAAAAATATTTGACAATTCAGCTGCAGGATGAAAATAGTCTAGCGGCAAATAAAATACCATCGCCATAAACTTTCAGACACAAATTAAAAAAAAAAAATGTTTATGAGCACAGAAATCACCCCCCTCCTACTTCGTGTGTATAGCACATGCAATATGTATGCAACACACATACACATATATATATATGTTTAAAATAATATATATTATTCACTACTATCCAAAAATTTCAACATCCAAGGGAAGATTTAATGTCCCACTTATCAAGGTCTACTATACTATATTTTAAAAATAGACCAGTAGATGAAAAATTGGTCTAAAGTAAAAAAATAAAAATCTAATGCGCAGTTGATAGACAATGTTATACACAATTTCTTAAACTCTTCAATGTTTATTTGTGCCATTCTCAAAATAATGATAGTGAATAAGTGCAGAAAATCGGAATCTATAAAGAGATTTAAAGACAAGCTCTATCACACTATTCTCATTTCTAATGCTTGAAACAATACAACAAAGTAATGATACGAATAGACAGAATGTTTTACTCATTGATGTAACAAAAAAAAAAGCTGATTGACATGTTTCCTATTATTCATAAGAAATTCAAAATGGGGGTAGGGAATAAAAATATATAATTTATTAATTCTGAAACTAATATATCCAGCAAGCAAACAATGATGGTAAAACAAATATTTCCCAAGAAATTAAATTAGCAATAATTGCTAATACAAATTTAATTTCTTCCAGAATGCTTGCATTGATGACACTTAATCATTGTTTTTGTTAAATATATTATTTTCAGGTTTTTTAATATGTTATTTATATATTTTTTGTAGATTTGATTTTTTTAATGAAAAATTTGAAAGTTATCGATTATCTTTTTTTGCTACATATGACCACATTAATGAATAAAGCATATATTCTACTAGGACCAAAGTATTTATCTATTATTTAATTATTTTTTTTACAATAACTGCATTATATTAAGAATACAAAACTATTGAGTATATCATATAACCATTTTGCACTTCGTTCTATCTTCAATTAGTGATATTTCATTAGTAGCTTTATTGATCAAATATATTATCATTTTGTTTATTTAATATCAGATTCTTCAAAATTTCAGCCACTTTTATTTGTATGATTTAAAAAATAAAATAAAAAAATATTAAAAATCCTCTTCATGAAAATCGAAAAGACAAAAAAAAAAAAAAGACTATTAGCAGAAAATGTATAACTGCATTGTTAACAAAAAGGTACAATATATTTTAGGAATGTGATAACCATATTTTGTAGCAAACATTTGGACATATTGGAATACCAGATTTAAGTGAATATATATTAAATATGCAATATAAAATATAAGTTGTCAAATAGTACAAATATATTGTATATACCTGACTTTTATGTTAGTCTTAATAAAATTTTGATCATATATCTGTTGTCAATAAATTTATTGATAGTAAACTTCAGAAAGTTAGCAATAAAATATATTTTTAAAATTAATTAAATTATTATTTTTTTTTAAAAAAAAAAGATGCAAAAGAAACTGTTAATAATAAACGGTGAACGAGAGAGATATAAAAAGAAAATAATAAAAAACAAGTTTGCTGCCAAAATTTTAAATTTATTTGAATGGTAATGGAAAATAAATTGGCTTTTATGATATACACAATAATAAAAAAAGATTTCTGGGATCTGTGGTTAAAAAAAAAAAAGTTGAGACATGTTAATTCAGTAGATAAAGCTTCTAAAAGAGTTTAAAATAAAATTCATTATAGTTATTAAATGATTAAAAAAGTCATCACTAATATTGTAGTACTTATTTGGTAATGTTCAAAGAATGGGGGGGGGGCATGATTATAGGACAAGCTTATTATAATTTTATTGGATTCTAAATTATTTTATTTATTATGATATTTATAATAAATGAATATTTATATTTAATGATTTTTGAACTTTTTTTTCTCCTATTTAAGATTTTAAAAAAAATTTTTTTTCCCATATAAGACCAGTTGTACATATATACAACACATATTGATACATTCATGTTTTTTTTTTAAAAAAAAAACCCGCAGTTCTAAATATGAGATACTAACTAGAATGATTGTCCTGTGTAGATGGTTGCTGTAGAAGTGACAGACTCTGGAATTCAGATCACAGTTCAGTCCATTATTTCTGGTTCTCAACCTGCTTATGAACTTTTGAACAATAAAGTCATTTAATCATTATTATTAAAAAGTGACTGATTGTTGATAGCAAATTAATACTATGAATGAATATTTAATGCTAATTTGATATTTATATTACACTATTAACGTAAGCATTTATGAATAATTTATTAGTCATTATTTGCAACAAGAATAGATTGTATTACATGTGAAACTTTGAATATGAAAAGAAGATTCAAGTTTTAAGAGATATATGGTGGATATTAATGAATGTCTGTAAATTTGCAATAATAGCATTTTACTTGTAGCTATATGATGAAATATTTCCGATCATCTAGTTGAATTGTTAAATATCTTTAGAAAATTCAAACTTTATTTATATATTCAACTGCTAGAGATAATACACAGATTTGGTATGGAATGCAACATTTTTAAGTGACAGTATAATCCTCTCTTCTTCAAATGTTGGTGGCTGACCAATCAGTGACATTTAAAGTCATGAATAATGAATCTAAGATGGCAAATTAACCAATAAAACTAGTGAAGTGGACAATATTCTCTCTCTCTCTCTCTCAAGAATGGTTTAGAAATATTCAACAATAATATACAAATAAAATAATTGGGAAGACCATGGAATATGTAACACTACTTCATGCATCTCAAATCAATAGTTGATTTTATGAGATGTTCTATTAAAATATAAATACTTTGGTAAAAGACAGTGATATCTGAAAATAATGATGGCACTACAACTTTTCAGTTAAGATGGCAATCTGGTTTCTTTTGGGAACTTACAAGATCTAAATCTCCAGTACTTGGAAAAGTAGAAGTGATGATTTAGGGAGATCATTAGTGACAAGTTCTGTAACACAGCATTCACATCTAAAATAATAGTTTTGGAAGTTTGTCTATAAATATTGCACTTATAATATATTGTTTTGGTAAATTGTAAAGAATTTAAATGTGTGACGATCTATTTGATTGTTTCTTTAACATAATCCTTTGTATCATGTATAGAACAATGTACCATAATAACAGGTTCTAACATTTTCCAATGATAATATATTCTAACTGCTCCCTCTCCTTAGTGAATCATTTCCACAGTTACTAATTTAAAAAAAAAAAATTGTTATAATTTAAGGTTTGCTTCATAAACCATTAATGTTAAAAATAACTCTTTTGTAATAACAATATTCACTAATTATTATTCAAAAATATTTAGCAGAAAATTCTTTCTGAATAAACTTATAAAATTTAAAAACCGTGACATGCTCCTAGCTCCAAAAGTATTATTTGAGGAAACATGGACTCTGATTGCATTGTAAGGATGATTGCTGGTAAAATGCTTTGTTTCTTCTGTCTAATATATTGCTGAAAGTGGTTTGTTAATAATCAGAGGTTCAGATCCTTATGTTATCAAAATGGATAATATTTAACTGAATACATCAGATTTAGCATAAATACCTAAGCCTTCATAGTTGTAGTGATTTTTCCAATGGTGATCTGACCAAACTCTAAATTGACTACGTGGCTCTTGGTAGTGTGAGGCAATTTGTCTAGGTGAGTTGGTGAGCTTAATTGGTCTACTTGTGTGTTAACAGTAGACCAGGTATTTGGGTTTACCTCTTGCCCAGAATAATACTATCTTTTATTTATTTATAATCATGTAATTCGTTTTTATGTTTGTAATTCTAGCTTTCCTTTTAATTTACCATGTATACATAATTGTCACTGTAAACATTGTACTTATTTAATTAAAATTTTTGAAAAAAAAAATATATATAAATGCCCTCTATAGCTTATAGTTAATTTCATTGAATTTAAGGCTCTATAAAAGTTTAGTATTTTTTGTGGTTTTCTGAAATTTTTCCTTGTGAAAACCTACTATGAAAGTTTATCCTCTTACTTTACTGCCCAGTTAAGGGCAGATAAATTATACAGTACTGAAGAGGTTACAGCTGTTTCCAAGAATCTTCAATGGAACAAATTGAAAAAAAAAAGCTATCTCTGAAATTTCAAAACAACTCATGATTTTTGCTCATTGCAACCAACCACACTACCCAGAGATGCTACAGTCAAAGAGAAGATAACCTTTTTTGAAAAGCTTATCATAGAGGACCCATTTCAAGCCAATTGTGTTCAAAATGAAGCCTCCAGGGAGATCATTAGAAATTTAATTTCCCAAGCTTGGAAAATAGCAATGGTAAATTTTCTTTTATTTTTCCTCATAATTCTAATGTTTTCCAAAATCCTAACAATAAAATTGATAAAAATAGAAAAACTGACAGCGTCTTCCAATTTAAATGCTTCCCCATCCCAAAATCAACCCAATATACTAATTAATAGCAAGCCCTCTTATGCTAATGTTACACAGGCAGACCTTAGAGAGCCTAACGTTATGGCATGGGAAGCTTCAAAAAATCACAAAGATTTTTTCCAATTTAATTGATGAACAGGTGGAAGAGAACTTTACTGATAATTCCAGCAATCCAAATATTCTTAATTTAAATTTGAAGCAAAAGAACCTTGATTTAATAGCAAACAGATTTAATAACACTATTCTACTCCAATTACATAAATGCTTTCTTTAACTACCACAGTGAAAACACTTCAATCTTTGGCTGTTACCAACCATTCATGTGATTTATATAAATTTCTGATCAATGAACTTTATAATGAGATAAAAAAAAAATTATGGAGCCTGATTCACAAAATTCTGCAACAACCTAATAATCGTTATGTAATAATTAAATTTAACAACCTGACTCAGAGATTATTCTTCAGAAATTTTTCAAATACTTTGATGGAAAAATTATTTGCAACATTAACATGAATAGTCCTACAATCTTATCAGGCATGATCAAGAATTGTTACCTTAAATTTAATAGCATATAAAAGCGATTTATCCGCTGATGAAGAAGCTGCAAAAACCAAAACAATTAAATGGGCCGAGTGCTTTTGAGGTTAAAGAAAATGAGTTGCAGCAATTACTTAAGCCCTATGGTAAGGCCTCAAATTTTAGATAGCAAATGATTAAGGGGGCAGACCTTCCAGTATATATTAATACTGCTCCCTTGAACTCTCCCAGAATAAAGAATCAAACCCCAATGACATTCCTACTCTCTACTAAGCGGAGACTTCCCCCTCTTGTCATCACCTTCCATGACATTCATCCGCAGTGTTTCTTCTGCCACCAGAAAAGTCATTTGGTGAGTGACTGCCCAGCCAGGATCTGCCATAGTTGCAAAAGGATTAAAAACAGAACACACCACTGTAACTCTGTTCCAGCAGTGCAGTCTGTGGATACACCCATTACCAAGCCTGACCTTATAGTGTCTGAAGCTGGGAAGAATACTGCCTACCCTCAATCGACTCCTGTTGATGAAATTGCACCTAACTCTTTACCATATTCTGCTCACTCTGTGAATGCGATCGAGTCAGCATCTTCAGTCATGGAGTTGACATCTCATTTGCCTTAGACCACAAAAAAGGAAGGCGAAAGAACCAAATACAGGCCCCAAATCTTCTGTGGGCAAAACAAGCTCCAATAAAATAAACACCCATAGTGTTAGCTCCTCGAACACTGAATCCCTTGTCTCCCAGCAACCATGAAAAAAATGCAGGCCCATTTCTAAGGCAGATAACCAAGGAAACAATTGTGACATCCAATAAGGACCCTGGCAAACCTTTTCAAACCCCTGCTTCTATTAAGGATAATAAATTGTGGCTACCTAAGTTCTCCAAATCAACAAATACTAAACCAAAATACATTGCCGGCTTGCATTCCAAAGAGTCAAATGAAAGGTTCTCTGGCTAGACTATGGATTCTCAAGAACCTAGTGCTGGAGTATCTTCCATGGATTGCCTGTGCTCCAGAACATCAGGGGTGAAAGCCAGTATCCATCATCTTAGCAGGACCAGTGATTGCTGAATGTGTGAACACATATACACTAAATGCTCATTCAATGATTCCCAAATTTCCACCACAGGTCCAATAAAACACTATAATTTTCCTGTTGAAGTAACACCACATGAAGCTCAAAATAGTGGGAATTAATATCTGGGATCTGAATTCCCTGAATAGGGTGGATGCTCATTGACCAAATGGTTTAAGTAATACTCACCAAATATTGTGTCTCTCCAAGATCAAGTTACACCAATTTTCAAACCCCAAAATCCTGAACCTCCTTGGCAATCTTGGCTACTTTTGTTACTCAGTTTCTCCTTTATCTGCTGCTGGCTTGGTGATCTTAATCTCCAATAGTAACTCATTTGAATCCTTCAAAATTAACTATATAAACCCACATATAGTTATTGTCACGCTATTCCACAAGGCCATCACTTTAGCATTATATATATATATATATATATATATATATATATATATTATATATATATATTTTCAAAAATTTGAATGAATAGAAATTGTTTATAAACTAGAGTTTGTATTAGATCTAGTTTTTTTTTTTTTGGATAGAAATAGTTGAAATCATGATCTGAAGTGGAATATAGTTAGAGATAGTGAATACTATTCTGATTATTAAAAAATTGATTGAGTCTTGGAAGATCTGTATAATTTTTATTTTTTTTATTATATATATATATATATATATATATATATATATATATATATATATATATACCAAAATGCAGTTGCTCATCCAACAGATCAACATCATGCTTGCCTCCAACCCATACCCTACTATTTTGGGAGACTTCAACACCTCATACCAGGAATTTATGGCTAAATATATTCATCACCTTAATACAAGATTCATGAGTGGGGAAGGCTTCTTCCCACCAAATGCCTTCTTCTATACAAGGAGGCATACCTTTCTGATAGACCTCATCTACTATACACCTGATCTACATTTTTTAATTGATCCCTCATTCCAACCTATAGCATTCTCCAACCATTTGGCATTGTCCCTTAAACTATTTTTAAACCTTAATTGATGTACTATTCCAAGACTTAGCACAACCATGAGAATCCTTCTCAAGTCCGCATCACCTGAAGCTATCGTCTCTGAGGCATACATATATTTTCACAAGATTCATATCCTTTCACTGCCACTGGTGGATGCCTGGTTTTCCTTCATCCATATTTTAATGTCCCTAATCTCAATTTCAAACTATACTTCATGTAATAAAAGCCCCATTATAACTCCTAATGGAACTCAAATCACTCAATAACATCCTAAAAAATCTTCCCCTTAATACAATCTCTATAGATCCCATCATTAACCTAAAATCCTAATACAAGAACAAACAGTTAATTTTGGTAGAATATCTCTCTATCAAAAAATCATCCACACAATTGGTCCAGGGGCTACATTAGGTGGGCTCTGGTTCATAGAGACAACAGACCCATTCTGTCATTATTATTGTGAGAAATAAACTTTATTCAGGATCTAATATGTTTCTCAAAATTTTTTCATACTTCAAAGGAAAGTTCTCCACCCTCACACCCGACTCCACCCTCTGACCATGGCATTTTGGAAAGAAATGTTCTGGCACAATTAACCTTGATGCCTGAAAGCACCCATCGGGGTTTCATGCAATTCCCTGATTCCTCCTGGTACACTTGTCCAAATTCTCTGTTCCAATCATGTACAACTTATTACATTCCTTCTAATGTCTGAGACATCAGTGGACTTTATCCCAATTCCAACTCCATTGGAGAAACTGCAGCCATCTCTATGACGCCACTGATGGTCAAGGTCATTGAGTTTATTATCAAAGACAAAATTCAAAACAAAATTCTTCCCCTTATTTCACAATACCAATTTGTGAAAAAGAGCAGCTCAACTGCGGATGACATCAATTTATTTAAAATCACTAGTGACCACATCAGGTCCTTCAGACAATCTAGACCAGTGGTTGTTCAGCTCGACATCTCCACTGCCTTTGATTCTATCCAAATCAATACCTTTTTAACCTTACTTGGTGAGCATGACATCTCTCCTGGAATCATCAATATTATTAGGAACCCTCTGTACAATCATGAAGTGAGCATCTTGCTGAATGGGAAAATTTCTCCTCCCTTCTCCACCACATCCTCCATTCCACAGGGCTCTCCTCTCAGTACACTGTCTTTCATCAATTACCTCAACCCTCTGCCCCTTCAAATTGAAAAATCTCTTCCTGGCATCCATATCCCAACATTAAAATACATAAATTCACATCACCTATATGGATAACATGGCTATTTTTCTTCCATCAAAAAAAGTTAATCCCCAGACTTCTATCAGTGCTTAAGGAGTTCCCTGATCAATCTGGCTTCCAATTCAATATGGCCAAGTCATCTGCCTGGCGTTTATCTTCTGGTAAGAACATTCCTGACCCATTTGCAGCAAAGCCTCAGAATTTCTTAGGCTTCCCTATATTTGAATCTGCTTCCATCACGAGGAGATCTGTCCAAGATAAGCTACTTCAATCTACACAGAAAGTCACATCCTCCCTTTCCAATGTTTACATGTCTATGTTCACCAAGTCCTCCCTTATCAATATATTAATATTCCCCAGAATATCCTATTTCACCCTAATGGTCAATTTCACCAAAGTCTTCATACAAGATGTGCACCGATCTGATTAGAGGGGTCAAAAGTGCAACCATTAGCTTGAGAGGCCTGCAGAAACACACAAAGCTCAATGGAATATCCCTACACTCCATAGACACATTTATATTTCAACATTCATACAACCATTTCTACAGAATGTTCCTGCAGTATCCCAACTCCTCGCTCTTTCAGAAGATCTCTCCCATAGACATGCTTCCCCCTGTTAGCACTGGTTGGCTGGAAACCCCCACACCCCTTATCTCCCAATTTACTACTATTCCTAACAAGCCATCCTCAATAAAAATTAATTTGTGGTAAGCTTACTACATTCTTCATCCTGATGTTTTTGCAGGATCAACTCTCTGGCTCAACAACCATCTGCTAATCAAGAAATTTAATCGATGATTCCTTGAGCCCAAATTCTTTGACTTTCTGATAAGATAAACCTCAATGCTTTGCCTACTAAACACTTTCTTGTACACACCGAGGTTTCTCAGACAGATTCCACTTGCACCCTATGCCTCAGAGAAGATGCAACTTCTCTTCACCTTCTCTACCAGTGCTTTACCCTTCAACCCTACAGAGACCTTATAGCCTCCATGCTAAATGGCAAAATGCCTTCCTTATCTACTCTCATTGACAACATACTGTGTGCATCCATCCCAGAAATACGTTCATCAATATTCTTATTATTTTCGCTATGGTACACCCATTGCTGGCTCACCTTTAATCATGTTCTGGAGAGTCCACTTGATTTATATATTGAAAAAATAAACAAAAATTCAGAAGAGGGACCAGAATTTGGCCCCCTCCTACATCTTTGATGCCACATGGAAGCTGTTTTGCCTCCCAAATGCTGATCCCTTTCATAACTAGATAGAAATTGCCTATCATGGAAATGATTAGAGGCTGATTTGCACCCATTCCTTTGGGATTGTTTATGATTTTCCTCCCTCCTCAAACATATTGCCCAGACCTTGAGTATTATGACATTGACTTCTATTCTGAAGGGTTGGTTTACCTATACAAAGCTGTGATTTTACATGGACAAAAGTTTAGAACTGTTTTTGTACATTTTAAGACATGCAAGCTTAGTCACCTGCCATCAAGACATCAAATCCCAGGCTCATTCCATTGCCTATATGCAGCATATTAGTCCTTCTAAGTTGTGCGATGCAAGATGTGTCAATATTGAACTTCTATCTCTCTGAATACCATTTAATGCATCCTATTTTGAATTTTATCAAATGAGCTGGAACCAAATTTCAAAATAAAATAAGCTATATTTTATAAAAAGTAGACATAATGAAATAAGATATTCTCTAAAATTATAAAAATAACAGGGATGGTGATTTAATTTGAATACACAGTGGAGCTGTGATATACACTATAACAATAAACACTACTTCAATTTTATGCCATCCCAAAAGCAAATGTAAATAATAAAAAAATAAAACATTTTTCATAAATTTACTAAGTTTACTAATAGGAGAAGCCATTTTTCCATCTCAGGGTGCTGTACATAATAACATTTCTTCATATTACACTGAAGAGATATACACTTTCTTCTTTTCTTGTTTTATTCAGAATAATACTAAAAGTTTTGTAAAATATCTTTCTCGAGTGATAAAATAAAAATTTTCCATTTAGTAGTGTAGAAAAAAAGAACTGCAAATGTTATTGTATTATGTCAGAAAGCATTAACTTTGAAAAGTTTAATCAAAAACTGAAATGGACAATGGCAAATAAAGTTGACTGCATAAATTGTGAAATCAATAAGAATACTAACTAGTGATAATGATTTTTCTCTTCATTTATGTTTGCAATTCAAATTTGCATATGTTTGCTCATGTGAATAACAACATGTTACTCTCTTCTTTATAATCTAATGCTGAGTGCACTCATCTGGGGAATACTTTCTTACACAATCGTATGCAAATTTCATCACTAACTAGTGGCTAAATTAATTAATTTAGGATGTACCATATTTTTATTTCAGGTTATAAGCAAAATTGTGGTTGAAGAAAAAAAAATTTTTTTTTGATTCTTTAATGCAATACTAGTAAAATCGAGTAAAAGCATTTTTGTAATATAAATTATATATATATTAGTATTCAAATATTTCGCAACTGATTTCCTGTAACTATTCATATTCAAATAAGTGGGATTTTAAACAATGTTGCCATATTATTAGTATTTGAAATAAAATTCTTGCACGTTAAAAATAGTTTATAAGATTTTTGTGATTACAAAGAAAGCAGTTTTAAAAAAGCAAGTTTTAATTAAACAATCAAAAGAAATTAAGATTTTTATCCTTCAGTTCTTTTTTTTTTAATTAATTGTAAACATTAATGAATTAATCATGAACTTTAACAAAAGCATATTTTAAAAAAAAGATGCCACCATCTATTATTAATCCATTGGATGAAAGTATGTTAAAAATCAATTACAAGATTTGACTCAAATAAACAAAATTAATTTGTAAGTTAAATAAAAGCATTAAAAAATATAGAAGAAAAAAGATATCATCTAGTAATTCTCTCAGTTATTAAATCATACTTTTCCAAATTAATTAGTGTTTTAATATTATCAAAGTCAGGTATGTGATCAATTTCTAAAAAATGCAGCATAAAAGCATATGTAATCAACTTTTGGTTGAATACATTTTTATGCTCCTTAATTCTAACACTAATACACCCATATGATTGACTCGCATAGCTTCTTGAGTACTATGAACATAGAATTTCATAGACAACTTAGTATTCTTAAAAGTACTTCATCATTAGGTTTATAGAAAAAAAAAATCATTATTTTTGCTAGTGGAAATTAGATAGGCTTCTATTAATATTATTAGTGGCTCATTTATTATAAAGTAAAACAACTCTGTAACTAGCCGAGTGTCAATTTTAACATCTTTCTTTTTAGTATCAATGCTTTATGTAAAGCTTTATATATGTTTGTACTGGAATGATTGGAGAGTAAAATATTTTTAGTTAGTGCTGTTTCTTACGCAAGATGATATTTAGCAGACAAATTATCAGTTCTCTTACAAAAGATTTTATGCTACAGAAAATATATGAGCTGGATGATGATGAGAATTAAAATTAAGATATCTGTTTGCAGGGATTGATTTTCTATAAACTTATATTAATGTATAACAACACTTTACCCTATACATTGACAAAAGAATATATAATATTCAAAGTAAAGACTTAGTAGCTATTTTGGAAAAATATGATTTAAAAACTATGAGAGTCTATTGAAAAGACCATGTGGTTTAAATAAAACTAATGAAACACAATATATTCCAGACATGAGAAGATCACTTATTTTATCTCTTTCTCTTAAAATCAACTTGAAATCAATTAATTATATCACTGAAGGAGGTAATTTTTTTTTGTTAATCCACCCACACTAAATTGATCAACCATCAAATATATATATATATAAGAATGATTATTCTTCACACTCAATCTCATTATTACTTAAGATAGAACACTTCTCCATTAAGACCTTAAACCTGATAAATATAAATGTTGTTTCATTGAAATTTTGGAAATTAAAATAAAAATTATGCATGATATAACCCAAATAAAACTTTATCTTCATAATGTAACTGTGAAAATATTAAATATAATATACATATATAGATATAAATGAATTTTTCAACAATTGTTAATAAAATCAAGTCTTTAATTTTAATATTATACATTCCCATGTCAATATATGGGGTGAACTGATGACATATTTCCTGGATTATGTAAACAATTTCCAATTAGGGATCAAAATACAGTATGGTGAAAAGATAATTGTTGGTTTCTCTCTATGCAGTGAGATGGATGGATAGCTTTTAATTTATTAATACACTTGTATGTGATTTGATTAATCAATTTAGTTACAAATTAAGCATGTGCTACACATATATTGGATATGCCATATTTCTGTGTTTGATATTTTTATGCTATATATATATTGGCCATGCCAAAGTTACATTATTATACTTTCAAAAAATAACATATATTTATTTTATCAATTTTCCTTATTATGAAAATGACAACAAAAAGATTTATAAAAACAGTTAACGTTTGATATGAAAATCAAGTGGAAAAATCCCACTCTTCTTTGAAGCAAAAAAAAAAAAGCAAATTAAATTATCCATTCAATAATACTTTTTATATACATAAGAAGTAAAAATTATTTTTTTAAACTTACTTAAATAGATGGAAAGATTCTTTGTACTAAGATTTGCACAGAAAATGAAGTGCTAAATCAAAATAAATAGCTTGTTGATTTCTACCTGTGCAATTATCGAATATACATTCCTTATCAATTAGTTTTCAAACTGCTATGCTAAATGGAAAATTACAAATGGATTGTCAGAAAAAAATAAGGATAATTACCTTTAATAATTTCACTTAATGATACTGAAAGAAAGAGAAATCCTTCCAGATAGTGGTAAGATATTTTAAAGCCAGTACTTTTAATGCTTGAATATTGCTTGCTATTTATTTTCTTAGTTATAAAGGAACTATAGAAATATAATATTTTGACTTGAATTCTTTAGAACAGTGGTCTTCAACCTTTTCACACCTGCAGACCGGCAAAAATAAGGATAAGATTTCACGGACCGGCAGAAGTCTACAGATAAATTTTCTTAAAGATGTAAACTGCTTTGCCTTAGATGAGCGTAATTGTTATAACTGATCAAAACAACACACTAGTTACTGCGTATTATAATGGTGTTGCTTACCTTCACATGCTGAACACTCTTTCTAGAGTTGTGCAGTCATACTGTTACAGAAAACAGTACAATAACAATCATTCTCATTAATGTACCTGCATTGCTACATTTATTATTTCATTGTTAAAACATGCAAGAATAAAATGTTATTCACTTGAATGTTGGGAAATATCACAGCTAGAGTAATCACATGACAATGATTATGATAAATGTAATATCTGTATTTAATGTTAAATATACAAGTTGAAGTTATATATATATGGAGTTTGTATAATAAAAAGCTTTTTTTTAAATTTTTTAAAAAAATAATAAAAAAATTAATTCTATGCCCCCCCCCATAAACATCTGTGATAACTAGAAAAACAGATTAATTTATGTATGATTGATTAATTTTATTTTCGTTCTGTTTCTTTTTTTTAATTGGGTAAAAATGAGATGAAAAATCTTATTATTTTGTTATTACAAACTTTCCTGCCAGTCTAACGCGGATGGGCAAAATAGTTCTGCGGCCCGGTGCCGGTCCATGGACCAAGGATTGAAGACCACTGCTTTAGAATACAAAATGTATAGTAAAAGTATTTAAAATTATTTCCAGAAAATCTATGACCAAGGATTGAAGACGACTGCTTTAGAATACAAAATGTATAGTAAAAGTATTTAAAATTATTTCCAGAAAATCTATCTAGAAATAAATGAAAATCTTTTTTATGAGAAAGGTTATAAAAGAAAGCATTGAACTTTTATTGTAATCTTTGAAGTGAGAAGTAAGAAAAGAAATGCCCAATGATGATTCCAGTGATTTATTTTATTACTTATTAATTGATTTATTTATTTCTTTATTTACTAATTTCTTAATTGTTATTTCATGCATTCACTACAGTAATAATAGAATAAAATATTTCACTATTTCATGAAAAAAACACACAAGTTAATTATATTAAGTTAGCATACTGCTATGTTACTTTTAGTTTATATTGAGAACATGCTCTCTGATGTGTTATGTCTGGAATTTATGGTAGCTAAAGCAAATGAATAGTTGTTTGCAGAATGAGTTCTAGATAAATAATTCTTAGCCTATTATTTTACTTGTATATTCTATTGACTTTGCTGATAATGAAGAGATACTGTTACAATATATATATATATATATATATATATTGTAACAGTAACTGTAAGTTACTATTATAATATATATATATATATATATATATATATATATATATTATAATAGTAACTTACAGTTATTATTATTGGTCTAACATGTTTTATCTCTTAGGAAATTATTTATAAATATAATTTTTTATTTGACTATTTTATTATGTATACATATATATATATATTATTTATATATACATTTGAGTTTTAAATAATACATACCTTAAGCTTTTGAGTAAAATGCCAGATTTGAAGTTAAGAATAAATACTTATATATTTTTTTATTTTATTATTAAATCTTAATGTCAACGGAACAATTGATAGTTGAGTTAAGCATGAACTTGTAATAACACACGAGCAGATTGATTCGTTCTTTTGTTTTTAAGGAGAAGAAAAGAAAATCATTTCTCTTTAAATAACTTTTTCTTTTATCAATACTACCGTTCAACGATTGGAATTTAAATATTAACTTTTCCAAATTAAAATAATCTGTGGATTAAAAGTCTGCAAGGAAAATATTTTAATTTTCTATTAAGTCTTAAAGGAATAGCAATATAAAAGAAAAGAACGTCTGTTTAAGTTTTTTGAAAACTACGTTGTTTTAATACTTCCGTGATTCTTCGGATATATATAAATTTAAGATAATTATATATATATAGGATAAAACAATGTGTTTTGAGTAAAACAGCTTTGTATCGTAAAGGTTTCGAAACCAACCTTGCATGCTATTTTAAAATATTTTGAAATATTGAATATATAGAACGTCTAATGATAATAGAAAAATGAAGATTAAGAACATCTACATTCGAAGAATATTTATTTTATTTCACATTAATCAAATCATTGGATATTATTAACAGTTTATCGTTTAAGGATAAATAAAATCATCATTATACCAATGGATTAATAATATACTTCGTAAAAGATCTTCATTAGGATGATGAACTATAGACTTCAATATCTACTCTCAACTCTATTATAAATAAGTTTTCTTTATTATTTATTTATATATATTATAATAATGCTTATATTATTTTAATATGTTTATTATTATTATTATCTTTATTTCAAATTTGGCATCGCATCATTATATCTTAATAGGAAAATTATATTTATTATTAAATATAATTAATTGAAAGCTTGACATAATTCATCAAATTAGATGAGGGATATAAAGAATAGTTATTATTTGACAGATATCTTAAACAAGATTATATTGTATTTACTACGTAATATTGTAAAAGTTTAATGTACTTTATTTATCAAAAATACATATAATATATAAGTTATACAATTGCAAGTAGTACTTATATATTGGTAATTATGAAACATATAAATAAGAACGGTAAATAAATTAATAAGTTACATAAATTATTAATTTTTGAACCCAGATATTGTTTTTATATATCTGTTAATTTAAACTATTTTCTTTAATTTTTGAAAATTTATTATAGTATTGAGTTTTATCATAGGGTATTAAAATAAAAATATTATTTATTAATATTTTTAAAATGATAAAATTCATCCGTATTTGTTTATTAATATTTTATTATCTATTATATTATATTTTTTATTATTTATTAAATATTGATTTATTAACTTGATCTCTTTGTCTAATCATTATTGAATTATATTATATATATGCTAGTATTATAAATATCATATGAATATCAATTGTAATTAATGCTTATATAAAGGCATATAAATAATAACTTGTTTTGGATTTTCCCTGAAGAGAGCTGATTGCAAATTCTCCATGAGCTTGAATATCGTGGCATAATGGTGACTGAAAGAGGGATGAAAGATGGATGAACTAGTCTAAATTATATTAAAACTTATTTAAAGATTATTGAGCTAGCATAAAAAAGATAGATATAATCATGGACTTAGTATTTCATTGATTCATTTCTAGCATTCTACCTGAAGACCCAAAGTCCGATTGTAGTGAAATGCATATCCTCTTTCTAGTGAATTTAATCATCCCCATATATACAACTTAGATTTTAAATATAACCCATTTTGTTATATTTGGCGAACCTAACTATGAAGCATTAAGTTAATGATTTCCAAGCATTAAATATAATCGATTCTATTATATTTGGTATATCAACTGGGATGATTAAATTCCATTCCGTTATATTTGGTGCCTCAACTAAGGCTATCAAATAGGTCATCCCATTATAATATATATATATCAGGAGTTTAATTTTTTTATTATTTTGGATTAGAACCATCAGTTTCTAATTTGTTTTAAGTGAGTTTGAACTTATATGTTCAAAATCATCTGAGGAGTTCTGAATTATAGAACAAAAAAAACTATATCATGATGACCTTAGGTAGTTATTTGTTGCTCTCAAAGCTATGAATTGATTTATATAATCTTATGAGTTTTGATTAACAAATTATATCTATAATAGGCTGCCGATAGACTCTATAATGGTCAAAAATAATCAAATGATCTTCAGATAGGAGGGTTAATTGTAAATAAAAATTAAGCAGGGCCTAATCAAAAGAATTTTATGCTTTTTCAAAAATTATGAAAGTTGACTAATTTTATGTTAGAAATTGTTCTAATACAATCTTTTTATTATTTCCTATTTCTCTTAATTACTCATCCTTTTTTATCTTACTATCTGTAATCTCTTAAGAATGATATAGGGCTCTGTCATCATAGGATTATCATCCTTGAATAACATGAGTAGCAATTCTGACTTTAGTCTTTTCTTTTTTAAAAAAAAATTCCATTGCTGGTATTGACTTCTTCCATCAAGACTGACTTGGTAATGTGGGTGTCCTAGGTCTAGTAGATGCATGGCAGATCCATTAACCACACTAACAGATTAATGTATGAGTAAGAAGCATTCCATTCTGTTGGTATTGTCCACCCCCTTGAATTTGGCTCTATAATGCTAACGTATCAGAGCTGGTATCCATGTAGTGTGGGATCATTGCCTCTCTAGCAGGGTCCTGCATGTTGCATTATAGACTTCTTCATTTATGACAGGCACTATAATATCGATATATCAGGTCCAATATTCATGTGATGTGAGTCTGTGGGCCATACTAGCAGGTTCCATGTATTTGTAAATAAGAATCTAGAGGATAATATCTTGTCCTTGTTCTGAAGAACCCTAAGCTTAATGAAAAATATGGCATTAGGGTTTGGTGCTGGTTGTATAAACTATGTCCTGCATCTTGTGTATAAAAGGGCTTATGTCAGAAAGGTAGATAACTTGATAACCGTAAAGACTCCAGAAGAGAGACAACCCCTGATGTCCAGGATTTTATCAACTGCTATAACGTAGTGTTGAGAGATGATAGGTCTTATACTGTTATAGCCTGGACATATATTTATCAGATGATTAAAAGTCTCTTCTCCCCTAGGGCAGGCATGATAGATTGGGTCTATTTTATTTAGGAACCACATAAAGTGTAAAAATGTATTAGTTGGCATGGAGCCCAGATTAACCTTGATCAGATAATCCAATAGTTTGGGCTCCAGCAATAGGGATTTAAATATTGTGGTGATTTTATGATTGCTGCACCCTAAGTGAGTCCGCATAGCTGTATTTTCTAAATTCAGCAGGTGATGTGCCTGCCAGTTGCTAATTTTATTATTAAACCCTGCCATTGAATGCTCGATGTGTAGAAATCGTTGCTTAATAATGGTGTAAAAAAATACAAACTTGCATTGCTTGATTTTGAAATAGCAGAAATCGAAACTACACTAGAATTCCCTAAAGATATGAGGCAACACAATCAAAAATTTGATAAATGATTGATAATTGAGAAATTTATGGATTCTTTGATCCTCTAACAATTGTGAAATCTAAAAAAAAAATTTAGAAATGCTTTATCTTAAAACAAATTTGGTGAGATAAATTTTGCCTGAGGATTTCTTATTTAGATGGTGATGAAGCAAAAGACATTAGAAATAAAAACATTTATAACTAGTGATACAAAGAAGGTGCATATTTTGCTTGATATAGCCCCCTGGAGATCTCAATATAATACAAAAAGCCCCAAGGAATTGTCAGGATTTAAAATTTATTCCAGAATGCAGAAATTTAATTGAAGAAGTAGACGGTTCCCAATATTTTTAGAAGAATAAATTATTGAGAAAAACTTCAAGATGTTGGATTCACAAAATGAACTAAGTCGTGTCTATTCTTGGAAGTTTCAAAACATATTAATACAAAACTAATAATATTAAACATTAATTTGACTAATGATACTTGTCATTATGTTATAAAGTTCAGAGAATTTGCTTTTGTGTGTTATATAGTGTTATTGCATCAATATTAACAAAAAACCCACTATTCCTTTTTTGAAGATTTTAATGCAAACATTTGTAGGAAGAGTGTACTATGACCAAATTATTTAAAGTAATGATATTTCTGATTGTCTACTGAATCTGGGCTGACTATCAGAATTCCTCTATTTGTGTATGGGGAAAAGGTCATGCTCAAAATAATGTATCCTTATGAATTACATTATTGTTATGAAATAAAATGTAAGATAAGTCAATATTAAATGAAAACTTAGCTACAGATTGCTGTACAGATCCCAATTTATTATACTTCAAGGCTAAAATAATAGTTCCATTAAAACATATTCTACTAAAATATATTACCAGTAAATTTGATGTTTTCTTCATTAGAAGCAACTGTTACAAGTGTGAAATTTAACAGTTGTTCAACAATAAAATTGCTTGTCTGGGTTTCCAAGTTTGTCATATTACTGACACATGGGATTTTCCATAGAAAATATGTAGTGAATATGAATATATCAGTTCTTGGGCAGTCACTAAAAAATAAAAATCTTTTTATGGTAGACTGAATAATAAAATGAATATAAAACTAGAAAGAAATTAATCAAAAACTAAGACTTAAGAATGCCAACATATTATTTGATTATTTAGCTTACACAATACAATATAAATAAAAGCAAATTTTTGTTCAAGGTCAACATATTCTAAGATTAAGTAATTAGTAATAACTAGATGATAGTACAAGTAAATCCCAATGAGAACATAAATTTCAAATGTGGAATGAATGCCATTATGCATTTGGAAACCACCTATAAAATCCTCAAGCTAAAATTCAAACCCTAAGATTTTGAACCTAAACTAATTTGCTTATATAGTTATGTAGATCTGCAACCGGGTCAGTATCTATAAATTATAGTCACCTCAGTTCATTTCTAATTATAGATATTTTTTTTGCCAGTTAAGGAATGTCTATATCAATCTAATATCACTTGTTTATTAATTTTATAATATAAATAAGAACAGCGGTTTTAGCGCCATCTATAATAAGCTTGAGAAGTCAGACTTAGGAGTAATAAGTGCATTAAATCTGTAAAAAGATTATAGTTATCTTTTGACTGTGGTAATTATAGATGACTAGTGGCCAATGTTTTACAGCCCACCCACCCATTTTTTTACACCCATGTCTTCAGATATGCTTACGACTTTTCACTACAATTCCATTTTTGGGTAAAATATTTTAATAAAGATTTTTTTTTTTTCTTCAACCAATATAATAATATACTATGAAAAAAACTTTAAACATTACTTATTTCATGAGATTTTTAAGTCTATTTTACTTTAATTAGATTTTTAGTGCTTTGGAGTATAACTAAATCAAGGCTCAAATTAATTCATATATATATGATCTTCAGCATGAATAAAGTTTATGATCAAATAAAATTATTTTTTTTACCATCTTTATCGTTAAACATTACTTTCCATAAATTTATCATATGAAATTAAAAAAAAAGCTTGCAATCTGACTTTATATTAAAAATATATATATAAAAATATTTTTAAATATGGAAGTTTAGATTTTTTAAATTATATTAGTATCAAATTAATAAAAATAAATTTTAGAAATAAATTAAAAATACTTATCTTTTCAAAATACATCACCAAGCATAAAAGCTTTCTTATTTTTTTAATTATTTCCTATGTCTATGAACAAAAATAAATTATTAGTTTTAAAATAGAACTATTCAATGCAAAATTCGTCAAGCGTTGTTAGCTGAGAGGTCAGCGCAGCCGCCTTGCAGCAAGCAGTTGGTTGCAGACGGTTGTTGCGGGTTCACCTCCCGGCCGATGCTATGACATATGGGGGAAAAAAAAACTGTACTAGTTTTTTTTAGTTTTCTGTCAATATAATGCACTGATATAATATTATATAGTTATTTTATTGAAGTAGGAACACCACTCCATGATATTATGTTTTAACAATGCAAAAGTTTAATAAAATCAGTACATTTTAAAACTTTGAATTAGTCAGTTGTGATCATATTCACGTTTACCAATTACACAGATAAAAATAGTTTTCATAATGTTGCAAATCACCTACTTAAAATATTAACAAAATAAAAAATATTACGAACACACTCAGGATTAAGAATCTGAAATTTTAACAAATTCCAAACTCCTACCTACAGCAGCAATGCAGAACAAAGTTTGAATAATGGAATTTGAATTTATTATATATATATATAATATTTAATACAAGTATATGAATTTATTATATATATATATAATATTTAATACAAGTATATTGTAATTACTTTTAATCTAGATGTAATTATAGAGCATTTGAACCCAGACTTTCAAAGTCCCTTTTGACATTCACTCCATTGTATACAACTGATACACATGACCACATACATGCGAAAAAGATACATAATATCCAATACATATATTTCATGCTGAATCAGCACACATCAGTTGGTCCAAATCATCAACCCCCCCACACATATATAATTCGTACTTGGTTATATTAAGATAGCAAATCTTCAAACTTTAATGAACAGACTTCAATCTTTTCCACTGTCCAACTCTTCAGCCATTCATATCATTGAAATCTGATGATGGCATGTTCAATTAAAGTTAGATTTGTTATCTTAATATAACCAGACACTGACTATATATGTGTGAGAGATGATGATCTGGACCAACTGATGAGTGCTGGTTCAGCACAAAATACATATATTGCAGATCATTATATTTTTTGCATGAATGATGTCATGTATATTAGTTGTATAAAATAAAGTGAATGACAAAATAGTTTGAAAGTCCAAAATCAAATCCCCTATACATAGATATATTGTAACATTGCAGAAAATATGCAGTTAATACAAAAAGAATCTGAGGTTACAATGTCCCACAAATGGGTAGCCATTTGCAACAGTATACCACTTTAGGGCTGAATTATGAGGAAATGTGAAAACATCATCATATCCAAATAAACAAAATATAAAATTAAATATAAAAATAAGCATGAGAAACCAGCACAGAACTAACTATAAGTTCATCAGCATTACACAAAATTAATAATCACTCATCATTATGAATGATCAACAGTCTATCTTGTGACTGGATTTGAAAGTGGTCCACTATAGATCAGGCTAATTATTTAGCCACTGCCAAACTTAGGGCAGAAATATAACAATAATTATCTGGATGTACATACTTAAGTGCTACTCCATCAAAATACAAGTCAAAAAAATGCTGATACTAAAAACATCCTGACTATCATCAATGCTCTAGTCATTTAAAACCCTAAAAGTACTGGCCAATTACAAACTAAATTTCCAAAGAAGTAATAAATAAAATGAAATGTAGTGTAGGGACTTTAAAGACAATCCCACTTGCACCAACCAAGAACATCATCCACTGAATGTCCATAATACTAAACATAAACTTCTACTCCATATAACTTATGCACAAATCTAGTTCAGAAAGCAATAACTCTATAAATTATTACTGTGAGCAAGAGATAAATAAATAAAGCAGCTTATTATAAATCACTTCAAATAATTGCTAGATTTACTCTATTACAAGTAAATAATTTTATTGGAATTATTTAAAAAAATCACAGAACACTAAGCTGTCATGAAATAAAGTCACACACACTGCAATTTATGAAACATGAATTGAATAGAATAAAGAAATTAAGACTAAAAAATATTTTTTGAAAACAATTATTTAATAACTAATTGATTAACAATAAACAAAAAAGTGAAGTGATAGTATAAAATTTTAAACATTCATTTAATCAAAACATATATTTTCATAAAAAATATAATCAATCAGTTGATTTCTATTCAAAAATTAATTTTTAATTAATTAAGCTATTTCTTTGAAATAACAAAGAGTTGGAAAAACAACATTTTCAAAAATCAAAGATAATCTTTGATTTAGCTTATTAACCTTTTGTTAAGTTTGTAGGAAAAAAAATAAATGAAAAAAGAAAAACATGTTTCAAAAAAAATATTCAAATTTACAAAAAATAAAATCTTCTAACAAAAACTCTTTCCTAATTTTGAAGAGAAAAATGGCTGGATTACACAATTTGAAAACATTAACTTAATGAAAATATTTACAATTATCAATTCTTACAAAAAAAAATATTCTTTTATATACATCTTTTTTTTTTTACTATTAATAAAAATAGTGTGCACACTACCCAATACCGTTAACCATGGTTTCATTTTTTTTCTGTGGAATCCTTTTCCCCAATTATAATTTCCAGCTGAATTTTCCTCTTAAAGGGTTCTACACATGAACATAATTATTTTGTCCTTTTCCTGGGATGTGTATTTATAAGTTAAAAATAGCAAATTTTATAATTTCTTACCAATAAAATTTCCCAGGTGAGATTAGCGCAGATAAAGACTCATGCTCTTTGTTGAAGACAACTTTAGGGGTTAACTTCTCTACATTTTTATTCCAGTGAAGACAGGTTACATGGAGAAAAATGTTTAGCTTTAAGTGGATTTAGCACATGGTTTTCATTATAGAAACCATTTTTATGACCAAATTCCTAGTATTCTAAAATCTTGATTAAAATAACTGCTATTGTATGCAATATCTTGGTAAAGACTTGCTTCTTTTTACTTCATCAGCTGGATTAAGACTTGACTGTTCTCTCTGCAACAGTTAAGTTAGAAATAATACTTTACAGACACTTGGGTCTTCTGATTTATTTACATCCCAATTATGTTTTTTCTAGAATAATCTTGCCTACAAGCCAATCACAATCTGTCTCTAACCTGATAATTTTTATGACAACCGATTTGGTGATTTTTTACACATACAATTGTTTAGAATTGAAAAACAAGTCAAGAACTTAAATTAACATCATAAAATTCTTGGCATTTGTTTCTAACTAAAACAATTTTCTTGAAAAAATAAAACAAGATAATCAGTTAATTATACTGATTTGATTTTTTGTGATGAAGAGAGATAAAAAGAAAAGAAACACAACAACTCAAATTACTAAAAATAAAACTTAATCTCTATTTAAGGATACAGTTATTATATATCTATTAAATAATTTACAGAAGAGAAATTTATTTATTTTTCTCTAAGTAGATTTTCATAGTTTAAATTAAAACTACTAATTATTTATAATTACTGAAGAAAGAGAGAGTTGAAAAACTTGTTTACATTCTTTTACAATTTTCTCTCCCTTCTACAACCATTTATAACTCATTAAAATATTTACATATTAAAATCATATTTTTATTTAAAAAATTTAATGTTTGAGAACTCTCATACTATCATTTTGGGACTAAAATATTTAGTTAATTGAAGACTAATGATGATGATGATGATAATGATGATGATTATTATTATTATTATAAAAAATACATATGAAAAAATTAAATATTTTCCCCATTAATTAAATAATTCTATACTTAAACCTGAGAAACATGCTGCCAACTATTTACTTATTTTTAATGTATCTATGCGGCCAACTGGTTGCATTAAACTGGTCTTTATACGGGAAATGAAATTGAGTTGATACTCTTTCTTGATAGTTAAGTTTGAATCAGCCAATTTCATTTCACTATGAAAAAATCTTTTTTATTCACACTTAGGTGTGCATTACCATTTCCACAGACATATAAGGTGAGACATAATTTATCAAGATATGATTGGCTATTTGATCAAAAGTACATACATCATTTTTTTTTGATATAATTTTATTTCTGGATATGGAGTGACTATTGGCATAATATATGCATGCCTGCTTCCAGCACCATGATGGTCATAAAACATCACAGAACACAAGTTTGCAATGCAGCATGAACACTCTAAAACCTATTTCTGTTTAAGAACAATGCAACTAGCCACTAAAAGAGCATGTTGAAAAAATGACTAAAGAAATGTTTGGCCAAATGGAATACATTACTCATTTAATTTGAGTCTTATAGGCTCCACACCCATGACATAGTTCTGTGCCTGGCAGACAACACAATATTCTACTGATAAAAAGTGATGATCTTGTGAGGGGCTTTAGAAAAAGTTTACATCTTAGGTAGATACAATGCTGAGATAAAACCTTGAAGCAACATGAACACACCATATCCCTACATCTATAAAAACACCATCTATCCATCATCAGCATAGAAAGTAAAGCTATTATACTTCATAATATCTACTCTCAATTTCTGTAAAGTATCTTTAATTTCCTCTTGTCAGCATAGACATTTCTATTATAGAACTTTTACTCATCAAGAAAAACTGTGTCAAATTATTTTTTTACACAGGAAAAAACAAATATAAACTTCTAAAAATATCTCATAAATTAAGCTTAACATCAACTCCTCTTCCATACAACCATATTTCATCTTACCTAACACTACTACTATATTATTATTACTCTATATCTGAATTTCTTTAAACCTTATTATGTCAATAACTGGCTTTACTTCATTAATTTATTTCTTCTACCCTGTTCAGGTGTGCAACAGATTTCTATTTCCCTAATAATTTTTTTATAAGTACATATGCATGTATAAAAACAGTTCATGTTAAGAAATATTTAACAAAATTTTTCTTAGATAGATCTGATAAGACTTGGGCAGTAAATAAATGCAAAGTAACATGCAATCTTGGGATAAATACTGAATCTGGTCTCTGGTTTAAATGCATTTCTGTATGATCATCCTAAGATCTATCTTATTTTAGGCACTATAAGCTAGTGCAGACCAAATGATAGAAACATCTTTGGAAAGGTATGCTCCTTTGAGTCTTAGGGACTGAAAAATGCAGAACTATGCCTTGCTAATTTTCTTGAAAAATTAGAGGATGGGGATTATAACAGAGCTATGTTTACTGAACGATGATAAACAATAAAAAATATAATCTAAAAGCAAGTTGGAGCAATGCCTAAGAAAAAAGACTCCAAGAAGTTGCATGAAAACATTGCAACCTCAAGCCAACAGCAAAACCTTTCACTAACCATCAAAACTGAAAGAATGTCTAAGCAAATTTCAACGGGTAAAAAACTCAATCCAATCTCCAAAATCATGCTTTAATTTTCTGTTCAACTTTAAAGGTGAACTCCTTAAATAAACATTAATACTTTGATTTTGTAATCGAAGTTATAACAATAAACCTCTATACTCTCATCACATTTCACAATAATGTGCTTCTGCATCAAAATATAGAATTTTGTTTTTCAGGTGTATTTTTGAAATTCAAGTACTGTGGTCATTGACCACTAGAAAACATAAATCATTGGCCCGATGCTGAGTGACAATTGTAACATTACAGAAAAGAGTGGATTAATAGTAAAAAAAATGAAGTTACAATGTCCAAAATTTCATAGCCATTTGCAGAAGTACACCACATTAGGGCTGAATTATGAGGAGATGAGAAACCATCACAATCCCCAAATAAACAAAATATAAAAGTAGATATAAATGGAATGAGCATGAGATCAGCAAAGAACAATCAATCTTGTGACTGGATTTGAAAGTAGTATACTATAGCCCAGGCTAATTATTTAGCCACTGCCAGGCACAGGGCAGGAATACAAAGAATAATTAACTGGATACATATACTTAAGTGCTACTCCATCAAATGACAACATGTCACATAATGCTAATACTAACACATCCTGACCATCATCAATGATCTGGCCACTTAGAACCATTAATGTACTGGCAATTATAAATTAAATTTCTAAAGAATAAACAAAATGAAAGGTAGTGTGTGGAGTTTAAGGGATATTGCTTTTGCATCAACCAGGATCATCATCATCTGGATGTCAATAACACTAAATATAAACCCATATTCTATATAATTTATAAACAAATCTAGCTCAGGGACACAAAAATGTTATAAACTATTACTGTGAGCTAAATAAATAAAGCTGCTTATTATAAATCACTTCAAATAATTCCTAGGTTTACCTTATTATAAGTAAATAGTTTTATTGGGATAATTTAAAAAAATTCTAGAACATTATGCTGTCATAAAATAAAGTCACATATTGCAATTCATGAAACAGGAATTGGATAAAATAAAGAAATTAAGACTAAAAATTTTTGAAAACAATTATTTAATAACTAATTGATTAAGAATAAATAAAAAAAAAAATGCCATGATAGTATAAAATTTTAAACATTCATTTCATCAAAAAATATTTTCATCAAAAATATAATCAATCAGTTGATTTCTATTCATAAATTAACTTTTAATGTAGTTATTTCTTTAAAATAAATAAAAGTTGAAAAACAACATTTTCAAAATCAAAGATAACAATCTTCGATTTAGCTTAATTAAACTTTTGTTAAGCTTTTAGAAGGGAAAATGAATGAAAAGAGAAAAATCTGTTTGTTTTTTTTAAAAAAAATTACAAAAAATTAAATCTAAAAAAACCCACTTTTCTAATTTTGAAGAGAAAAATGTCTGGAATGCAAAAAAAAAAAAATATGCTTCCTAATTTCAAACCATTAACTTAATGAAAATATCTAAAATTATCAGTTCTTACAAAAAATTATTACTTTTATGAAAAATTAATATTATTATTAATAAAAATAGGGTGCACACAATAAAAATAGCTTCAACTATGGTTTTACTTTTTTTCAGAAAAGTCCTTCTTACCAATTATAATTTCCAGTTGAATTTTCTTCTTGAAGGCTTCTACACATGAACATGATTAATTTGACCTTTCCTGGGTGCAGTATTTGCCAGTTAAAAATACAAGTTTTATCCATTTCTTATCATTAAAATTCTCCAGGTGAAACTAAAAGCCTCATGCTCTTGATTGAAGACAACACTAGGGATTAATTTCCTCTCTACATTTTTATTTCAATGAGGGCATGTTACATGGAGGAAGATTATGTCTAGCTTCTTGCTGAATTAGCCCATAATTTCATTGCAGAAAACATTTTTATGACTAAACTTGTAGTATGCTAAAAACTTGATTAAAACTTATATTCTATACAATAGCTTGATAAAGACTTCTGTAACTTTCTTCTTTATCAGATGGATAAAAATTTGACTGCTCTTTCTTCAACAGCTAAGTTAGGAATAATACTTCTTTCCAGACACATGAGTCTTCTGATTTGTTCAGACCATCATTAATTTTTTCTAGAACAATCTTGCCTACAAGCCACTCACAATCTGTCTCTAACTTGATAATTTTTATAACAACTAATTGGGTGAATTTTTACACATACAACTGTTCAGATATTTTTTTCCCTAATCATACACATTGAAAAACAAGTCAAGAACATAATTTATCATAAAATTCTTAGTATTTGTTTCTAATTACATTTTTTATTGAAAAAAGAAAAACAAGATAATCAATTGATTACACTGATTTGATTTTGTTAAAATGAGAGATAAAAAGAAAAACAACAACTCTAATTAAAAATAAAATTTACCATTAGTATTAAAATTTTATTTTGATTTTCTTTTAAAATAATATTAAAAAGAAACTTGATCTCTTTTAAGGTTGCAATTAATATCTATTAATTAATCAAAAAAGATATTTTTTTTCTCTTAGTACATTTTCATAGTTTAAATTAAAATTACTAATTAATTATAATTACTGAAGAGACAGTTAAAAAACTTGTTTACATTCTTGTACAATTTTCTCTTCATTCTACAATCATTTATAACTTTTATTAAAATATTTACATATGAAAATCATATTAGTATTTAACAACTTTCATGTTTTCAAACACTCATACTATCATTTTGGGACTTAAAACATTTGGTTAATTGAAGACCAATAAAAATATCCAAGGAAAAATTAAATATTATTTCCCCCATTAATTAAATAATTCTATACTTAAACCTGAAGAACATGCAACCAACTATCTAATTATTTTTAATGCAGTTATAAAGCCAACTGATTACAATATATATCATCATCAACCATTATAAATTGACTTCATGATAAAGATCTCTCCAAGTTCAATCCATCTCAAATCTCTAGCCTCACTTCTCCACATCTCCACTGCACACTTTATTTCATCTAACAATCTCACACGTGGTCTCTTTCTGGTTCTTTTACAACTCTGTGGAATCCAGTTTAAGACTTCAATTGTCAATTTATTATCATCTCTTCTAGCAGTATGTTCAGCACAACTCCACTTCAGTCTTTTAATTCTTTCAACAATGTCAGTGATACCTGTTTGTTCTCTTACCCATATATTGTGTTTACAATCTCTTCTTGTTATTTCTAACATGCATCTCTCCATATTTCTTTGAGTGGTCTGAAGACTTTGTATTGGTTGTCCAGGACTCAGATCCTTAAGTAAGAACTGGTAAAACATATTTATTAAAAACCTTTTCAAACACATAGACCACATATTTCCCTTTAATATTAAATTATTTCTACCAAAAAGCACTCAAACCAAGTTTAATTCTATAATTAAATTTCATCCATTATGTTTCCATCCATAGTAATAATCTGACTAATGTATTTGTAGTAGTTAATTTCTTCTAACTCATAATAATCAATCATTATTTCATATTTTGAGAAAATCCACTGAACATTACTTTAGTCTTTTTAACACTTACCTTTAGTCCTACTTTCTTACTTTTATCTGATAATTCTTGCAACATTTCCTGAATCTCTAGAGCATTATTTGCAAAAACAACTACATCATCTACACAATCTAAATGACTTAAATAATCTGCATTTACTTTTACTCTTTAGCTTCCCAGTTTGATCCACATAATATTTCTTGCAGCATTTCTGTAAAAAGTTTTGGAGATATGGAGTCTCCCTGTATTACACTCTTCTCAACATTAACCAAGAATTCTTAGTATAATTATGTAATGTTGCTGCTGCATTTTTATAAATATTCTTCTGAATATGACAATATTCTGGGTCTATACACTGATGATACAATGCTTTAATCACTGGAAAAACCTTATAGAATCAAATGCCTTTTCATAATCTACAAATCCAGAGCACAATGGCACCTCATATCCATTGGTCCTTTCTATAACTTCTCTCAGTACTTGAATATAATCTACTGAACTAAAATGACTTTTAAATCTAACATGTTCTTTTGGTTGGTTGAAATGCAATGTTCTCAGTAGATGAGTTATAATAATCTTGGAATTTTTTTTGTATAAAACTGATAAAAAGCTGATAAGACTATAATTTTTAATATCTTCTTTATCACATTTTTTAAATATTAACATTGCATTCTTCCAATCATCTGGTACATCTTTATCATTTAGACATCTGACAAAAAACTTTGCCAAAATTTTTTCTACTTCTTCACCTGCTTCTTTTATTATAATGATTATAATTCCATCATTATCTGGAGCTTTTCCATTCTTCATAAATTTAATTGCATATAGTCACTTCTTCATTTAAAATCCTGGAAAATTCAGAGGATATAATAAATGTAGGAGGTACTTGTTCTTTAGAACTATATAATTTTTGATAAAACTCTTCTAACTATTTCATGATGTCATCTCTCTTTTTAGTAATAATTAGATCATTTTTCTTGTTGCAGATCATTATCAACTCTTTTTTGCACCACTTTACAATATTCAATGTATTCTATCCTTCCTAATGCATCATTTTTATATATCTTTATATTCCTTCTTTTCTTCATAAATTCTCTAGTCTCAGTGGGAATTTTATTGATTAATTGCTGCTTTTTTCTACAGTTATCTTTGTTGCAGTTTTTAAGAGTGTATCAGTTATTTTTCTATTAATTTCATTCAAATCTGAATCATGTTCAAAATCTACTAATACTTGAAAATGATTTGCAAGTTCTAATTTAAATTCATTAGAATGTTTCTATAAATATAGTTTTCTTAATAATTTTTGTCTCTCTAGTTTTGCATTAACATGTATCTTACATCTTATTAATTGATAATCACTTCCTGTATTGAATTTATTAAGAACATTACAATCTTAAAATATGTATTTTCTGTTAGTCAAAATATAATCCAATTCTGCCATATCTTCATTTTGATGCGTCCATGTCCATTTTCTTTTAACATTTTTCTCAAAAAAAAAAACAACAACAACATAGTGTAAAGTTTTTCTTTTTCTGCAAACTCCACAAGTCTATGTCCTCTCTCATTTCTATTACCATCACCAAATTTACCTACAGTACATCATTTATTTGTTTACTAATTCTAGCATTGAAGTCTCTCATAACAATTTAAAAATGTTGTTTAGTTTGATCAAAAGCCTTTTGTATATCCATATACAAATCTTCCACTACTTCACCACTATGCAAACTTGTTGGGGCATAAACCTGAATTATCTGTATTTAGTAACTGCTATTAATTTTCATAACTAATCTGGCCACTCTGTCCGATACACCATCAATCTCCACAATGTTGTTCTTCCACTTTTTATTTATAATGAATCCTACTCCACTTGTATTTCCAATATTTGTGCTTTTGTAGAATCAATTGTTTCTTCACCTTTTCTTCTAACTTCACAAAGTCCAATAATGTCCCATCTAATATAAGACAGTTCTTGCAATCTTCCTTTACTTAAAAGTGATCTGCAATTGTAACTATCTAAATAAAAAGTCTTCAAATAGCAGCCTGACTCGCAATCAGGGGATTATTAGCATCCTCCACCTTCAGCCAGCAACTGCTCCCTTGGCTGGAGACATTACAGCCTCCTGGGAATAAGGACCATGACTTATTTTTGTCTGTCATGATTGTATATATCTATTAAAAATTTTTTTTCCAATTAATTCATTCCGCTTTATCAAGCAATTGAGAAAGACCATGTTGTTACTTGATCTTACACTCAGAAGTAAAAACCCAATACACTTACCATGGTGACTAATGCATGTTGGTGAGCAGCCCAAACACATTCATATACTATGTGAATTATCACACAGTAATAACAGTTGCAATGAGAAGAATGTATGGGGTGGACATTATGAAGTTGGTCTGCTCAGTTCCTTTAAGGCCTCCAAGAGGAATCAAAGGATCTCCTTTCAGTTAATATATATATAATTCTGAATAGTAATAATTTTTTACTTTCAGTTAATATATATATAATTCTGAATAGTAATAATTTTTTACTGACTATAGTATTAATTTATAAGATCCAAGCTTATTTTTGTTTCATAACCAGAGATCTGAAGCATTACACTTAGATCCTTAATGTATCACATTTAATCATAAACTGATCCACACTTGCTTTACATCATTTTTGATGAAACTAAAATCATATATAAACTAAAAAACAAAATCAAAATCTTATTACATTAACTGATGAAGCTCTTATATAATAATGCTGATATTTTGGATAAATGAGGTGAGCATTTTGATTATATGAATTCAGATGATTATTTTTAATATATGCATTCTATAGACAAATTTAGATTTGGATAGATATCTAACTTGAAATTTAAACAACTCTTTATTAAATTTGGAAAAACTGTGAGTTCCAAATGAATAAAATGTTAAAAAAAAAAAAATCATGAAGTTATATCCCCAAACATTTTTATTGTTACAATTTATATGAATGAAGGAGTTAGAAAAGAATGCAATAGATAATATCATTATAACAATTGCAGTGGTAGAATGGCAGGTTCTAGAAGTAGCTTAAAGGTCAAGTTCTAGTACTCAAACTTCTTATGAATTCCTGAGCAATAAAGCTATTTGATTATTACTATTTACATTGTTATCCACTATAACAAAATCACATTCAAGAATTTTATCGAATAAGTTGCTTCCAGACTGAATATTTATCTGAGAATCAAAACTGTTTTAGAAAATCAAAAAGCATTGTAGTCATGATTTGTTTACCAGACTAATGCAAGTAAAATATCATATGCAAAGATAAAATTACTATATAGTTCTTACTGATTTGATTAAGGCATTTGATTTAACTAATAGAACAAATTCATGACAATATTTATAAGTATGTGATTATCGAACAAAAATTTAGACATATTGTTTGTATATAGGATAAAAAAAATAGTGGTGGTTGTATACACAACTTTATTTTCCAATTTTACAATAGTAATATTTGTCATAATATATAAATGACATCAAGAAACAGCCATTAATGTGTGATATAGATTTTAGGATGGAGATTTTTTATTTGAAGCAATTAAAATCTAAAACAATAACTTCAACTTTTGGATTTCTATGTTGTTTGATAAATCATTTAATTCTTTACCTAACATTATATATGATAAAACAAATAAGAGCACTTTCCACTCTGCAGCCATTAATAATAAGATTGAATAATTAATGATTATCAGATAGTAGGGTACTCAAATCTCCATATTCAGACCAGTTTCTGGTTTGAATTATAAAATGGAGTTAAAGATGGCTGCTAGATGCATAATTGAATTACTTCCAGCTTTGAATCTCAAACTTCATTAATAAAGGCAAAAAAGTGAAAACTTTCTGAGGATGGAAACTTAAATGCATTATCGTTTATTAATCATCAACCTTGCCATAAATGGCAGTAGAATGATCTTGTTTTATTTATAATATGATGGTCTTGCCAATTCAAAGATTGATGTGCATCATGGTGTTAATGATTTGAACACAACTCATAAAGATATTGATTTAGTAAATGATGACTAAACAAAATGCACATGTTTTAAAAGCAGCCGAAGAAAGTAAATCCTCAACCAACAACTTTTAACTTGAACAATTACATGAAAATATGGACCAGTGTGAATATAATAGTAGTTGTAATATATATTATTATAAAAAAATAAGATAAATATATGAGATTAGGAATTTCACAAAGCCTGAGGGGAAGGGGAGTGAAGAATACATAAGAAAATAAAATGAAATTGGATTAACAGTAACATCTTTTAAAAAAAGAAGAAGAAATACTTATATTTAATGAAATAAAATTAAAAAAGAACATTATAAAAATTGCCTTAATGTCTGAAACTTGCCTTACACAAAAATTGATAACTTTTTGTATATAGTAATTCCCTGAGGGGAAGGGGAGTGAAGAGTACATAAGAAAATAAAATGAAATTCGATTAACAGTAACATCTTTTAAAAAAAGAAGAAGAAATACTTATATTTAATGAAATAAAATTAAAAAAGAACATTATAAAAATTGCCTTAATGTCTGAAACTTGCCTTACACAAAAATTGATAACTTTTTGTATATAGTAATTCTTCACCCGAAAATTTTCAGGACTATCCTCTCTCACCATACACATATTTCTGGTATGACTTACTACCGTCACCAATTGTGGCTTGGAAACATGAATTACACACCAGAAAGATAACTGCTTTTGTACTTACATATTAAGAATGTAATATGTTTCATTTTGAAGCTCAAATAAATTTGAATATATGAAATATATTAATATGACATTACACATATTTTCCACGGAGGGAAATAATTTATATCAATATTACAACACGTAATATGAAAGCAAATATGGTACTGTAAGGAATATATATATATATTTAAGTGTAATAATTATTTAATGCGTTTGATTTCAGATTTTTATAGTAAAATCTTCACAGTAAAATTTATCATATAATACACTATGTTTTAATGTATGCGTGTGACATAAACAATAAACTTTTTATCTATGAGTGTAACATATATTAATTTCTAAAAAAAAAACATGATTAGATAATCATTTGCATCCATCAACGTTTAATAATAATTATAAAATAGAACTCAGTGCAGCTTTTAATACCAAAATGGCTTCAGCAAGAGACTGCTAATAGGCAAATTTTGGAAAGTTAACATTTAAAAGAAAATCTATTTCAGTCATTTGCTAAATGTATGCCTTTTGGCATTATAATGCTTATACTGAATTCTGATTTTTTTTTTTTTTTAGATATCACTTTAAAAAATGAGACAAATTATTTGAACAAAAATGTTTTTATGAATCAAATCATTTAATGCATACTATTAATAATCGATAATAAATAAATTTTTCCTTCTTTTATATTCCCCAATTTCAAATTCGTGAAGCTCTGATGTACCTGAGAAACCTTCCAAAAATCAAATCTACTATCACTTTATTATCTATACATCATATGCAGTAGCATCTCATGATAGATTCTAAATATAGTTTAATCTTACTTTCAATTTACACAAACATTATATGCACACATATATATCACAAACTAAATCGGCACATGGCTAAAGTGGTATTAATTTAAGTTAATTATCAGTTTAGCAATATTGGGCATTATGTGGTTTATGATATAGTTCAATTATTAGTATTATTTAATGTTTAAGGTAGCCTTCTTAACAGGTATTTCTTGAACACTGGTATTCTATGAACTGTGTCTCCCCCCCAAAAAAAAAAAATTGTGAAAGTGGAATACTGCCGAAAAACAATGTTTTAATAAACTTTAGACTAAATTAGCAAATGTGCAGTTTACAATGCACACATGATACAACTTGATTTCCAATAAATTACAAAAGCATCACAGTTAAAGTAATTCATAGTGTTTGACTTGACAAAATCTATCTTTGATGTACATTTAATTCTGTGTTATGTACATACATTATATTTGATAATATCATTAATTCAGATCTTGAACATATAAGCTGAAATAACATCAACAATTATAATATTCATTTTTCAGTAAATATTTATTATTTTAGAGAGAATTTATAAATAACAACTTATGTGATATAAAGTAGCTTAATTAATGACTGTAAAGTTAAAAACTACACATTATTTTACCAACACGTTGAGAAATAGTAGAAGATTGTTTGATGACTAAGCAAAAGAGCAAATTATGTAAATTATCTCATTCAGATAAAAAACAAAAAAATAAAATTAAATACATGTCAGATGATATTGAGAAAGCAGTTATGGATAAACTTTCCAAACGGCATTTCACTTTAGAAATTGTCAAAGCAAAAAAGAAAAAAAAAGAAAATTGCCTCATTTAAAATTTTTTAAGTATGATATAATAATTAAATTATAGTTTGTGATGTGTAATCTATAACACATTATGAAAGACATGTTCATGCATATTTTGTTAATTTTATGAGATTAGTGTTTTTGGTATTTTGTAATTTTTCTCATAATCAAGAGTTCCACAACTCCTGCTTCAATGCTTAAATACTTAATAATATTAAATTGCAATTATTTCACACTTTAAAATTTAATCACACTTTAAGTTTGATATTAGTATAGTATGCTGGAATATTACCAGATAGGCTCATAGCCAGATTAAAAAATGTCCTGGAAAAGAGTTGGCTGATCATTTTAGAGTAATGTCAAATTTGTTAAGAATTTATTATTGGTGAATTGATTGGTTTTCTTAAAAGAATAATTAACTTATATATTGAACCAGTCAGCACCCCAACTTAACCTGTGGATTCTTTCCATGTGCACAGAACTGAACACGAAGTGACTGACCACATCAGAGTATGGCATTATTACAAACTCAATAATAAACTCTGTATATGAAACCTTGAAGTTAACCTATTGAATTGCCAAATGAGAGAGATCAAACCAAAAGCTGGTTATATTTCCTGATCTCTCCTTTATTAAAACTCTATTGCCCTGCTGATGAATATCAATGCATTGGTTGTCACATGCCTTTGAAAGATCGAATTTGGACCTGGCCTTTATGTACCACTTACAAAAAGAGAAAACCCCTCCCAAAAGGATATACAACTACTAACGAAACCTATGACATAAATGAATAAAGAAAGATCCGCATGACATCAAATTTTTAACCCCCGATAAAATAGTGTCCCATGGGCTAAGCTCAGTCATCTCTTTATCCCAGGTTATTGGTGGATTAAACCATTATTGAAAGTGTATGCATTTAATATTGTTGGAGAGAGAAAAATAAATGAGACTTTCACAAAGACATAATTTATGAAATGAAAAACAAATATTTATTTGCCCCAAATAACCTGCCACCAGATACATACATAAAAAAAAGATATTCTCTACCCCCCCCTCCACCAGCATTATAATATGAAAAGAAAATTAATACTAATGTTTATGCAATTTAGATATGGAATCCCTCCCTTATTTCATATAAATACCTATGAATGAAGGGGTCTGCATTTCTATCCATACACACACATATTAAGCATTAGTTATTTTATATATTATCAAGAAAATATGGTTATACATGTATGTCTATTTACACATCCTTTCCATTATTTACATAACATTTTTATTAGTGTGTGCTGATATATAAATGAAGTACACGCGGAGACAAAGCAAGAACTATAATTTGAATCCATTTTATATTTCTTTATGCTATATGCATATGTATGTTATAAGCAATAACAAAAAAAAAAACTCAGAAAATATGTACATATAGATAAGCACATCTAGGCATATTAAACTTAAGATGGAAGGATGGTTTCACATGAACAATCTCATGTTTTGCAGATAAACAATTCGATATACATGTACTATACCAGAAAATACATATATCAATAAGATTCTTTTTCTTTTATTAAAGCATCTAAACAATATTTAACTAAATATGATAAATGAATAAAATAAAATTTATACCTTCCGGCATCTTTAGACTTCATCTGAGTGTGCTACCCACAGGACATCAGAGCGGTGAGGACTTCACTTCACTTTATTAAGATATAGGCATTTAGATCTTCATCATCAGCTGGAATTAAGTGGCTACATGGTGACGCTTGAAAGGAGTTGGGTGGGTACACTGAAGTGGATTTCTACTACATATTCATTTCGCTGGCTAGTGTAGATATTTTCAACTTCTTGATGTTTTTACTCCATATTTTCTTCTTTATGGCAGAATCAATAAAACTGCAACTTATTTATATAACTTGTCAGGACATTTATTTGAAGCTAAGCTTGGCTTTGTTCCCTTTTCTTATTAGTTTCTTTAATATTGGATGATCAACATCTCCTTCTTAGATGTCACCTTAAGGACCTCAGCAACTTGTAGCTGGCAATCATCAGTCAGATGAAAGGAACTCGGCACAACAATGCAATACTTCTGCAAACTTAATTTCATTCCATATTAGATTATGCTATATCTTCATGTTTTTATCTAAGCTTCTATAGTAGTCAATAATACAATAATAATACCCGTAATAATAATAATCTCAACTCCTGGTGAACAGCTTATATAGCCCACTCATTACAATAGAAATTTGAATATTCCCATGTAACTTAACTATCGCATCAACAACTCTACCTTTGTAGCTAATGGATTAGAACAATACATATAGCTTTTTAATTAATATTTCCTATCACATCTTTAAATTTTATCTTTTATTTCTATCTTGGTTTTTACTCAGACCACTTTAATTGAGTGAGTTCCATTTACAATTTTCAATTATGACACAAAGGAAATTTTTTCTTACTTTTCACACCCAAAAAGATCAAAACTAAAAAACACAAATCAAAAATAAAATCAGATTTTCTCTGCCGATCTTGGTGTCTAATTACCTCTGACGCTGTTGTTCTTAAAAATAAAATACAAAGCATGATGGCCATTAATATATTAATACAATTTAACATTCAATAAAACAATAGCCACTTGACTTAGCTTTAACTTATTAGCAGAGAAAATATCTGATAAACTTTAAAAAAAATGTAGATGTGTTGCACCATTTACAATTATTTTAGATCATTTTTTTTATATGCTCCAACATGTGAACAACTTTTTAAAAATTGCAAATGTGATATTTAAAAATACAACATAAAAACAATACTACTCGCATATATAATTATAATATGCATAAAATTACAAATTATATATTCTTGCGTATGGGTAAAAATATATACCCAGACCATCATCATTCATTTCATGATACGTTTATATAATTCGTACCTAATTTATTGTGATTATAACAGTGATAAATACATGCTAATATTTTTTGATATACATGAGTTGTAGCTTTGGCTACAACCACCTTGTGCGCAGTCACTCCAAGAATGCCTGTCACAATATATATATATTTGTTGTACTGGTCACTTTGATCTTTTTTCGATCACCAAGGGTGCCACCAGGTCACAAACTACCTAGAAAATTTAATTTATGGTGATCCAAAAATTAGCGATAATGATCAATGCTACCAGCTAGACCCAGGGAGAGAAAGAGATCTTTAACATTGTTCAGACAATTGGGAAAAAAAAACACAGAGACAAACATTAGCCCAACATAATTATAATTAATTTTAAAGTTTATAAATAAATATTAATCAAACAAAATAGGACAGTTTGATATAAATTTCTCCAGCAGATTTACCAGAGAGTGTAAGAGAATATTGTAACATTAAACACTCTGGCAGATAAGTTCATTTTCTCACCTAAGAATTAAAAAGGAATTTATAATGACTTTCAGCTAGCGATTTATATAAACAATTCTAGTTTTCGTTTATTTAGAGATTTAAAAAAAAAAAAACTATCTTGCTAGGAAGTCAATGAACAATTTTACATAATTTTAAATAAAATAAAACATAATCTCCGTGATTTAGAAAAAACAGAATATACTCTTGATAAATTGCTAACCAAAAAATTTACAGTTTTTAAAAAATGCAACCCAAGCTTATTTAAACTAATTACAATGAAAGAGGGACAGGTGAATTAAAAGAAAATTACTAATATCTGTCCAAGCATTTATCAAAGGTTAGTAATATAAAAAGAGAAAAAACACTAAGCATATAAAATATCAACTCACAATATACTCTCAGATAAATAAATTTAAAATATGAAATCTTAAAACTAAGATTTCAATACATGTAATAAAAAAAAACATAATAAAATAATTAGATATTTAAATGATTATATGTTTTATAAAGGTTTCTTTTAAGATTAAGTGGAGACTTTAACATAAAGATTTAAAGAAGAGATTTAAGCTCTGGCTACAATATGAAAATGTTCATTTACCTCGAAGCATAATGTTTTGTCTGGTTGATTATTTCCAGTGGGATAACACACGGTTTATTTCTGCCTAGGGTTCATCTCAAAGGTTTTTTGGATTTCTATTTATTTATCAGTTTGGAAGTCTGAAGGCAATTATTGGGATCAGTTCTGGACTAAGTTTTAGGTCATGTTCTTGAAGGCACAATTATGGAGCTTGGGGGTTTGTCTTTGGGTAATTTAGCACTGCATATTATTAGGAAGGTTCCTCATGGTGTGTAATTTTAGAATTCTGGAGAGACAGTCACTATTTTCAATGCTGTAATGTATTCATTTCTTAGGTTAGTAAGTAGCTAAGCAATTATTTCTTAGCTTAGCAAGTTGTAAATACTATTAGCAAAATCTATTAGAATTCTCAGGGAAAGAAATCTAACTTCGGCAGTCCACACTTCAGTAATCTACATTGAGCAATTAATAAATATAAAAATTAGAGCAGCAATCTGAATAAGAATCGCCATAAGGATCTGAATAAAAATTAAAAGTAGAATCATAATCAGTTGAAAAAATCTGGAGCTATTTATGTGAATTGTTATCTCCCACCTAATCTTTAATTAAAATATTTTGACCAGGATAGATCTCTATCTCCTGCTTAATCTTAATTAATAAAATCCAACCAAGGCTCTTATCTATTATCAAATATTAATAAATTTAAGTAAATACAAAAATAAGTCTCAGCTTTTAAAATAGATTACAATGAAAAAAATAAAAAGAAACTTTACTGCGATCAAAACACTTTTTTTAAAAAATTAAAATATTTTTATATTGAGTACATGTGTTATGGCACATAATCTTAATACATAAAAAAAAATATACAAAACTTTTAAATACAATTTTCTTTTAAAAACTTTATAAATATAAATGTTAGTTTTAATTTTATGATGGTTGCCTTTGAAGCGGATAAAGCATCTGGTTATATATATATATATATATATATATTAATTCTAATATTCTCATGGATAAATAAATTCATAGTATTATTTCCCAGAAATAATATTATAAATAAATATATATAATTTATTATTAGTTTAATAACTATTAAGTGCCATATTCCATCTGGTTGATATATTAATTTCACTCTGAATTAACCAATTATGTAGACAAAAATATTTCTTTCAGAGCTCCAAGAATAGATGGATTCATTCTATTTTTAATCTTTTGGTCAACATTTAGAGAGATTTATTCCCTTTGTTTACACAAAAAATTAACTACGTTTAATTTAATGTTTGCATGTTAAATCTTTTAAATACCTCATAGTTGTATTCTTTTGGTCACACTAACCATTTAATAAAAAAAGCTCCTCTTGAATTTATACTGCATTGATGTTAAATATATTGAAATTCAACCTAATTTAAACTAGGAGTGTGAAATTAATTAAGCACAGATCTTAATTTGCAAATAAACAAACATGTTTAATTTTAAATATACTTAGAAAGACCATACAACAGTCATTTTAAGTCTCCAAACATTAATATAATAAAAAGAAACCATGCAAAACACTATCTGATAGCATCAAGCATTGATGGCCCAGTAGTTAGCATAGCTGCATTCCAAGCAGCTGGCCTGGGTTCGCTTCCTGGTAAACGCATTTGACATATGAAAAAAAAACATTATCTGATACCTGCATAAAATATTTTAAATGCCCCATAGTTATATTCTTTCAGCAGCACTAAGTATATTTAAAATTACACTTGTTTACTTTCAATTTAAGATTTTTGCTTAATTAATTTTCCACTCCTTGCTCAATTTAGCTTGAATTTCAACATCATTGCAGTACATATTAAAAAGAATTCCTTTTGAGTGGATTGCAAAATTCAAACTTTTCTTTATTTAAAGAGGGAGTGTAGATATAGTTATGGGATGTTTAAAATATTTTATACACATTTCAGCTAACTTTATGCATTGTTTTTATATAATAAATCTTGTATATATTCAATGTTTAAAATTTAAAGCTGTTTTGTCAATTCTTTATTAAAGTCAAATTATATATATATATATTACAAAGGTAAAGTAAAAAAGCATTTAAATGGCCCAATCAAGACAAAGAATCTTCCAACGGTCCTTCAGAAAGAACAATTTTAAGTCTACCAGATTTATTTTGACATTTCATTTTAAAAAGTGAACAAAAATAAATAAATAAACAATAAAACACTATCAATAAAGAACAAATTTTATTTGGAGGTCTTTATTATTTTCTGTTTTTTAGTTTTATACAATTTCATAAATTAGAAATGAAGAAAGTTTAGATATCATTTAATACTGCTAGATGGCAATACTGTAAAAAGTTCTGAATCCCATATAAAAATTATATGGTGTGTGTAAATGACAAACTTATTTCATAGAACAACAATTGCAAAAGAATCATTTAAATATACATCAATGCCAATTTATTCTATCAGATAAACACTGATTTGATGATCACCTGGTTTATTTAAATGATTTTTTTGGGGAACTTGCTTGTAAATTGTCTTAGTAATATATTCAGGTTAGTTGATCTTTAATATAGATTTATATTCTTACTATTTATATATTTAGTAAATCATAAAATTGTTATGTGATTATTAAAAATAAATAATATATAATTGATGTCTGTAGAAGTATTATCCATTAAAAATTTTCTATGACTTAATATCTTGAAGAAAAAAAATGAGCAAAAAAAAAAAATAGTCTACCAACCATAATATATATGTTTGAAGAAACAATATTAACTTTTTCACAATAAAGAACAACTAATATCACACTTTAGCAATGTATAGTATATAATTTGCTTTGTACTATTACATATATTAGACCCCCAATTTCAAATAATTTAGATTATTTGAAACACCATGATTTTTAAAAAGTAAAGGAAAATTTATTTTATTTTATTTGATACTTTGCTAGACAAGGAAAAGAATGGGGTATAACACAAGAAATTAAAGTAAAAGTTTCATGCACTCTTCAGGTTGCAGACTGATACCACTACTTTATAATTAAGAAAAGATAAATAATTAAACTTTCATAATTAAAAAAAAGCATTAATGGGAAAATATAAATTTATATATACAATACTGATCATAAGGCAGTATTCAGAGCAACTGTAACAGAAACATATACCAATGAAACTCAATCACATTTGTATTTAATATAATTATTTTCTCAAACATGAGTTCATGTTATAGAAAAATAAAAAAAACAATTTCTTATGGGCAAAGAAAAATCAAAGTAGCAGAGAATGATATATGATCTATAAAACTCGAAATGTTAGGAAAGAGTATAATCATGTTGATGAGAACAATTTTCAATAAAAATGGATAATTTCCATCCATCTTTCCCTCTAGTTCCTTTGTGAATTTAATTCAAAGACTTTTTATTTCTTGCAACCATTCTTCATGAATTTATCCTTTTCTACTACTCTCATAGTATTCATTCAATTGCCTGCAATTGACAATCTAATGTCGTCAATTATTCTTAAAGATAACCATACTAAAATGTTTTTATTTAATGTGATTTCCAATAAAAGAGCTTATTTGATGAAATCAGTCTATAGTTATACACACATATAGTCAAAATAAGAGTCATAGATCACATGATCCTATTTCTTAAGCTTGTAAGTTATAAACAATGAGGATTGCCAATTCCTCTACAAGCTTTATGATAAATGCTTAGCCAGAGCCAGCAGTTAAAATATCTCTGTCAGGACCCCCCCCCCAACCCCCTGACAATGGTTTCATGCTTTGGCACTCCTCAGAGAGGTGTCAGGGTAGGTTCAGACACAGATCTAGTAGTGTCTGAATCTACCCTGACACCTCTCTGAGGAGTGCCAAAGCACAAAACCATTGTCAGGGGTTGGGGATCCTGACAGAGATATTTTAAGTGTTGGCTCTGGCTAAGCATTTATCATAAAGCTTGTAGAGAAATTGGCAATCCTCATTATTTATACACACCTATGTTTTATATGTATAAGCATGTTGAAATGTACTGTATTATACACTTAGAGTATAGAAATAATATCCATTAAATTCTAATCATTGTTTATCAACAAAAGAGAAACTACTATAGAAACTAAAAATAATTCCATAGGGTTGTCAGCCACAAAATATTTCAAATCCCAATTATATTTTTTTCTAGAAACATATTTTTTCTAATAAAAACATTCTAAAATCACTTCAACTAAACAATGAGAATATATTTAAGTAAAAAATGAGGGTTTGCGTCCCGGCGGCGATGCTGTGACATATGAAAAAAAAAGAGAAGAGGATTCTCTATAAAATAATTAAATCTCATAAAATTGATGATGTTAAATAAGAGTCATATTTCCTTCAGTCCACCCTAATTAAAAATGGTTTCTCATCTTTGTTTCAAATCAACTAACAAAAATACATTTCACTATATCCTATCTACATCTCCCTACACTTTTTGTTTATTAGATACTTTTAATTCTCATAATAACTTTTAAAAATATGTACTGAACTTCTACAATGAGTGAATGGCCTTAGATAATATATATGCATTCTACAATGCCAACAAAAAAGAGTGGTCTATCCAGGCAATGTATAGTACAAACACAAGCCTACTCATTGCTAATCAATATCAATGACATTCAATATTGAATCTCTTTTCTCTAAAAACCAAATCTTATCATCCTCAGAATTGAAAGACATGCAATCCAAAGACAAAACTAAAAAAAAAAAAAACCTACTGGAGAAAAAATATTAATAGAATTCCTTCAATCCTATTGCTATCAAAAATATCTAAACTTGCAGCAAAATAAATAAAATAAATCTATCAACTATTGAGAAATTGTTAACAAACTTATAAAACTTCTTGTTGATGCAAGAAAAAAAGGATGAAGAGAGACTATGGGAAAACAGAACTCCACGAAGTCCAGTCAATAATTCTAGTTTCTCTTATATTAAGATATTTCAGGTTGACACTCTAAAATATTCAAATTATGAGCCCAAAATTGAAAGATCAGAAGAATTATTAAAGCAGCACTATACAATGTTTCTGTCAACCAATCTTGAACAAAAAATATTGATATATGAACTTGTTCATCTATCCTCAAAGTTAAATACATACATCCAAAGTTTTTTTTAAAAAAAATATGATTAGCAAAATTTTCAACAATATTATAGAAATTATTCCAAAAGTTTGGTAAGAAAGCAAAATTTTTAATCTTAAAAGTTAATAATCCTGACAACAAGCAATCATTGAAAAAAAATCTTAGCACAATCATACTGGCAGAAATAAGACAACTAACTTCTCAAAACAGGTTAAATTCAAATCACAGTGAAAACTGCCAGAAACAAGTTCAATCATTAATTCTTTATCATGGGGGAAAAAAAAAACTTCTAAAACAAATTAAACAATGCTATCCTTACTGATATAAAATGGTATACAAAACTGATTTTCTAAAAACTTCAGTCACAAATGATAGAAAAATATTAATTAGTATAAAATATCCACTCCAATGGGAGGGGGACAGGGCAGACAATTTCAGCAGAATTATCTTCTAGAAATAGGAAATAGAAAATTAATCTATAATGAATTCACAAAAAAGATCCTGCTCAGAAAGATAAAAGTTACTTAATAATGATATAAAAATTTTGGCGAATAAAAAATTTGGGGTCTTATCTCTAATCCCAACATTAAATATCATTTGCCATCTAAACAGTAAGGGAGCATTATCTTGTGTAAGAAAAGACTGAGCGTCTTTGATACATAGGAAGGATTTAATAACTGTTGTTGAATTATATCAATCATACATCAGATAAATTTATTTGTAAAAACAACTTTTTTTAAAGCAAAACTGGTTGCCCAATTGGGATATGCATTCACATATTAAACTACTGACTATTATGATTATGGTCATTCATTTCCAACTTGTGGATACTCAGTCAAATATTATTATGAAAAATATTATTGGAACTCTAAAATGTATTTTGCTAATATATTTGTCATTCCATCACATAAACTTTCATTAGATATCATTCTGCAAAAAGTACATAAAAATCTTCTAAGAATAATACTACTATTCCAAAATATAATCTTATCACCTAAGGTTTTATAAAAAGTAAACAAAAATCTATAAAAAATCACATGGCACTAACTTACACAATGTTATTCAGTAGCACAGTATTTTATCACACTACATTTATGCAATCTAGTTTAATTTTAGTAATCAATACATGCCAAATGATAGTTAAATCCTTATTTGGTGCTATCCTATTCAATATCTCCAGACTAGTTTCTGACTTTCATTAGTAATGAGCTTTGGATCTTAAGAGGATTTAATACACATTTCTTCCAATAGGCATCTTTTTTACTTGTTTGTTTTACTATCAAAAGTACTAGCTCAAATTTAAAAACAAATTAGTGTTGTTACTCTAAAACAACTTGCTTATATACAACTGAAATCAGTTCTGCACCTACATAATAGCCCGTTTTTAGTTTTTTTTAATTTTATCTATACACACTTCTATTCCACGGCCAGAATTGGTATAAAATGAGTCAAACATCACAATACCAATTTATCTAATACTGTTGAGCATCAAATCATTTTTTTTTGTCATCACATTTATGCTACCATGTGTAAGTTTTAGTAAACAATAAATGGCAGATGGTACTGCTTCATAAATTACCACCATGTGGCATGTACTGATTGCTAAAACTTATACTAGATAGTATAAAAGTGTTGAAAAACATTTGCTGATCAAAAAAGTCTCCTAAAAATAATACAAAAGATAATATCACCTAGATGGAAGATGACCAATGTTTTACAATCTATGAATTATTTCATCTACAAGTTCACATATCATATAATGTTTGCACTATTATTCAATTTTTGTACACATAACAGAATGCTATAATAGATAAATAATATTTAACACTTTTTAAAATAATATAATAAACTATAGAAAAAAACTTAAATATTGTTTATTTTAAAGAAATTTCTGAGTCTACTTAGCTTTCACCAGACTTTTACTGGTTGCAGATAAATAGAACATATTTCAAATTTGAGTCACTATGATGTAATTTTTTTTTTTAAATTTCATTGATTTAAACAATTTTCATAAAAAAAATTCATAACATTCTGGATCAGTCTTCAAAATTAGGCAAATGTAAAAAGGATCTATGTCCAAAATGAATGAATAACATTTTTTTGTAAGTATTTAATAAAAACTGTCCTTTTTTTAACTACAGTATAACATTACATCACACAATCACCTTTAATATGCTTACACAAGCTATTAATACACTAAAAAACTCTCCATATAGTGATGCTACACAGTGCAAACCTAAGTAATCAGTAAATGCAAAGTGTATGCATACAATTCCTACCTAGTGTCTACTCATCCAATATTCCAAACTAGTTTCTAGCTTGTGTCTTTCAACAGTGATAAGTCTTGTATCTGAGAGCACTGCACCTAGATCTTAGGACCAAATGGGATCCTCCTTCTGCCACCTGTTACCTACTTAATTAACTATAAAGAAATGAGCCCAAGACAAAAACACAATAATGTTTTTAATCCAAGTTCACTTGATTGCATAATCATATAAATCTGAATGCAATTCAATGTCTATATATTATGTGGTTTTTGGTTTCATCTTGGGATCATTGCTTTATAGTTAAAAAAAATAGGTAAAATGTGGCTAATGAACAACTGCATTAGGTCCTAAGTTCTAGGTGCAGTGCTCTCAGATTTAAGGTTCCTAACTGATAAAAGCCACAAGCTAGAAACTAATCTGGGAATATTGAATGAGCAGGCACTAGATAAGGATTTTATACACAAACCACTAAAGCCTGCACTGGATGGCACTACTGTATGGTGAGTTTGCTACTATACAATATCACTTACAAAGATTGAGTGTATTTTTTTTATTTTCATAAGCAGTGGTTCAATGCACCAAGTTTGGTGTATGCACTATAGATTGGCCAATTATTATTGAATTCATGCCTCAAAAAACTTTCTTAAAATAAAAATTATAGTGTATATGACAGCTACATTTGAAAATTCAAAGTGAATATATCTTCCTCACACTTCAATAACTGTATCAAACACAAAATATGGATAATAAAATTAGCAAAATTCTCTTTCATTCCAATTCTGCTATCTACTTAGTGTATGCATGAATAATCAATAGATGCTATATGATATTGATTAATAAATACCCATCACATGTAGTACTATCTTCATCCCCAGGTTAGTTTCTAGCTTTAATCAACGAGGAATTTTGGATGTGAAACAGTGCATCTGAAATTCTTGGATTCAATGCCCCTTTCTTTCAGCAACCATCTTTTGCTCTTTTTTTTTTTGCTATCAAACTATCAGCGCAAATTTAAAAACTTCTTAATATTTTGAATCTAAGCTAATTTACTTGTATATTAGTATATTATAGTGTCATTAGTTTTTTAAATAACTAAAGGCATCTATATTCTCTGGTGAGGTTTCGTATAAAACAATAAAACGTCACATTTTACCTCCACATTATATAATATTACTTTTCAATAACATAATTCTTTTTGCTACATTTGGTAAAAGCTTAAGTAAAAAATCAATGCCCACTTTATACAATAGATGCTACAACTGAAGATTTTCAAGGTATGAGTAAATTAATGTCTTGGCAAATAAATATCAAAAAGTCCAAGAGCTTAATAAATAAATACGGTAATACATAGTAAAGGTTGCATTATACGTCATATTGTTTTTATTGACATCCAATCAATATTTACTTATCTAATAAAAATTATCATAGGTAATGTAATAATAAATTATTGCTAATAATGTATCAGTTTTAGTCATTACCCATTTACTACAAGATATAGAACTGTTCAAGTTTAATCCAGTTTCTTAAACCATAACTTCCTAATTTCCACATTACTAAAAAAAAAAAAGATCTATTTCTAAATCTTTTAAAATGTATTGAAATCCAATGTAGAATTCTTCATTTAGTATCACCTCTTTGCTATCATCAGTATTGCTTTTTCACTGATTTAGCAATCTCTTTATTGCTCTTCGATAAAGTATCCAAATCATATAAAAAAACTTTTAAATTCAATATATTTCTTAAAATTCACATTTTTTTCAACAAAAGAAGCACATCCAATTTTCAAATAATTGTAATATAGTTTGTCTTTTGCTTTGAAGTTTTTTATTTAACCAGATAAAGACATCAAGTTTAAAATCCACATATCATTATCTAAATGAGAATACCCTTCACCTTTTTCTCTTAAAAATTAATGCTTTTCCCTTACTTAACTACCAAACTTTATTATATGAGAGATACGATTATTAAAAAATCATTTTTAAGAACAAAGAAGCATGTTTCTTTTTAAAATTAAATTAATTTTATCAAAAGTATTCCAACCAAGTTCAATGCTACGATTAATTTAATCTATCATATTTATATCTGTATTAAACCAATATCTGTATTAGTAATAGGATTTTAGAGGTGTGCTTTTAATTTTTAGATGCCAGCTATTTAGTAACTGTGGAAAATTAATCCACCAGTGATAATAAACTGAGAAACTCTTGAATCCAACAAGAGAAGCTATATTGCATTGTAAAGCCATGATATAAAATGTCCAATGAAAAACACATCTTTTCCTGAACTTTTGAGCTCTACTGATACCAGTAGCAGCTTAAGTCATGCTGCAAATCAATTGCACCTTATTATTTGTATAGTCTTTAGATTCATGTTATAAAACTGGCTATTAATCTATGTATTCATTATTTAATTTTGTAACAACTAGTGTTCATAATAATTAACCACCTTTGCAATAAATATAATTAACAAAGTAATATTTTATAAATTTAATTATCATACATAGCAGCCTCCCTCCTCCACAAATCTTAGACATGGTAATTGATTATGCTTAATCCATAATGTGTTGTATCAACAAATGAAAGAATTTTATATAAAATTCTTTATTGTGTATTTTCAGTGGCCTTTCAAATCTGATATCTTTGTGTCAAGTCAACTATGAATATACAATATAGGTATATATATATATCAGATAAAAAGATTCAGAATTATTTTAATAATTTTTAATAATAAATAACTGAAATATAGGCTTATTATATACCTGTATCAATATATGTAATATATAGGGTATATGAGCACAGACTTTCAAACGACCCACCTCTCCACTCTATCTTATAACACTGATACACTTGAACACATATATGTCGAAAAGATAAATAATAACCAATATCATCTCTACACATATATGCAATAAATGCTCAGATATATATTAAGATAACCAATCTTCATACTTTAATGGACAGGCTTCCTTTCTTTGGATAGAGAAAGTAACACATTTTTTGTCTGAAAAAAATAAACAATTATAATTCAAGTTCGTGCATGTTTATGCACATATATACTATAAATATAATTATTGATTATAATCTAAAAAATAATTAAATGGCTTTATTGCGAGGGAGCTCTTAAGAAGTTCGAATATTGGAAGTCACAGAGTCCGGCGACAACCCATGGAACTTTAAAAGCTTCCTTAAAAATAAGTATTAAATATGTAAAAAAAAATCGTGCACGTATTTCATCTATTAATGGGGACGAAAGTATACTTTCTAAATACATATTCAGTAATTTACATTATATATATATGAAACTAATTTAATTGTACATTTGAAAGGTATAAGTTTAGTATAATTTCTTTCATTTTTTTTCTAATTTAAAAATTAGTTTTTAAAGTATTTTCGAAATATTTAAATTGATGGTATAGAATAATTATTCAGGATTCAATGACAATTTATTCTTACAATGTCCCTTTAATTGGATTTATTTAACTAATATAAATTTTAAATGTCATATTTTATAAACTGAAGTACATATAACATATATGTGTGTGTGACTTTTAATTACTGTAGCGTTTTCTTCTTGTTTTTTTTTTTTTAAAGAGAAAAATTATGATTTACAGTAACCATTTTGTAACCAAGCAAAGCTTTAACAATTCACCTAAGCTCAACTATAAATATTTCCAAGTCAAGAACATAATTCTTTTTTACACATCCATTAAAAATCAATTTAAAGGTTCTTTTACCTTAATCATATGAAGAGAGCTTAGTTTCCCTATTTGGACCCATAAAGCTAGATGTTTATTTTTGAGAACTGCCAAGATTCATTGTTGCAGGGCCCCTTTTATCATTTAATTCTTGTAGTTTAATCCTATTAGAACATTGTTTGAATTGTGCCTCTTGTGGCAGCTCCAGAATAACAGGACTGTCTTTCTTGATCTGTCACAAGATGGTGACTATTATTTCACAGCTCCTCCCATACCTCCCAGTTCTCCATTGAAGACTTCTGCAATCCAACTGACTTTCTATTTTAAATATTTTTCCCCTGATCTATTTACATTTTTTCTAGACGTTTTTTTTTTAAAGATTTATTTTGAATTCATTTTAAACTTGGTTTACTAAATGGCACTTAATGGTAACAAAGAAGTAGGGGGGGGGGAGATTATATAAGTATATATATTGTGTGTATCTTTATACAAGAAATATTTCTAGATTGATGTCTACTTGCCTGTATAAAAAAAAAAAATTGAATTGCAACTAATGTTTTTTTATACGCTTAAATATATATTTATAAAAAATAAATCCATATTTTTAAATACAAACATCTATATAATGATAATTAGTTCAATATCCAAAAGATATGTTATAGAATTAATTGAAATTATAGATAATAGTTTCTTTTTTAAACTCATCTTTGTGTTCAGTTATCTGAAACAATGTTTTCAATGTTAAGCTGGCGTTATTAGGAATTTTTAGCTTTTTAAAAAGAAAATATATGCAAAATTTTGTAATATTAAGTTAACAGGCGATATATATATATATATATATTGACTGTTATCTCTTAAATAAATATTATGCAATATCTACAGAATAAAAAATAATTAATTTTATGTCATCAGCTTTCAAAAGGTAAAATAATTATTGATTGAAATGAATTAGAAATTAACAAATATAATTAGTTTGATAAAATTTATTAAAGGCAACTAGAATCCAAAACTTATTTAGTAAACATTAATGTTTGAATATGTTTGTGATTTAAAATTTTTTTTCCCCCAGCTGAGAATACAGTGTTAATCTTAAATCGTAGGATTTTTATTGACATTTGTGCATTCATTTTTTCTCCATTTATATATATATATTGTAACGAGCACAGACGTTCGTTACATTGTTGTTGTTTTTTATTTATTAAACATGAAAGTAAATTAAAAAGTTCGCATTTAAAAATTTTCTTTTAGAATTAAAAATTGAAATTAAATATCATCTTAAACTCGTATATATTAAATCGCACAGATAAAAAAAAAATTATTAAAATAAAACTGTATTAAAAATAGAAAAGGTATTTTAAAAACAAAAACTTAAAAAGATTTAGAGATAAAAATATATATTTGATTTGGAAAACAGGTTAATTAATCAGAAATGGAAATGATTGTTAATTAGTTAAATGTAAACGAGCCTTGGGCATTTAAATGTAAAAACATCGGTCAGATAGGGAAACAATAGAAACTTTTAGCAAATGAAATAAATCCATTGGGAAATCGGACCTCAACGAAAAGGATCATCACATCGATGACGTAATGTTAAGTCAATCTTTCAAAGTAATATAAAAGGAAAATTTGGAAATTATTATTTAGTGATTGATTATTGACTATTACGATGTGACTATATGTAGTAGTACGGAGTTGGAGGTGATGGAATTGACAGACGCACTGTCAATTCTGTCAGCTGTTAAAGAAAGGAGAAATGAACTATCGTTTTCTACATTGAGGACTAGTTAAAGCAAAAATCTCCGGATGGATCAATAAATCGGCCTTCAGAATACTAACCTCTTTAGGACGGCGTGGGAATTTACGTTCATGGCAAGCAACGGATAAAGTTGGACGTTTTAAAAATCGTAAGAACTTTATATTCACTTGAAACAATAAGAACTCTAAATTTTAAAACTTTTTAGTAAATAATGCAATAGAATCCTATCTGACCAAACTAAATTCTTCATTAATAATGTTATTTGATGTATTTGTTATTTATTTATTTAAAATCATTTCCATTTATTTAACTTTGTTCTTTAAGTTTATTTATGATTTCTGTTTTCCGATGAATTAAAATATATCAATGTTAAACTTAAGTCGGGCGTGAATGGCTGTATAGATTTGTAAAGTTATATTAGGGGAGGGTAATCTTAGGTTATTTGTTTTGTGGTTAAATTGGGTCAATGGATTGGATATATTGGTGTGATTAGTAGATCTAATATTGATTCGCTATGGGCAGAATCGCTTCATACGCCGCACACTTCCGTTTGCCTATGGAAGGAATTATAAGTCGGATACCGCAGTTCCTTTCTATGGAGTTTTTTGTTTTATTGCTCTTCTTTGCAGATAGATGTAATATTCCTATCTCATAAGAGGCAATTTCTTCTCTTAACCTTTTGTGCTGCCGTATTTTATTACATTGAATACATCGATATATCAGATGAATTGATGCCAGTTTGACTACGAATTTTAGCCTAAGGTTAAATAGGGATAGAATGTTATTTTCAAAAGCAAATTTATGTGGTCTATTCATACTCGACCCTAAATAAAAATGCATTAAATTTAAGTTGTTTATAGACGCTTGCATGGATTGTTTATTGGTTAACTATGTTTTGCGTTTCCATATTTGATCAAAATATATAGACATTCGATAAATAATGATACCTTACGGTGAGTATCTAAAATGTATTTATTCGGATGTCTTTTAAGTTATTGGTGACAATGCAAGTATCTTATGGTGAATACTATTGGGTTACGTATACATTTCCCTCCGCAATTGTCAGTAATCAATAATTTTGTATTTTGATCGTTTATGTTTACTTTGAAATGTTTTTGACCGTGAAATCTATGTAACCGATCTATATTCAACATTATAAACAAGCTTTCATAAATTTATCTGTGCGAACTTAATTAAAATGTAAAATTAGAATATAATAGTAATTAAATGTAAATTAAAGTCAAAAATCAAAGTTAAAAATAATGTTAAATGTTAAAATGTAAAACTAATACTAAAATAATTTTAAATCTTATATATATGTGCATAAATAAATGTTTGTATGTTAATTACTGGCAGTGGCTTATTTTATTTATTTCTTTTAATATTGAAATATAATTAGATAAGATATTATATTATTTAATCTCTGCTATTCCACTGAGCTAGTGACATGGGCTAACGACCGGAATCAAAATTTAAAAAAAAAAATTTTTTTTTTTGACTGATGTATCTGCCTACTTTATAAATTTTACTAGGTTCAAATGCCTAGATGGCGCCCTGTAGTGCAGTTTACGTGAAGTCGCTTTCTCCGGATCGTTTCAATATATATATACTTATTGGACAACTCTCTACACAATTTATTAAGACAAAAAGATTTAACAGAAACAAATTAAAAAAAAAACAACAATAAACTTTTAAATTCCATTTATCCACTCTACTTTGAATACTTTTTAGCAAAAAAAAAAAATGCATTTATATGTACACACAAATCTTACATTTTGACTGTCCTGCAGTCTTCTTCAGAGCTATGATATAACAAATCAAAATAAAATCAATAACTATATAAATAATACCATAAAAATGTAAATAATAAAATTAACAAAATAATAAAAACAATGTAAAATAAAATATAACAAAACATAATAAAACTGAAATAAATCTAATTCAAACCAAATAAGATAATCCATGTAATATAAAATAAAATACACAATATGAAATATAAAACAAATAAAAATTATACATGTGTATTCCTGAATGTATAGACCTAGGTCACATTTTATGTGGTAGATAGGTTCCGCAGAAAACCTGCATTAAAAAAATTGCACAAAAATAGACTTAACTTACCTTGAAAAATGGGGGATAGGTTCCGTAATTTTCAGAAATCGCATAAAAGCAAAGTAACAAGAAAAAATTACTTTAAAATTTGCATTAAAAAAATAAGGAAATAAAGTATGACTAATAAAAAATTTCAAATATTTGAAAAAAATTAATACAAGACAAACTTTTTTTTATTAACTACAATATTTTAATCATTACTGCTATTTGACAATATGCATTCATTTGTGAACTAGTAAGAAATCAGATTCATCACAAGAGCAAGTACAACTAGCATCACTTTCGGTCTTGTGCTGTGTTAATGGTTTTCTGTCGACAATGTAATCGGTGATTAAACTTTGAGACAATGATTTTAATAATTTTTTATTAAGCTTGCGATATCCAGACATATAACTACTTAGCTCTCATTGGAATTTAAATGGTTTTTTAAATTATCAGAAAATAATAAATGTCTTTTTTTGTTTACTATTGAAATAAATTTTAAATGTTCACATTTTGTTTCTGTATTAAAAAAATGAGATCACAATCAAAACAAAAAGATTATATATTGCCATTAGAAAGATTATTTTCAGTTTACAAAATCAATAAAATCTTTATTTATTTTAAAAATCTAAAAGATTATTAATTTCTATTATATCTAACAAAATAAGTTTTAAAAGTTTAAAATTTTTGAATATTTATTGCTATATTTTTATACGTAAGAATAAATGTATTATTATTATTATTATTTACTCATTAGTATAAGTAGGTTATTTACATAGAATCTAAGATTCTAAATACAGCTTCAGGCCATATTCATGTTAGCTGCTAATATAACGTTATAATTTTGAAAAAAAAAAAAGGATTTCAAGTCAAAATAAGTTATTAATAATTTAAATTTCTTGATATCTAATAAATATAGTGAAATATGAAAGATATTAACTCTTTGCCCGCCTCTTATGAGACCTCTCGTCAACAGTTGATGTCACTCTAATTCCGTTATTTTTAATGCTAGGATATTCGTTTGACAGTTATTGATTAGGTTTTTAAAAGTTCTGTAAGATGGTGCCCTCTTCTGAATTATTTTACAAGTAAAAAATCAATAAAATGGCGTTTAAAGCTAAACAATGAAATAAGCTTGTCGGTGATTGGCTCTCAGCCGACAAAGACATTCTGATTGGCTGGAAAGAACAAAGAAACCACCTGATCAAAGAAAATAAAGATAAACGCTGAGATTTTCATTTCGAATATGATTTAAAGTATATTAAAAGTATATTTTGAGAAATTACAAATCATTTTCATAGAGTATACTAAAAAAACAAAATTATTTTCGAAAAACATTGAAGATTTTAGTAAAAATATTTAAGATTTAGCAAAAAAAAATCTTTACTTTTCTATAACGTAAAAAGCATTTACGTCACCAACTCTTTGTTTGTATGTTCACTTTTATTTTGCCGAAATTGAATATTTTATAATAAATAAATAGCAATTTATTTTTGAAAGAACTTTCGTTCACTTTCATAACCAGAAAAATTATTAATATACTTTTTATAAACGAATATAAAGTCAATATGCTATTAAAGGTGAAAATATTTTGACAATTGACTTGTCTTCAGTTTGTGAGCTGGCCAATTAAAAGCTTTGATTTTTAGCTGACACAACCAATAATATAATTAGCGGTTAAAAGGTTAAGAAACATGAATTGCATAACTTCAAAATCGCATTAAAATAATCCACATAAAACGAGACCCAGATGTATATATTTATTTATGAACAATTATTATTGGCCTTTATTATTTTTAATAACCCCCTAATTATTTCTATTCCTTATAAACTTAAACTTTAATTTTATTATGTCACATTAATAAAATACTCATTATTTTATTTTCATATAATTCTCATTTCAACCTTATTTCTTTTATTAAGAATATTCTTTTTAATTTTTAAATCATATAATATCTATCATTTTCTTATTCCTTCTTCTGTTATTAATAATCCAATTATCATTTTTTTTCTTTTCTGAGCCAACATAATATCTTGTAAAATAAACATACATTTACCAGATGTAATGAATAATATTTTATTTTGTGTTTTCCTGAAGGTTTGTGATGATGGTGTTCTAGTTGTATTTTTATATTGAACTATTTCCATAATGTAATATGAGTATTGAATGTCTTTAGAAAAAATTAACTTTATTTATATATTCCAAATACATTCAACTGTTAGGAATAGCACATCAAACAGGTTAGTATATGCACAATGTTTTGAGAAGTGTGTTGCTAGCCTGACAAGTGACAGTACCAGCATGGGAATCAAATCTGGATCCTTAGATTCTTGAGTATTGAATTTTAAGTTAACACTCCAACTAACTGAGCCATACTGCCAAAGGCAACAGTCAGTAGAAAAATTCCATAAGCCAACCTAGTGTGACTATACATAATGTATGAAAACCACTAATCAAACTTTTCTCTTAGGAAAAAGTCGAGAAATCAAAAGGAGCATCATAAATAAGTATATAAAATTTCTACTGACTGTTGCCTTTGGCAGGTTGACTCAGTTGGTTAGAACATTACCTTAAAATTTAATACTCAAGAATCTAAGGATCCAGGTTTGATTCCCATGCTAGTACTGTCACTTGTCAGGCTAGCATCACCTGAAGAAGAGAGGAGAATAATACCTCTTGAAACATTGTGCATATACTAACCTGTTTGATGTGCTATTACTAACAGTTGAATGTATTTGGAATATTTAAATAACATTAAATTTTTCTAAAGATAATCAACTCATATTAGATGATGGAAATAGTCCAATATAAAAATACAATATTTTATTTTGTTTCATTATATCATAGCTCTGAAGAAGACTGCAGAATAGTCAAAATGTAAGATGGTGTGTATGTATAAGTACAATAAAAAGTTTTTTTTGTTAAAAAGTGTTCAAAGTGGATACAATGCATTTATATAAGATACTACAACAAAATAAAGGAAGTGGTAACTTATTAGTAAATAATATGGTAAAATAAAGGAAGTGGTGAATTTGGTAAACTTAAATTATTAGGAAATTCTTCCGTTTCCAATATTTTTATGCTGCCTAGTGTAAGCTTAGGCAATTACTATTTTTTTTTGTTACTTTCAAGTTTATAATATATAATACTATCTCCCCTAAATTCAATTATATTAAAAACAGAAGTAGTTTTTGCTCACATCATACAGAGACATTAACTTCTGTTCATGATAAAAATTTATAAGGCCTGCTATCTAAGAACACAAGTTGTAAGAAGATTAATTTGGATGAGACTCAACAGAAAGTAAGTACTTTCTTATATATAAGAATAACTTCTGATGATAAACATTTTCAAATTTCCTGACCTATATTTACAAAAGTAAGGTTGACTTTAATCAATTTTTTTGTGGTGAAGAATTATTTTTAATTTGTATTTTAATATATTTATTTGTTCAAATTAATTTACACAGACAAAAGAATATTCTCTTTTTAAAAAAAATTCTGGCATATAAAAATAATTATAATTTATATCCTATTCAATTTTATTTTAAAAGAATATACATATTTATACTTAACTTATCTAGTATATCCATTTGGCTCAGAACAGCTTAGCAGTCGTGCGTCATAGCGGATTAGTTGAAATTTAATTTTCTTTTTTAAATTATGTAAAAACTATAAGCATGATGTCAACACAAATACAGGCATTTGATGTGTCTTTCAATTAGCTTTTGAAAGACCTATCTTACATTGATATCGAATAAAATTTGAATTTTTTATAATTATTTTTTAAAAGTAGATGATTTTTTTTTTTTTTAATTTTCTGGTGAATTTACTGGTTTATTATGAGCCAATAAAAGGCTGAAAACCTTTATCAGCTTTATAACCCTAATATAATGGATTAAAAATACGCTGATAATTTGGATATGGAGGCCTTCAACATGATAAACGTAACCCCAGAATATCATAAGTTATTAATATTAATTTTTAATATTTTAAATTTTTTAAAATTATTTTTAATTTGTTTGTGTTTGTATTGGTGTGTATGTGTGTGTATTATATATTAAATCATTTATGCTCTTTACTATACAAATATTTAAAATACAGGCACTCTTCACATACCTGGGGGCTAATTGTAAATATACATTATACAAATTCAAATATGATAAAAGTTGTTTTGTGGAATATCGTTAAGTTATTAATTTTAATTTTTAATATTTTAAATTTTTTTGTAGTGTAATTTTGAGTATAGACATAATGATTCTCAAAAGGTATATGGTTATATTTGTATTAGTGTGTTTGTTCTTGCATCATGTTTGTATAACAAGTAATGATTTACATATATAGAGCAGTGCAATGTAAATTTTAAAATCTGATAATCTAATGTACAGAAAGGTTAAAGTTGATAAAGCAATCACAAAGTTTACTGGGCATAGTACTATATGAAAATATAAACACTAAAAACCAATAAAGAGATTTCAAATGATATATGTACAGTGGCAGCCACAATGGTTATGTATATACCACATGGAATTGTATGCAATCAAAGAATCAAATTGTGATTCTTGCCTATGCCTTGATACTCATGCTGTGGAGTCAGTAGTTTTGCCATATCTTGCATCACATTATTTTCAAGTCTATAGCTAGCAAATGAGCTATATGCAAATAAATTATATCTCTGTGGGACAATAAATATAACAAGATAGCATCACTGGTGTGCATAAAGAATCTAAACATCACTGATGTACACAAAAAATATAAAATGAAGAGATGAAACTCATTTTATCAGTGATACAGACAGTAGTCTACAATTTCTAGTTTTAGATAGACAAGAAGCTTATCCATCGTCTGGAAATGATTTGTTTTGTATCATTTATTAGGATGAATCTTTTTCTTATAGACATCTTTGAGATTTGTCAACTTTTGGGGTACAAGATAAAAATGAAGAATTCTTATACGAATACTTTTGGAGATTCTGAAGCTATGAATTATCTTAGGTAAGAAGTATTATATATGATTTGAAAGATAATTTTATGAGGAATACAAAGAAATTATCACCGAAGATGTAATTTAAACTTAGTTAATAATGAATTAGAAATTATGAACAAACAATAAAGTAATAATTATGTCGGATGTTGAAATTTCTTTCTTTTTTCTTATTTTTCAAATGGTAGATGCCTTTGAGATTTATCAACTTTTGGAGTACAAGATAAAAATGAAGAATTCTTATCTCAGGTAAGAAGCATTATATATGGTTTGAAAGATAATTTTATGCAGAATACAGAGAAATTATCACTGAAGATGTAATTTAAACTTAGTTAATGATAAATTAGAAATTATGAACAAACAATAAAGTAATAATTATGTTGGATATTGAAATTTCTTTTTTTCTTATTTTTCCCTTAGTTTTTCTAGTTTCTATCAATGTAAAGTTTTTTGCTCTACCATTATTAAAACTTAAGTTACTGTGAAAATTGTGTCTCAGGTCAGTTTTAAAAAAAAATTCAATATGGTGCCTGCAAACTCAACTAGATATGTAGTAATTTAAACATATTTATACTTTTAATACATAATTATAATAATTTCTAAAAAAAAAAAAAAAAAACAAGTAATAATTTTAGCAACAAAGTCCACTTCTTGATAATTTTTTAATTGTAATATGTATAAATTATTTAAAGTTATAATATTACTACATCAAATCAATTTACAGAATCATGATACTTAAATACTTGTGTACATACTTAATACAATTGAATTTCTTTCTTATATTTTTTAATCAAAGTGAGAGTTCTGATTTTTAAATAAATTTCAGAATACCAACACAAATTACAATTTATATTGAAATGAGCAGATATAATTTTTGTACAAATATGCTTTAAAAATTTCTACAACCCAATTTTAAAGGTCCATTAAAGTTTATGATGTACTTGTAAATTTAAGATGCTAAAATAAATTATGTTAAGGCAAACTATTCATTAACAATGATCAGGTGTTATGGGTTGATGATAATATCCTATATATGTCTAGAAACACACAGGGTTGTTAAAGAAGATAAGAGATAAAAAAACCCACAAATACAAATAGAAGAGATAAAAAAACCCACAAATAAAATATTATGCAAATTAATTAATTTTAATTAAAAAAAAAAAACAGAAAAAAGTAAAAGTTATATAAAATCAATTTTTTTTCTTGAGGCATTCATGCTGCATTCTCACTTTATTAAAACCACATCAGACCTTTATTATGCTTAGTGAGTAAAAGATGAAAAAACACCATTTGTTATTCTAACATGAACATTTAAAATACTTGACATGCTATTTTGAATAAATCTGGTTAAAATGAAAAAAACAAAGCTTATTTCAAATTGCAAAGCTCACATTCTTACAGTATATTATGGCCACATATGAAATGATTCATACTTCATATTGAGAAAAAAAAACTAGTTATCTTGCTTTGCAATTTTTACATTTAAAAGGAATTACATAGATTTTATCTTAACTATTTTAAGTTTACATTTAATACTAATATGCTAAATCTTATCTTGTGAATAATTTAAAACAGGAAGCAAAGTTAAAAAAAAAGAAAAAAATTAAAGTTAGTTGCATTTTAATACAGCTGAAAGAAAAGAAAAAAATCATCTGTATTGTATAAGTATGACTCTTTTCACACATTTTAACCAAATGTTATTTTATACCAGGGGTGGGAAAATAGCAGCCCGAGGGCCACATGCAGCCCGCTAAGAGTTTTTATGCGGCCCATCAAGACAATCAGAAAAATCCACCTTGAAGTGAAATTTCCTTCCGGTGCATGACTGAAGATTCATCTCATAATTTCCACTAGGATGGCCACATCAATACACATACGCAGTGTAGATATAATGTGCAGTGCTTTTCCAGTTGATCTGGTTAATTTCAATTTTCTCTTTGCATGAGCAAATATATACATTTCCAACTTTAGTGAAACCATGAACTCTCCAAAAAAATGTAAAATTGATGATGAATGTCATGTGTTTGATGAAGAATGGACAAACAAATATTTCTTTGGTAATACAGGAAATAAAACAGTGTGTTTATTGTGTCACAAAAAAGGTGTGGCCCTCCATCAACCTCTGCGGCCCTTGAGCCAAAACAATTTTCCACCCCTCCTGCTTTATATAAATTGTCAGTTAAAAAAAGGAAATAATGATAATAATAAAAAATGCAATATTCATTTTAAATATAATGTATTCATGCATAAATTGTCCAAGTGTTAAACAATTATAGTATATAATTATTAATAACTTTAAGTTAATGATTTAACAGTTTCCATCAAGTTCATTTTTGTGTTGTTAATCTGTATTTTGATTACCAAGAATTGGATTTTGTGTGAGTTTATAGTATATATTGTAACAGTCAGATTTGTACATTCATGTAACAAAACCCAGAGACCATGTAAAATATACTAAAGCCAATCAAAATGGGATGGTTAGATCCCAGGTCTCACCAAGCTATGACCTAGTTACCAGTGCTCTATGGCTTAACACTCTTTGAATAATATTTCTGAGATTACATATGGGTCTTAATTTAATCTGTGAGCCAGCTCCGAACAGAGAGACACATGAGACCCAAAAATTAACTGAATAATGACTAACTAAAGAGCTAAAAAAGGACTACTAATACACATTAACTTAAAAGAAAATTAACTTTTAAAACGATAATTAAACTATAATTGATACATAAATATCAAATATAATAAATGGAGGGGAGTGGAATTGAGCAAATGATATTGAATTGAGTCAAATTTAAGTATGTTTATTAATAAATCAAAATCAATAATAAAATGAAAACAATAATAATACGTTTAAATAGTGGGATCAAACAAATGCAGGCATTACTCAGTGAGATGAGATGTAATTTAGTTTCAGTGTATCTCATCATAATATGTCTAAATAGATGTATGTGTGTGATCAGTTAAGAAATTATGCTTATATCAGATAATATGGCCAAATCCTATATTCATATCATGGTTTGTTAACTTTATAAGTGAATATGCTAACCTAAGGTAGATTGCTAATTATAGCACTAAGATAACTACTGTTTATATATCTTAAGATATGAGCATAAACTAAAGCTCAAGGACAATGCAGCTTTAGTCTAATAATCAAGATTCGGTCAGACTAATACTGAATAATTATTAAACACAGGAGGAAAGACCTGGTTACCTTAGATCAACATATATTTGCTGTGGCGTTGATTAAAATATTAAGAAATAAGTTCATGGTGTGGGTGGATAATTATTCATGGGATTTCATATCAAAATGCACAGTACCTTAGGGACCAGACAGCTTGCTACATAATGGCAGGCTTTGGAAGTCAAGATCCATGGATCATGAACTCAGTTTGATCATTTCTAGTTCTCAATCCTCATATGAATTTTTGAGGAATAAATCATTCAACTATTATATCATGCCAAATTTTGAATTCGCCATGTAATTGCCTGTGTATTTTATCATAGTAATCAAATAGCAAACTAAAAACTAACAGTTTCGAATCAATTCTCTGCTGCATAAAGGAAAAGAAAATCTTGATTTGGCCAACTCAAGGAAAACTGTTATCCTAACCATGAGTGCTCAAATATCATATAATTTGCTCAATTAATTAGTTTTTATTTTATTTTATATGCTGCACTTATTGAATAATTGATGAATAATGGCTAGATATAGACACGGAGACAAGTTATGCGAATGAAAACAATTACGATTTTAAACTTATGGAACAATACCTTGTGACTATGTATGTATACACTATGCATGTGTGTGTATATATATACTTATTTAAGTATTATTTTTTTTTGTACAATTAGAGAAGAAAATATTATTTATTGGCAGTAAATTCACTACAATATTTATTCTTGGAGTTATGGAAATATAGAGTTATATCCAAATAAGATGTGTAGATATCTACATATCTGTCATCAAATTTTAGTTTTTAAAACTTGTAATAACAAAAACTAGAAAGTAAAAATGCTACATCTTTTAAATTGATGTACGTTTTGATTAAACGGTACTGCCATCAAAATAAGCGTTTCAACTTATATAGCCGAATGTTTAATTATTAATCTCCAAAGTGATTAAGTATTTATTTATCAGTTCTATTGCCTCAGCTGCTAGGATCATTTAACATTGAAAAGATTATTTACCTAGGTGCCAATACTGACTTAACACATCATTATTTATCCAAAGCAAAAGATTTTAAAACGCTTCTTTTACTTAAATACATTAAATGCTTATTATTATAGTTTGTATATTCGCAAAAAGTCGCTAAAAAATTTAACACTTTTTAAAAAAAAATACGTGGAAAACATATATAAATACATAATCTAATACATGACACGTTTATAATATCGTTCTAGGGCAAATTTTTGGTTGTTAAAAAGACGCCCTCAATTACAATTGCGTCCAAATTAAAAATCACACTCTGGCTTACCAATAATAATTAATTATATATCATATCTATAACTGCACAATTATTTTCAGCTATCTGTTCTTGAGTATTCACTATATGTGTCAGGTCATATAATCTACAATCTTGTAAAGTAGATACATTTTATTGCTCAATCTTAACAAGATTCACAATTCTTTTATTCTAATCTATAAGTGGATGCTGTGGTCATGTGACATGCATGTGATAGATAGTAGAATGACAATTCAGATCTGACTGTAAATGATCATTAAACAATACCCAAACAAGAATATCTCTTTCAGTCTTGCAGGAAAAAAGATATTGAGTCATCAAAAGGTAGGTGCTGTTTCCAATTCAAACTCTCCAACTTTGGTAACTTAAGTGACTGTAGGGCCTGATTATCATGACCTTCTCATCCATCGATCATTTTCCTATAACAACTGTGACAATCGGATTGCGTGTTCGTTTATTTATTTGTTTTGGCATTGTTAGTATTTTTTTGTCTTTTTTTTTTCCTTCTGCAGTTGCAATAGCCATAATAGTTTGTAAGTGGTTGTTGCTTATGTTCCCAAAATATAACGCTGTTTTTACTTGCTTTCAAATCATTCATTAAATTTATTATATACCAGTTCAATTAGTTACTTTTGAAATTATAGTAGTATTAAAAAGAATATGCTGCATTTTTTGAATAAACATCTCAATATGACTGATTTTATATGAATTTTATTAATCTCAATTCTTTGAAAAAAAGGATAAACTATGTTCATGACATAAAGATTAAACAAACAGCAGCGTTTCTCTCTAAAGTATCAACACATTATAAACAGTCCTACTATTTAAGAACCACCAACTGCAACATAAAAAAATGAACGTTGTTTGATTTATGGAGTAAATCTTACTTTAACTACAGAAAAGAGTAACATGTATTCTTTATTTAATAAAATTCTATCTAAACCAAGAAAGAACTTTCAATAAAGTATTTTTTTTATAAACAAATACTAAGAACTTGAATTTTTTTTCTGATGAAAATGGTGTGATAATCTGCAAATTAAATTTATATTTCTGATGCACATATAATAAACTCATCATCCTTTATGAATAAAGTAATACAATCAATACAATTTAAACAAATCAAATTTATTAATGAAGTAATTACTGACTTCAGTTTAAAGACATTATTTTGCATTATTATATCTAGTAATATTGTCCCAGTATCATGAGTTGAAAATCTCTATAGCTGCAATGAAAAAACTGATATATAGATTATATTTATAATGTCTCAGCAAAAAGAAATTGATTTAGAATAGCCCATAGAATTATAACCTATAACCAATGTTGGGTGTCAAACTATTAAAAACATTGACACCAGTGTGATAATGTTGAACTCTCTTGAGAAATAGATCAGAACTGGGCTCTTGTTAATTTTATTCTATATTTCTGATTTTCTTATCATTTTAGATTTATTGGGCACTGAAATAATATCAATAAATTTTTATATTAAAATTCATTAGAAATATCTACAAGATCATTTCTATACTGATAATTTTCCAATCTTGATTAACCTTTAAATAAAACTATCAAATAATTATGCATATATATGTCTCATGCTATAATTAGTAATAATTTCAAAAAATATCCAGAACATAATTACAAAAAATACTGTTTGTCTAATGTATTACAAATCAAGTACAAGATATTTATTTTATCAAAAATATTTTACACTTTTCTTATTTTTATTTAATATAATCAAGGTATAGATAGATCCAGGGTATTGTCATATTTTAAAGAATATTTATAAAAATGCAACAGCAACAATTAGATTACATAATGATACTGGGAAAGTCAACATTGAGAAGGGCATAAGATAGGGTGACTCCATATCTCCAAAACATTTTACAGAAGTGCTGCAAGAAGTATTTTGTGGATTAAAATAAGAAGCGAAAGGAGTGAAAGTAAATGGAGATTATTTAAGTCATTTAGATTTTGCAAATGATGTAGTTATTTTTGCAAATAATGCTTTAGAGCTTCAGGAAATGTTGCAGGAGGTATTATCAGATGAAAGTAGGACTAAAATGGAGGATAAACTAAATACTCTCAAATAAAATTAAATAAAAAGATTCTCTTAACTAATAGTTTATACCTATTTGAATATTTATAATTTAAATTATATTTATATCATTGTAATAACATATGTATTAATGGAAAAAAAAAATAATAAAATCTGTAAATTTTACACATGCTATGTTATAAAGCAAAATTATATATTTTGTAAACATAGTTTAAAGTTTAATTAAAGTTAAAACTCATAAAAAACAAAACAAAAACTAATTAAGATTAATAATAAAGTTTTATTAAAGGTAAATTCAAACAGCAACAACCTGTAATTACAGGTAATTAAAGAATTAAGAAAAGTTCAATTAGTGGTAAATCATTAGATAATGAAAAACAGGGATTAAAGATAAGAACAAAAACAAGTGAGGCTTTTTGGGACAAATTGCACTTGTTGGGTAAATGCCATAAAAGAGAAAGAAAGGGAAAATAAACATGATGTCTCTTGAGCACCAAAAAACATGTAACCTGAATCAGATAGCTCAAGAAATATTTCAATTCTAGCTGTGGAAGAATTCAATATTAGCTAAGAAAGCCACTGTTATAGTATTTACCAGTACTGACACAAAACTGAGCCAGAATGTCAAATTATTTAAAATAACAAAAACAAAGATGATTGGCTAAAGCAGGGATGCCCAACATTTAACTTGACGCGAGCCAGTTGAGAAATTAAAAAAAATTTGGGGAGCCACAATTATATATTGCAGTTTTCATATTACATTTATAAACATAATTCACAAACTGCAAAAAAAAAAAACTGGTATAATATGTTAATAATAAGAAAAAAAATGTAAATACATTTCATTTATATTTATTTATTAAAAATTTGGTAACATACATATAAATTACAATTACAGGAAAAGTATATTTTAATTATTTTATTTAATGTGAAACCTGACGCTGCATATCGTTATCGTTTGTATTATAAAAATGTTTATTTTTTAGTGTGTGCATGTGGCGTCAAGGAACATAAAATATTTTATCAATTTTTCTTGAAGAGTGCAATGCGAGCCACATTAAACAGTTGCGCGAGCCACATGTGACTCGCGAGCTACGGGTTGGGCATCCCTGGGCTAAAGCCACCTGGAATGTTCCAGGCAATGTCTCAGTGATGTAACCGTTCCAACTTTGAAAAATTGCATAAGAAGAGTCAAGAAACAGAGATGCTTAAACATAGCTTTTGCTAAAAAAAAAAAAAAAAACCTGTTTCAGTAAGCTTATATTGCTACCATTGCTCAGATATTTAAACAACTGATGAATCAGAATGAAGAAAAAATCCTGCCAGATTCAGCCAACACTTTATTATATTCCAGAACAGAACATATCCACAGTTAGCAAAAATTACCAAACTGTCTAGAGAAACTAGTAAAAATTTAAAGTTATATGTACATATAAGATGTCTTTTTGAAATATAATATGTATATTTTAATAACTATGATTGCTTTGGAAGGTATATATTACTTAGATTTAATTTTTTCTGTTCATCATTAAGAAATTGTATTAATGTACCATAAGAAAGATATATATTACTTAAATAAAATATTAAGTTTACAATGGAAAAGGAGGAAGAGGGATTAACATATTTAGACATTTTTAAAGAAAAATAATTAATGGTGAAATACTTATTAAACATTATTAAGAATTAAAAAAAGGTATAAATGATCCAAATTCATATCAGCCATAGTTGCAGAAAAAAGCAGCTTTGAAAAGGTTGAAGTTAAAAATCATAGGCTAACATTGAATATAAAAGAAGCATTTGAACAGAAATTGGAAGTTGAGAATGATTATGTTAGTATGGGATATAAAAGATATTAAAAAAGATTTTCAGAAGTAAATAAAAAAAATAATAATACAAAAGATAGTGCAAGGCAGGGATATATAAATAGGAAGTGGATTTCAGTTCCATATTCAGAGCATTTATATAATACAGTGATAAAAGAAATTACTTGATATTAAAATAGGTTGGAAAATAGTAAATCTTTAGGGAAAAGGATGTATAATTCAAAAAAGATAGGTAATATTAAAAGGTAGAGATGGTTTATAAAATTAGTTGTGATCATTATAATATAAATAGGTCAGACAGGAAAGACTGACATTGAAAGAGGTAAAGAGTATGATGGAACAATTAACAGGAAGGATATAAGATCAGAGCCATGTATACATTTTTTGGATGCAGGATATAGAATGAATTGTGAAAAAAATATTCAAGTAATAAAGTATGTTAAAAATTACAAGAAAAAAAATTGTTGAATCTTTATATATTCAAGAAAATGTATAAACATGGTTAAAGGTTCAGCACAATTAGAGAAAAAATGGGCATTGTTAGATTATTGGAAACTTTAGAGTTATAATTTAAAAATAAAAGGAAAAAATTATTGTTTTTTTTTTTTTTTAGTTTTGTATAGATATATTATGAAAAGAAAAAAAAGGATTGTAATAAATTGAATCATTTTCATGTACATTTATGTATTTCACTAATTATATTTAGTAATGTAATGTAAATAATGTCCACTGAGTAAAGTTACTGTAGAATAGTTGGTTGTCAATGGAAGAAAAAACTGATAAATGAAGCAAAGAAAAGAAAGGGATTGATAAAGAAATTAACAGTGTTCTCATATAATAAATATGATGTAGCTAGAATTGTATGGAAGGGAGTGGCAGTAGCAGGATTAACATATGGTAATGATGCATTATGTGTTAGTAAAGAGGTGTTAGATTTCTTAGAAAAAGTACAAAGAGAAGTAGAAAGACATTAGATGCAGAAGTGTGGATAGGCAAAAGAGGCAATTCAAGGAAAAATGGGATGGTCAAGTTTTTATATGAGAGATGCAAAAAGCAAAATGAAAATGTTCAGTAGATTGCAGTTTATGAATAATAAAAGAATAGCCAAAATAGTATTTAATTGGGTTACGAATAAAGGGAAGGCAATAAGAAGATGGGTGAGAAAGGTAATGGAATATGCAGAAGATTTAGATAAAGAATTTGTCAGTATATTTATACAAAAGGTGGGACGATTGTGTTAGAAGAATTGTTGAGTGTTATAGTGTTAAGGAATGGGATAGAATAGATGCATTAATAAAGAATAGGGGGTTGAAGAGATGGAGAGTAAAAAGAGTTTAAATGTTTATAGAAGTAAACAAAATATTGGGTGCGAGTTAATTTATGATAATAGCAAGGAAAGTAGTTTACTGTTTAAGATTCGAACGGGATATTTTAGCAATGGGAGAATATACACATAAATGAAAAAATATGGGTGATTTAGTATGCCAGTTATGTAAGGAAAACATAGAAATTATTAGCATCTGTTAATTGAATGTAAATGCCTGAAAGCAGAATACAAATAATGAAGTTGTGGAAGAATAAATATGAACAAAGTGTTTTTACAGAAAGTGGCTTATTGGTTTTTATGCTAAGTTTGAGAAAAGATAAGGAGGTTTTAGATATAAAGGCCATGGAGTTGCCAAAGATTATGTTGTGGAAATGAGATGGAGCAATATAGAGATGAATATGGAAAAACTTGGGGTGGGGAATGAAAAGGGAAGTCAAAGTGGCTAACAGGTTTCTCTGAGCATAATTGCTGATATTCCTGATTCCGTATAAGGAGAGGTCACAGTACATCACATCACATGTGATTGTGTAAAAAAAATCATCTTGAAAATGTTCCATTAAGGAATGAAAGCTGGGTTGATATATTAAATAATTTTATTATTTATAGTGAATTGTCTTTTCAATTTTCTTTTAAATTGATTATTTTTAATATTATATGTAAAAGTAACATTATGGACACATTTTAACATTAAAATTTGATCATTTAAAGTATTTATTAGTTAAATGCATCTGTTAAACCACTAAACGTCACATGATCACTATTTCTTATGCTAGCACATTACTGTTATTAAAACAGGCAAAACTCTCCATACAGTAGTGCCACTCAGTGCCAACCAGATTAATCAATAGATGCCAGAAGGCTTGTGCATAAAATCCCTATCTAGTGCCTACTCATCCAATATCCCCAGATTAATTTCTGGCTTGTGGACTTCATCAGTGAGGAGCTTTGGATCTGAGAGCACTGCATCTAGATCTTAGGATCTAATGCAATCCTCCAGCATATGACTATATAAGTTATTGAGCTTAGATTGAAAATATTATTGTGTTTTCAATTTTATTCTCATAGTTTTATAATTAAGTAGAGATAAAAGGTGGCTGCTGGAGGGTTGCATTAGATCCTAAGATCTAGGTGCAGTGCTCTCAGATCCAAAGCTCCTCACTGATGAAGGCCACAAGCCAGAAACTAGTCTGGGAATATTGGATGAGTAGGCACTAGATAGGGATTTTATGCACAAGACTTCTGGCATCCATTGATTACTCTGGTTGGCACTGAGTGGCACTACTGTATGGAGAGTTTTGCCTGTTTTAAATGCATCTGTATATTTATAATAAATCTTTGATATTTTATATCACTTTTATTAATTTAATATTTTTAATCATCATTTAATAATGTGTATAAGTAATTTATCAAGATTATCAGGAATAAATAATATTATTTAATTTATTTAGTTGTCTGTGCACCATTGTCTTATCTCCAATGCATACATATTAATACTGCATTGATCCTGAGCACTCATGTTCTGAGCTAAGCAAAGCCCATGAGAACTGTGATGATGATGCCATAGGGTAAAATATTTATATATAGTCTCTTTTTTAAAAATTGGCATCATGAATGTGAGCTCATGAGTGTCAAATTCTGTACTTTCAAATAAACAATGAATAAATGATGTGAGATCTGAGATAGAATTTGGTGTATGATGACCAGAAAATAAAACTAGGGTACTTGCTATAAGTAATTATATAAAAGAGATCCATTTTTAATTAAATGTCAATTGAAATTCCAGTATTAATTAATCTTTGGATAAACTGACTAGATACATATTGTTTAAGAATGATTCATATATACACTGAAAACATCCATGTGTTGATATATGTATAAAAATATCAATCATAAGTATAAATACCATTTATCATCAGCAAAATAGTTCCCGAAACAATATATATTGTAACAGATTAAATATGTTGGGCCATGCTATCCTGAATCATAGCCTAATTATTGATCACCATTTGTAACATTCAGAATAAAAATAATAAACTAAGGAAGAACTATCATAATTTAATAATGCCCATGAATTGTAGCATCTTTTGTAGCAGAATGAAATAATAAACTAAAATAAAACAGTGATAATAATTTATGTTATAACCTCATAAATTCCAGTAGTATTTAGAACAGATAGACAAGTAAAACATTACTTCAAATTTCCCTAAAATATAAGTATTATTTGCAATAGATCAAAGATAAAGCAATAAAACTAAATACCACTGTCTTATAAATAACAGCATATTCCTATAATATAGATCCCTTATATTAGAATGAAAATAATGACAAAGAATTACCCAGATAAGCTTTAATATTCCTTATGAATCAACACACTGTTTATAATAATAAAAATTTGTACCAAAAGCCAAACATTATTTCTATTTAAATGAAATGATTCATAGACAGATGAAATAATAATCATAATATACCCTACAAGTTTACAATACCATAATATCTAACAAAATATATAACTCAATAATTGATTTCTAAGTACAACTAAATACAATAAAAATAATGCTAACTCAACCTTGCTATTCCAATAATATCAATGTATACTTATTAACTAAGTCAATTATAATAAGATTGAATATTTAATAATAATACAAAATCAATTAACCCAATGTATCTTTCTATTTTCACCAACTTAATATATTATAAAACCAAATCATCCTATTAAATAACTTTAAGATTTTCAATATCTAATCATAACAATATATAAAATAAATGATAGATTCTTATTTGATGCTTATTCCAACAATAAACAAATCACATCCAATTACTTTTCAATTTATAATCAAATATTAATACTGAAATTTTAAAAATTTAATAGTTAAATTAAATTTATGATCCACACTAATACATTTTTAATATAATTAAAGCAAATTATCCTAATTTGTAACAGAATAAAATATATTACTACTACCAGCTTTATAACTGAATAAGTTTATGATCTTTATGGCTATATACTAACTTAATGTAATATTTATTTTAATCATTATTGACCTAAAATAAAATACATGAACATTTCATTATCTTTACTCATCTTTAATAATTATATTTGCACCTTTATCAGTTGTCAAATCAATTCATATATAATTTCTATTTTAGTGTATATATATATTGTGCCCTTTTCTATAGGTCAGAATCAGCTCATCACAGCAAATTATTAAAAATTTTAAATTTAGAATATGTTCTCTTTGTGTGATAGTTATATTGTATTGACAATATTTTAAAGGTTCAATTTAAAGCTAAATTAAAATATGTAATGTCTAAAATTATAATGAACAAAGCTAAAAATACTAATTACATATGGTTGGAAAAGCTGGCCATAATAAATAATGCAGCAATAAATGTTTAAAATATGTACAAAAGTTAAATTTTAATAGTTAAAACTTGTAATTAAATAAATGCTATATTTAAAATTATAAATTATATTTAATAATAATAATTAATATTATATATTCTAAAAGTAAGCTTTATAATAGGAAAAGTTATATTTAATTCTATATTTTCCAAATTTTTATTCCAAATTTTATATTATTGTATTATTTATTTAATATAATAAATGTTGCAATTTATCATTTATTTTTAGACAGAAATTTGGATACAATCTGTCTAGGTTGTAAAATCATGTGACCTGCATAATACAGTAATGCACACATGCTTGCTAGTATTTGTGTTAACAAAGTTCAAAATATTTTAAGAATTGCATTATAGAATTGGATATATTTATTTACCTATCACAAAAGCAAATATTAAATTAGTCGTAAAATGTTTTAAATAGTATTATAAGACGAGTACAGCTAATAAAAATTAAATATTTTGTTTTAAAATAAAATAGATAAATTAAATATTAAAGGTAGGATAAATTTATTAAATAGTGTTTCTAAAAGTCATTTTAAATATTTAATTAATTTTAGTAAAGTATAATAATTGATTTAAAATTAATATTTTAAAGTTATAATGAGTCATTTTATTTTTTAAATTTAATTGTGTAAGACTGTAGCAATATGTAAATTTGGTATGAAATGAAAAGTAAAAATCCACCAATAGGATGAGGTATTTTGTAGGGTATAAATACTCTTGCACGATTGATTTTGGGGTGTCATCGGTGATTGATATAATAGTAATTTAAAAATTTTTATTTTAATCAATTTTTAGTGCTCTCGTATAATTTATTTGCAAACTAATAGGATATTTATTTTAAAGTATTTGCAAAGAGAGCGTAATATAAATATTTTAATAAGTTTATTAAAAATATGCATTGCTAATTTAAAGTTGCCGTCACCAGGATTATTCGTCAAAACTTAATATAACTTTGCAGTAAAAAATATGGAAATGCCAATAAGTGATACACATTTAATTAAGAATATTTTAAAAATGAGAATAATAATTGTTAATGCAATATTAATGGTATTAACCAAGAGGACTATTTTAATAAGCAAAATATTATTTTGGACATAGTGCAGAAAGCTTAATAGAAAAGCTACTTGCAAATTAAGAAGTAACAACACATTTTTTTATAACAGCGAGATAGTCGTGTTCAAGACCGACAAGTAGTAAGATAATTTTATATTTTATGGAAAAACTAATGCTATGGAAATAAATGTTTTATCCTTTTTGAAGAAAAACATTGTAAATATTTTTTTAAAAAAAGCTATCATAAGTAAAAACTAAAGGAAAGTATTTAGAAAAGCACATGTAATAAAACCTAGATTAAATACGGTTATACACACTTTGCTAGAATTTATTTTAAAAAAACTGATAATTTAAACAGTAATGGAAACAGTTATAATTGGATAATAAATAGTAAATTATCCTGAAGAATAAACCTATAAAGAAATGGAATATGTGAATAAACAGAAATATGGAATTTACGGAAATATTTTAAAATTGTGAAAAAAAGTTTTATCCGGATTGCCTGTAGTTAAGTTACTGAGACATGATGCATCACCAAGCCGATGCAAAATTTTCTAGAATGGAAGCTTCAAGATATTATTTTTCAACATTATGATTTTAATAATCATTGTTCTGGACAATAGAAACCATAAACTATTATTCTATGAACTTTTCCAGAACGGATTAATGATTATTTTTATTAGTTTTCCAAGATTTTAAGACGTCGTCTTATTATTTTTTATTATTCATTTTAAAAACTTCGCTCATCGCACCGGAAGGATTTACAACGCATGTGCCAAAATGGGGGTGGTTGTTCATTGTCAAGCAGGAGACCTTAGCAACGGTTGGAGTTTTAAAAAGATTGCTCTTAGGAGAACATTTTTTTTAAAAAAAAAGAACTATCAAGAAAATAAAAAAAAACATTTGAACTTTATAAAGAAACATTCGTCAGCTGAAGATATATGTAATTATGGTTTTGACTTATTTATTAATTTTTAAAGTGTAATATTATTTCAATTAGAAGAGTAGGAACATGAACATTAATTTAGTACTAATGATACTAGAATCTTATAGTAAAATAATTTGATAAGTTAAATAAGTTAACATTTTAAGTGTAAAAGTATGGATGTATTTCATATGTGCAATGTTTTATTTAATTGATGGACATGAAGACACCATAAGTGATGACAAGTCGATATCACTTAGGTAATAGTTGAGAATATTGATATATTTTATGATGTATTTTTTTGTTTTCTTTTTTGCAGATTGCCAATGAATTATAATGTATGGAAGTATAAATGTTAAGTGATACATAAATGGATTTATACAACACATTTAAATTATGAGATTAGGATTTATTTCTGGGAATATGCATACTTTATTTTCATAATAGTAATATAACATAACATGAGGATGAATAGTTATATGATTCTTTAAAAAAACTTTAATATTATTGGACATTCAAAGTATTTATATGACTAGTTTGTATGTGTTTAAGAATATGAGATAGGAAAGTAAAGCACTTTTCTTGTAGATTACTGAGATCATTCTAATTACAATTGAATTTTGTTTATTATTTTGAATATGTGAGTTAGTCATTTGTCAATGTAAGATTTGATAAATCTATTAGGAAATGTTGATAAGATAGTGACTTTGGGAGTAAGCTGGAGAACATGAAACCAAAAAGGTGATATCAATGTAGGATGTATTAGGGGAATAGGAATAGCATTTTTGTAATCTTAGTAAGTATACAGTACAGTTAACAATGCCCTGTAACTGATATATTTACTTATGGACAGTGCCTATTTTCTTTAAGTATTGCTGTTTCAATAAAGCTGAAGGAATAGCTTTGACATCATTGTTAGTATTGGAGGGCATTAGACAGAATAGGTCATGCCTCTACTTTTATAGATACACTGTGCCATGGTATTTTTATCCAATATGTACTATGAGTTAGACTCTAGTTTTCTTCCCTAGACCTACACATCTATTCGCTATCTCAAATTTCCAAAGTAATTACATCGCACAGTATTGAATATTTTGTAAAGAAAGAATAAATAATATAGAGTTTAAGATATGCTATTGTCTGAATAAGATAAGTTCATTTACTTGTAAGAAGGAGTAGAGTTTGTGCAAATTGGAATTGAAAATCCAACGGATCCAAAATGAAAAAAAAGAATCATAAAATATGTTCTAAATTTATTTTGGAAATAAAATAAATTTTAGGAATAAAATAAAGAAAGCAAAGTTGCTCTTTGAAATGTTAAATAACTTAAATATTTTATTTCATTTTTTATGAGTATTGCATATTTTTAAGAAATAATGTTATAAAGCAAAATGATATAAAATAAGTATAAGTATGATTTTGTATTTATTTAAATAATAAGGAATACATCAATTATTACAGTTATTCAGTATTAGAGTAATGTTAAATAGGATATATTGTATTTAATAATCATAGTATAGTGAACGATGTCCACATAGTCTAGTAATAAATTAACAGTAGATATTTTAAATAGTATTTTTCAACATTGCAAAACAAAAATTGTTTTAGTAAAAGATCCATACTCGATATTATTATATTTTGTGTTTTCCATACTATGTTTCAATGGATGTTTTAAAAGGAAGCATAGCTAAATAATATTCAAAGATATGATATGTTAAAATAAGTATAATGAAATATAGTTTTATCATAAAGATTGATCACAAAGAGATAAATAAAATTCTATTGTTTTATTATTATTACTTTAAGTCAGAGTGAAGACTTAAATAGATCCTCTATTGTTTTTAATAACTATAATTAATAAGAAATGTATAACAGTGCAAATTTAGGATGTCAAGTGTAAATATTGTAAATAAATTGTTATTTTATTGTTATAAAACTTTGTTAAATTTGTTTTTCAAAAGTTGTGTGTTCAGACTATTTTCTTTTCCATTAAAATGCATGATACACACAGAATAATTGAATCAAACATAATATTTTTGCACAGAAATAAATGAAGTATTATTTAAGAATTTGAATATTTTATTGGAATATATTTATTTAAGAAATCACATTTTTACATTATCTTATGGTCATAAATTGATTATTATAATGGTACATTGCAATATATGCTATCCATTGCCACACATATATTTGTCAGATTACAAAATGCTACCACATACTTATTACATTATTATATGAAGATAAAAGATTATATTATAGTATTTTATTTTATTATGGTAATAAATTATAGTGAAGAAAAGATACATAAAAATTAGTCCATCCAATAAAGAATATTATTATTATTATTAGTTAAGTGTAGTAGAGTATGAACTTTGAATAGTTTTATGAACCTGAGATTTTATTGAGCTAAATTATTATAAATAAAAGATTAAGATTTAATTATTAGTTTAATCTTAATGAGTAGGATTTATTAAAGTCGTAAGAATACTATAAGTTTATTTATTTGAGATAGTAATAGGGGGGATAGTGTTTTTATGCCATTGAGGTAGAATCCTGTGGGAGATTGGCTCAATGTAATCTTTCTTGTCATCTGTATTTCACTTCCAAGTCTCATGATATAATAAATATTTATTTATTTATTTTATAAACTGAACCTTTTCATCATTTTGCTAGTAGAATGTTTTAATATTAATGCAGGATATTTTATTTATCAATTATTTGCATTTAACCAAATGTAATCGGTAACTGAGCTAACCCATTTTATATAATATTATATTGCCCGGAAATGAATATACACACGGATAAGGTTAGAATATATATATATATATTACTTGTTTTTAATAAAATAATTACAATAAGTTTCCAATTACTTAATACATATTTAAGAATGTCATATCATTTAATTTATTACTGTATAAAATCTATACTTAGACAGATAAGCATTAAATTGAAAACAAAGAAAATATGTAATTACACTTTCTTACCCATCCTGTGTTTTTGATTTCTGAATTATTTTTATAACTGCTTCTGATGAATTATGTGGTATAATTAATTAGTGAATACTATTTAATTCAAATATGATTAATTAATAGATATGCATTGTAAAATTGAATGACAACCAAACAAATTTATTTGTTTTAAATTAATTAAAAATTTATTAACAAAATGATATTAATTAAAATCATATATATATATATGGCAAATAAACATTAAAAATATATGCATATAATCCTATTATACTTTAAGCAATAATTTTCAATTAACATTAACTTCATATTTAAAAAGTGATCGCACCTCAATCTCTACTAATTAGATACTAAATACAAACATATATGTGTAAGTAACACAATAATACTTTCTGAAATATAAGAGAGTTCAAGATATATATTCTTTCTATACTTCATGTAAAAATATAGTTAATATAAATAAATATATATAAAAACGAATCTTCTTATTTGTTAATATAAATTTAAAAGAACAAAATAAAATCAATATTGATTATAAATACAGATTATCTTTTTGAACTCCTAATATAACCTGAAGTTAATTTATAATCAATAAAAAAATGAATATTTTAAATTAAAATAATAATTACTATACTGAAGATATCAAACTTAGAAAAACATAACTTTCTTACAATTAGATATGTAAATAGATCAATACTTAATCTAAAATTATATTAATATTTCTATCAATAAATACTATACATTTTAAATGAGGATAAAAATAATATAACAATAATAATGATAAATACAAGCAAACAATCTTAAAAATAGTCTTTAAATATGGCATTTCAAAAGTAGTACATTAGTTCTAGTGGTTTTTTTTAAAAATCACGATCTGATATTCTGTTATTCCAGAGAAGGTACAAATATTATGAAAAGCTATAAGGTTTGAAGTACATTTTGTTAATTCCAATATTTTCCAAATATCCAAATAATCTTTTCATTCAGCAGATATTTGATTTATATAAGGTTATAAGAGTGCAAACACTATTTTATATACACACCATTGCAATGTAGATATCCATTCATTTAGCAACTAATCAATTCATAAAACATTACAAGTGAACAGATGTGAGTTTCAACCATTACAATGCTATGGAAATTGAAATAATTTTTATCCCATATATAAATAATACATCAAGATTATAAAATTACATCAGTAGATGAACATGAATCTTTATGTACATTTTATGTTGTTAGCTTGTAGATTTTGTCATTGCAAAGTAGGTAATATCCATTTTTACATCGAAGAACAATTCCCTTGGTTTTTTTAAAATGCTAAGAATTAACTTTCATTTTTCAATAAACTGTCACATCTTACAGGTTCAACGACCCTGTCCAGTCAATTGATGAACATTATTGCTTTCAGTCCATTATTTTATCCACTTTTCAATCATATACTTAAAAAAAGCATAAGAAAAAACTTAGATTCACTTCCATTGAAGACAAAATAGAGTTTTTTCTCTTCACTTCTGTTTATAACTTTTCCCATTGACATCATAGTAACTATAGTAATACCCTTTATTCACTATTTAATCAATTCTAACCAGCAATCCATAAATAAAAAATTTATTACATAAAATAATTACAAATAAAAAAATACTTCACAATTATTATATATCACAAACATTTACATTTTAAAGAAAGAAATAAGATCTTTTCACTCAAACATAAATTAAATAATTGAAATTACATTTTTCATACTACAATGGAAATAAACTTTTTACACATATCTTTCAAATATAATATTATAGGAATAAAACAAATATATTAGAAACATTAAACATTTAAGTGTATTATTTGTAAACTACAATAGCGAATGCAGTAATAAAAATATATAATAAAGAAAGAATAATAATTTTATCCAAACTATATATCCATTTTAAAATGAATAAAGTCAATTCACAATCTTATGTAATACAATTAATAACATTTTTTATATCAATATTATCGATGTCATAGCAACACAATTCAATGCTTTTATAAGTTAAGATATTCACCATCAAAATCAAAGAAGAAGAAAAAAATTATGACTGACATTTTACCACATACTGAAACTCATCAACGTAAACCATATATACATGTATAATAAATTAAATTTGATGTCTGTATTCTTTCTAAAATATATGTAATATTACAAATTTATATTTATCTATTAAATACGGTAATACTCATATAAAGTCATTCTAAAAAAATAAGTTAAATTATATGAATATTACTGTATTGAATATATATATAAATTTGAATATTATATATATATATATCTTTGCAATAAATAGTAAGTGTCTCAGAATTAATTTGAATTGCCAAGAATACAGAATCCCTACAAATTTAAATGCTTTCACATTATATATAATAAATATATACAGATTGAATTTCATTATCATAAAATGTTAAGGACTTTTAACATTGATTCATGCTGACTAGATTTCATAATATCCAAACTAAAAAGCACAATATTTACTTTTTTTTTTCAAATCAGATTTTTAATGTTAATAAAGTTCTATCTGTATATATTTATGGATGTATCAATATATATATATGCATTGTATCTACTAAAATTTGAGATGTATTTCAGTATGTGATAAGATGTCAGTCATATTTTTTTTAACCTTTCTTTCAAATTTAATTTTTGGATGGTAAAAATGTTAAGTATGAAACATTGAACTGTGTTGCTATGATGACAATAATATTAATATAAGATTATTTATTATTAATTATATTGTAAGATTTTAAACTAACTTTATTCATTTTAAAAAGGAAAATAGGTATGTAAATAATAAACTATAGAATTTGGATTAAATTATTATTCTTTTGTTATAGGTTTCGTTTTCATTACTGCATTCACGACAGTAAATTATAAACAATGTAAATAAATGTTTAATATTTCAAATAGATTTATCCTTTTTATTTGTATAATACATTATATTGAGAAATATGTATAAAAATATATTTCCAGCATAATATACTGAAAATGTAGAGTCAATTATTTAATTTATATTAAAATGAAAAATAGTATTTGTATATTAAAAATGCAAATATTTATTATATGTAATAATTGTGAAATGATTTTTTTTCATTATTTGTCATTATTTTGTACAAACATCTTTTTTTATTTATAAAATGCTGTGGAATTCGCTTAGAGTGAATATAGAGGATTGCTATGGTTACACTGACATCAATAAAACAATCTTATAAATGAAACTGAAGAGTTTGAATTCATTTCCTTTTTTCTTTTGGCTTTAAACAGAAAAATGTATATGATTTCTTTTTATTTACTTTAAAAGTATATAATTAGCTGAACAAAATGAAGAGTTATCTGGCCATGGACCAAGTGGCATATCCAGAAAATTTCATGGGGGAAAATGAAAACTTTATTATAAAATGAAAAATCATTGAAATTACTTCATCATGTTATAAATCATCAGAATATTTTTATCTTTTCAAATGGATGTTACCTACATTTAAAGATAGAATGCATCTGATGGTGTAGAAGAATCATATCTACCTACATGTGTAATTTTGTTAGATCAACTTGTTTAAAGATATGAATCAGTATAATTTTCCATCATATCATCCTAGATAAAGCTAGCATTTATTCATTCATAGTATTTTGAAATAATATTTCTTCATGAAAGAACATCTCTTCATATCAACACGAATATAAATTAGTACTTATGTGTGTAACATTATATAAACCAAATACTTATTATTTGAAAGAATAATTTGGATATATATATATATATATATATATATATATATATATATATATATATATATATATATATATATATATATATATATATATATATATATATATATATATATATATATATTGGAATCATAAAATGTATTTGGGATTTAAAAGTTTTTGCAAATATATCTTCTCTGGAATAAGAACATACTATTGGTTTGTAGTTTGAAGTAGACATTAGAACTGTGATGTCATTTTCCTAAGTTTAAATTTATATCTTGTGGCATAGTAATTATCTTAATATTTAAAAATATTTATTTTTTATTTATTTATTGATTTTAAATTAACTTCAGATATATATAATTTATATTAGAAGTTTAAAAAAGATTTTTATCATAATAAGTATTCACTTTATTTTGTTTTCTTAAATTCATATTGACAAATAACTAGATTTATCTTTGTATATATATTAAACTCTCTTGTATTTTGGAAAGGAGCACCCAACCGCATATAGACATATGTATTTCATATTTGGTATTAAATAATTGGAGATTAATAGGCAGTTACATATGGAATTAATGTCAATTGATGATATAATGTATGTGTAATTAGATCGTATGTAAATATATTGATTGTTTATGATTTATTAATAATATATATATATTATATAATTGATATTCATTTATTAATAATTTTAATTTAACTTCAATTAAATAAACTTGTCTGATTATTGTTCAATTGTGCAATGCAGATGCATTGATTAATAACACTTGAGTGAGACAAGATAAATTGACTATATCTTAAAATTTATTTTAAATAACTATATCACATAATCCAGAAATCAAATCCCCAAATTGATAAGTATGGTTATATATTTTTTTGTATTAAATTCACTAATTATCTGACTCTATATAAACTTTATATGATAATCATAGTCAAATATTTGCATGTTTATCTAAATTATTATTGATTAGATAAGTACCGTATATACATGAATTCATGGTTGGTCAATAAGATCTTAATCTTATTCAATTATAAAGCTAATAGTAGTACATTTAGTTCTGTTATACGTCAGAATGGTTTGTTTTAATTATATTTAAATGTTAGTTGATGGTAAATCCAATTAACCATTAAATTTTAATATTCATGCTTGATTGTAATAAATGCTAATAATTCTTTTTATATATTGTGATTTTTATAATATACAGTTTTAATAATTTAGTTAAAAGGAAATGTAAAATAAATTAATATGATTAGTTAATTGTACTTAAGTAAATATACAACAGAAATTGTGTATTTTACATACTAGCATGAATAAATATTATAGATTTAAGATTATTTTATAGGTTTATTGATATTACATCATTATTAAGTTTTCTTATAAATAGCATGATTAGTAATAGTAAATTAATATACAAGTATAGCATGACTCACTTAGTATAACTTAATATTTCATTTAATTGGCATTAAAAATTACTTATTGGGTACTATATTTATTTAATTATAGACATTGTAAGCATATAAGATATACTAAAGTTGTCATTTCAATCATTTATGAACTATTTTATTTAGATATAAACAATATTAAATTTTAATATAAGTTTATATTATTATAAGCAATGTTTGATTCATTAGGTATACTAGAATTCAGTTGTTGAATGATTTATCATTATTTTCATTTGATTATAAGTGAAATATATCTTAAGCATATATCATTATTTTTGAGACTGATATTCAATTCAATTGCTTTATTTTAATCTATTTTAAGTAATGATTATATTTAGAGTATCTGAAATGATAATTTTGTTTGTTTTCTATTTATTCTAAGTGCTATTGGAACTCATGATGCTATAATAAAGATTATTGTTACTGTTTTATTTTAGTATAGTTAACAGTCAGATATGTGATTACATAAGGATTATTTTGAATACTTAATGATTATTTATTCATTAGCATTTGTTAGCTTAGTATATTATATTTAGTCTGTTGTGAACAATACTAATATTCACAGGACATTATAAAATTAGTATTATTTTTCTTTAATTTATATTTTATTCAATTAGAAATGATATCTAACTTCAGAATTCATTTTTCTTGCATTGGATGACCAGCAACTGGGCTATATATTGTATTCAGGCTATATTAGTTATTATTTCTCATTGCACATTTTTGATCTGTTACAAATGCCACCTAAATCAGTGGAACAATAACAGAGGTTAGCATACTCACATATTTATTTTATCACAAATGGTACTACAATTTGCAGGGAGTAATTAAATCGGATCACTCTATCATAGTCTTATCAAATTGGTTCTGTTACAAATAGTACTCATGCTTTAAGGACAATAATAAAAATTATTTCATCATCTTTTCATGTTGGCTATATAATGCTGTCCAAACTTGTAGGGCAACTTTTTATTCCATTCCAATATATATAGATAGAAAAAATCCTCGATTAAACATTGTTCAAGTAATTGGAGAAACTAATCAATAGACACAAAAAATGATAGAATGTAATGCTAAAAAATTATAGACAAAACAATTTGATGTTTAGTTACTAAAATACATGTTAAAAACAACTGAAATTTTATAATTCAAAATATCTAATTCGCTATTTAATTTTCAAGCACAGTATTAGTATGTAATTTTCACCAGAAGGAAATTACACCTATACACTTTAGACTGGCCTATATAAGTGAATTTAGATACAAAGATAAGATGGCTGTTCTTAACTTTTTAAAGTCTCTATCTAGTGGCTTGGTCTGAGAGTATTCTTCATTCATAGTCAACAAAATATAATTAAGTTATTAAAAACAATAGTGTATGTGTATAGGGTGTAATTCCCTCCTGATGAAAATCCAAAACAGTCCACAACTATTACAAAAATTATGTCTATAAATATCAATAATAAATTAAAAGTTCAGGATTAAATTTAATATGGTTTTCTTTCTGATTAATTTTTTTTCCATTTAAAAACCTTTTAAATAAAATTTAAGACACAATTTTTAGCTTTACAATGTTTATTCTACTTCTGGTCTGAAGGAATCTAAGCACTGTCTAAAAAAATGTGAAATGATAATAAGCTCTCAAAAATAAAAGAAACTTGAAGAGAATAATTATATTAACTTTTCATGTGATACTATCAAAAACTTTTTGAATACTGTATGGTCCTTTGGTTGTCTTGACATTAACTCATTCTCTAGTGGCTGTCTTAAGGAGTTGTTTTCCAATTTTATATTCACTTGATGGTAAAAACTAAAATTATATTAATTAAAAAAATCTCAAGATGTCAGAATTGCACAGAGAACAGTACCTAAATGAGCTGACAATGTCCTGATAGGTAACATCCTTGTTCTCAGTACTGAGAGTGCTCGTGAAAGCTTTTGAGAACATATATGCTTTCATTAAGATTTCAAAAATGAAAACATTTTTGCAAAATATTTGTGTAACATTTATTTTTTTTTTAGAAAAAAAAGTACTTAGATTTTAATTTAAAATATTTAGTTTTAGAAGATAAATCAAAAGACTCAATAACATGCAGCAGCTAATCATATTAACTAATAGTGTTTTATGTTATTTTAAAATAATTATAAGTAAAATTTTAAATAGAATTTCATTAGCTTTATGCAATCTTAATAATTTATTTGGTTTTAGAAATTGAGTTAAAACAAATCTAATTTCATTTGTAAATATTTTTATTGACAGTGCAGACCATTTTCGAATAAGAAAAAGTTTACTGATCTGATTATACAGTTCAATTTATTACCTTTTCCCTATATCAGTTTATTGTCATTTCCCTATATTTGAAAATATGAAATATTTTAAAATAATTTTAAACAATTTATTTATTCATCTAGTGCCATGCATAAAAATCATTTATTAAATGCAGTAAATGGAATTCAAGGTGATTAATTAAGATCTTCACAATCTCATTTCTAAATGTTTAAGACTTACCCATACATATATATTTATGTAAAAAAAGATAGGACAGATTCACCTTATCTTTTCAAAAGACTTTATCTTGTGTTTAGAATGAGAGTATTTCTTAAGTATTATAAATCTATATAGCAGATGTGTAGAGGTGTGATTCCCTAATGGTGGTTAAAAGTAATTTTTGTTTGTAAACTTATATTTCTAAAAAATAATTCAAAATTTGCAAAAATGTAATAAAGAACGAAGATTAATTTGAGAAAATAAAAGTTGAAAATTTAATTCTACCAGCTGCTAGGAGCTGTCAAAAATATGACTAGATAAAAGATTATAGCAAAATTATCAAAATGTTTTGACAAAAATGTAATATTACTTTGTATAGATTTTAATTTATTTATAATTACACTTTGTAAAAATTTAATTATCACAATATTATTTAACAAAGAGTAAACTAAATATAATATGTGTTTATATGTATTCAAAAATACAATCTGTCTTGTTTTGTGACCCAAGAGCTCCCTGCACACTCATCATTATCTAAAAGCGCATGCGAGTGATTTTCAGCTTTCACATTAATTACTAATAATAATTGCATATTCTTTCAAATTAAAACAAAAAAACTATTCATATGAAAACATATCATGTCAAAACTGTGATTTAAAATGATAAATGTACATTTCTATAACATGCATTTCTTTGGCTCTCAATTCAGGATCAAAGAAAGCAGGTAATGATTACAGACAATAAAATATAAATATATCAATGGATTAAGAGTTCACTGCATATATATTGTAACATTTAGAATTGGTATAGATAGTTAGGTAGAGTTGGAAAAGGAGTTATATTTTTAAAAAAAAATTAAATTTAGATTATTTTAGCATATAATTTTGATATTCTAGGTAGTAGGGGTTCAAACTCAGTGGATAGAAGGGTATAAAGATATATTAGATAGTTTACTCATTGTCATCATCATCATCATCATCATCAACCATTATCAATCCACTGCAGGATGAAGGTCTCTTCAAGTTCAATCCATCTTTTCCGATCTTTAGCTTCTCTTCTCCAACATCACCCCTGCACACTTTCTTATTTCATCCATCCATCTCACATGTGGTCTCTTTCTGGGTCTTTTAAATCTCTTGGAATCCAGTTTAAAATTTCAACTGTCCATCTATTATCATCTCTTCTAACAATATGTCCAGACCAACTCCACTTCAGTCTTTTAATTTTTTCAAGGAGATCAGTAACACCTGTTTGTTCTCTTACCCATACATTACATTTTGTAAGGTGGAATAAATATAAAATGATACAATAAAATATCCAAAATATAGTATTAATTTTTATTTATAGTTAAAAATACTACAGAGATAGAATAGCTTGATTATAGTAGTAAATATTTTATATTATAAGTTTAAAATAATTATTATTTTTTAAATATTATTTAAAAGATAAATTAATTTAATATTAGTAATAATGTTTATAACTTATTTTGGCCATGAATATGAGAGAAAACCTCGAAAGTACTAGGAATAAATTGATTTGATTTTTTGGTTGCTACTTACAGCTTCTTCTTCAGCGGGTAAATCGCTTTTATATGCTTTAATATTAGTTTAAAGTATGCAGAAAGTATCACATGATTAGGTGATTGTGTGAATAGTGTGATTTCAGAAAGTTAGGGAAAGAAGCTTGTTAACAAAAATTTGATACATAAAGTGTAGCAAATATTCAGTCTACAGATAATATTAGAAAAGTAATGAATAAAATTATTATTTTATTTAAGTGTAATATTTTATTTCAAGTTAATTTTAGGTTATTAAAATATTAAAAATTGTTTTAACAAGAATATTTAATTTTTTTAGATAAAAATATTTAAAGTATTAAATAATTTGATAATATTTAATAATCGATAACTCATAGTTTTAAAATTTAATTTTAAAAATCATATTGATGTAGGTATGTAAATTAGAAAATTTGTAGAAGCAGTATTGATCAATGAAATCATTGGATTAAGACCAGTATAAAAACTAAGGTTGAGGTCTGTGTAGACAGATTTTACAGTTTTTTAGTAATTCTTAGTAATTCTTAGTGATTTTATAGATTTAGTTCTAAAATTCATAACTATATTTTTTTATATAGTGACAGTAGTATTTTTTTTTTAAATTATTATTTTACTTAAAAGTGTTTTTTGAAAATATAATTGGATTAACTACTTAAATAATGAATCATTAAACAACAAAGTTCTCTATAAGTTTGTTGACTTGAAACTTAGTTTAGGACCTCAATAATTATATGGAATGCAATAGTGGCTACTTAAATATTGGGGAAATGAATACCAAATATCAAGAAAAATACGGTAACAAAACCAGAAAGGATTTACGTGAGGACTTTGTAATTTTTATAAATAGTATGTCTGGAATGAGTGAAATGACTTTATCATATTGCAATGCAGCTAATTTAATAAATTAAATAAGAGGAATTGGATATTCATTAAAAATCTTTATGGTAATATCAAATTTAAAAGAAAGAAAAGGAAATTAAGACTCGGCATCTATGTTTTAAAACTGAACTTAAAATGTTTTATGGCATGATGAATGTCTGTTTTATTATAATTGCTATTAATAATTGACATTTGATTTGTCTTTGAAGAAATCAAAATGGACTTAGTTTTTTAAGAATGATGTATTTAAAGACAAATTGAAGATAACAACTTTTGAATGTCTTTTATACTTTTAAAAGGATTATATTTTAACATAATTTTTTAAGGAAATAATGAATGCTAATATGTTTTTTAAAAGATTAAAAATATTATCAATTAATAAATGTTGGAATGATATAGCTGTTTTTACAACTCTGAAGCATGGAGATTCTTCCCCTCCCCAGACATTCATAATAGTTTTCTAATTCCATTTTTTGGACACATGAAATGTTATTTGCCAATGCATAATAACAAAAAAATATATTTATAGCATTTTGACTACTAAAGGCACAGACAAGCAAAACCCTTATCAAATGTGAGATAGATATGAGATGAAAAAATAGAAATGTTCTAAAACCAACCTGTGATTTTTTAACCAATGGTGTTTATTATAACATCTGTAGTTGATTTAGCCATTTCGTATTCAGCAATGTGGTAAGACTTTGGTAAAGCACAAAGATAAACTTTTTTAAAAATTTCTTAAAATAATACCATTTCAAGGATAATCTTATTATTTTTAAAAATGTTTTCATGAATAATTGAATTAAAAAATACTTTTATTTTGCCACAAACTTTATTTAAACTGAAGGTGACTTATATAAAAAAAAATGATTATATAATTGATTCAGTTATGTTGAGTGTTTAATGGCATTAATTAAAAATATATCTGTTTATATAGATCACATGAAAGAAAGTATGTTAAGTTTTAAGATTTAATGCATTCTAACACTGAAATTATACGACATATTTCTCATTTAAATTTAATTAAAATGTACATCATTAAGAATTATCTAAAAAAGTATAAAAGATTAAAAGTATGGCATTTGATAAGACAATTACAGTACTATCCAATGTATGGAGAGCTTTGAGAAATGGAATCAGTAATTTGAATTAACTGAATTAAATTGAAAACTAAGCCTTATAAAAGATGTTTATGAATACCCTACTAAATATAAGTCGTATATCACTTCTGCATCATAAAATAAATTTGAGAAAGCATATATCTATTTTGCTAAATGAAAGAACTGATTTATCCAAAATTATAAACACAATAGGTAAAAAAAAAAAGACTAAATAATGTAAGATGCAATACATTTTGAGAACTGACACAACATATTACAAATTGAGATTTAATAAAAAAAAATTGAAACAAAAAATCCTTATCATCACATATCCTATTTCTAAAAGAAAGGATGTACTATACACTTTAATAAGTTTCACTTCATTCTCTCTTCACATATAAAGTGTGATAAATAGAGTAGCTAAAATTCAAAAAACATTAATCACAAAAAACTATTTGCCAAGTGCTTTCGATACCATGTACAAGAATCATGGCATCATGTAACCATGATTCTTGTACATGGTACCAAAAGCACAAAGGCAAAGTTTTTGTTTCGGTACCATGTACCAGAATCATGATCTGACAGAGTTTTTGTATTATTTATTATTAAAATATATATATACTTATTCTTTCAATGCTTGTACACTTCTTCAAAATATCATATTTCATTTAATTATTTCCATTTTTTTCTTTTCTTTTTAAGAATACATTTCTTTTCTTCATAATTTAATATTCTCTTCTACTTTTAATATTTTTTTTCATCATACTTCAAAATCTCCAAATATGTTGCCATGATTCTGGTGCATGGTACCGAAACAAAAACTTTGCTTTTGCACTTTCGGTAGGAGTTCCAATATGTCGCCATGATTCTGGTACAAAAAGGTATAATTTTTATAGTATTATTTCAACTCTAAAGTCTACAACTATATCAGTTCATCTATTTATTCACCTTTCCCAGTATAATTACTTGTAACTAAACTGAGATTCCATTTAATTTTTCATATGTGTGGGGTTCACTTTGAATACAGTTTGTGCCAAAATAAAACTCCCATTAAGATTAAATCTTTACAAAAACATAATATGATTATAAAAATAAAATATTTTTTAAATTAAAAAAAATAACAATAATCTTTCAGCTTTACAAATATAATATAAACAAATGCTACCATTTTATGCAAGTTGATGTCTGGGCTTTAAACATTCTTATATGGTTATTAACTATTGACATCTAGGACAAAAACAAAAATTGAGATTGACTACCATTCTTTTAAAACTGCTCATTGTAAAATTAAAGACAAATATAAGTTCCATGACATTTCAAATGTTGCCATGAATGACTTTGGAATATACAATATCAATGGGTAAAGTATCAACCAACATTCGTCAATATCTTGGAAAAGATTAATAGTCTATTATTTTTTAACTTATCTGACTTCTTCCAAGAGTGCTGTTGAATTAGCACAGATTCCAGATGAATCATATGTGATTTTTTCTCTGCCTTCATATAAAAATAATCCAAAAGAATATAAAATTTTTGGATTGCTTTCTCCTGCATATGTTAAACCAATAGTTTGCTATTGTTATAAATATAATCAAACATCTCCACTACTTCATATCACTGCTGCCCATATAAAAAAACAACAACATAAAAAAGTAAAAAAGACATTCCTTATGAAGAATAGTTAGAAAAAGAAAGGTGATATTTAAGCTAAATGTCAGCATAAATATACAGGTTTAATTAATAGAGTAAAAAAACTGAATGATTAGTTGACAGAGACTATGTAATATTTAAGTATTAAAAAAAAGACTTTGGAAATCAATCTAAAAATCTTTAGCTTTGGAATCTATACCCTATCACTGGACCAAACCATTTATAATAATAACATATAAGAGCTATGATAAAACCCATCAATTCATTTATCAATCTTTGCCTTGAAGTAGGTTTCATTTCCTTGCCACGGTTTTTTTTTCCTATTAAAATAACTGAATATTTTTTTGCTATTGCTCTACCAGTAAATCCGTCTTCTATTAATATCTATATCATTATTTTCCAAATAATATTCATCATTTTTATTCTTCTAAAGATATATAAACAGAATAATAGGTTAGTATGTTCTATATGTGAATAAATTGGTGGTCCACGGATTGATTTATATAATCATCTCTAGCGTATATATTGAAACAGATATGTATTCAAAAGATTCCCCCCCCCCATTTAAAAAAAGACTACCATGATTTGTTGTTAAAAAAGAAAAGACTTAATAATGGTTAAGGAAAACTAAAAATTTAAAGAAACAAAGTAATCATAAAAAAAAAAAAAACAGCAGATGTAGAAAAAAGAAGTTGATCTTATAATTTTTTAGAAAAATATAGCAAAAAGTTTATGAATTTACAAGAAAATCATTATTTTCTAGAACTGAGAAAGATAAATAAAGATAAACCATTATTGATTTTATAATTTTAAATCACGATATAAATAAAAGCTGGCATTTATTAAAATATTACATTTTTAATTTTTGGAACGATGTTGTCGTATAAAGTGCGATAATCGCTTGAGGCAGTCTTAGCAAATTGGAAAACATGGCTTATCCTTATGATTTCTTATCTGTCCTGTGAAAAGTAGAGTGTCCAATCCTTAAGAAGAGAAAAGCACTGGGGCTTAAATGAGAGCTGTGAAACAAATCAGATACAGTGGGCAGCGCTGCATAATCAATCCAGACATCAGAGTATAAATAGTTGAGTTGGAAGTTCAGAGCAGATTTTATAAAGAGATTTTTAAAGTAGATTTTTAAAGAGGATTTTTAAAAAGATTTTAAAGAGATCTTTTTTAAAAAAAGATTTTAAGAGCAGTTAAAGAACCACTGTTAATGATGAAAAAAGAAAACATTAATAAGGAAATCATAACGATGGAAGGCTAGGTGGTAACAGCTTCTTCTCTTCATCAAAAGCCATGGTTCTCCAAGATTTTCCTGGGTGAACATCACGGAAAATAAATAATGCCATTCAGCTGAAATACAATGATCCCTTTTTGAGTGCAGTCGTATCATGGATATGAAGGAACAAACTGGATAAAATGAAGGTAACCATTTTATAAAATATTAATACTTATATGTGTTTATATAAAAAAAGTCTTTCTTAAAGAAAATTATGAATAAATATAGCTACGTGAAAATATGTGGTATTAATAATAAATTGTAAATACTAGACGTCTTAAATATCGTTAATCAAAAGGTATTTTATTCAATACTTATATATGTTTACAAAAAAAAAAAACAAAAACAAAATGTCTTTCTTAAAGAAAATGATGAATAAATATAGCTACGTGAAAATATGTTGTATTAATAATAAATTATAAATACTAGATGTCTTAAATATCAATAATCAAAAGGCATTTTATTCAATACTTATATGTGTTTATAAAAAACAAAAAAACACAAAACAAACATCTTTCTTAAAATAAATTATGAATAATTATAGCTATGTAAAAATATGTTTTATTAGTGATAAATTATAAATGAAACCGCTGATGAACTTATATCTATAAACATACATCTGTGGCAGACCAAACAACAATATTTATACTATATTCTGAATAAATTCAAATATTTAAATATGAATTAGTACGTCAATAAAAGTTAATGGTTATATGCGTATAATGAACCACATACTTCAATAAGTTGAAAGATTAAGAAGATCTTTTTTTGTTTTGTTTTTAAAAAGATTTTATTTATTATTTGAAAACTCTGAGAAAAGTAATATAAACACAGAATTAAAACATGTTATATATACGAGTTGGGAAATAAGAATACCAAAACAATGTGTCATGATTAAATGTGCAATGATATACCTGGAGTTATTGATGCATAAATGTTATATATATATGTCTTATGAAATTGGAAATACCAAATAAACGCATTTGCAAGATGAATTGATATCTGGACAGATGGAAAAACATACCCTTATAGGTTACCTGAATAACCAAGGGATATAAATGTGCTTATATTGACCAATTCAAACTCTGAAATGGATAACCAATGAACTTAGGATAAATGTGCTTATAGTATGGATTCAAACCTGGACTTGGATAACCATGAATAGAAAAATATTTATTATGCTTTAACTATCTTAAAATTAACTGGAATAATAGAAATGCTCTTGTCTGTAAAGAATATCTTCATACATGAGTAATTTAAGCCGCATTACATGTAACAACTACCTAAAAGACTACCAATCAGAATGAAGTGAAACTCTGAATTAAATACTATCAGTTGTCTTCATTATTCTCTCTGTTGTCATCATATATTGCACTCCTCCCAGTGAATTAACTAAATAACTAAATATGTAAATTGTTAAAGAACTATTGAAAGAAGGACTTTATTATACAACAAATTACATTCTTTAAGTGCTATTATTGGATGTATACCAAGATACACAATGGACTGTAAATGAAATATTTGTTTGAATTAAGTGGAACTCTGAATTAAATGCTATCAGTTGTCTTCATTATTATCTCTGTTGTCTTTATATATCGCACTTCTCTCTGTGAATTAACTAAATGATTAAAGATGTAAACTGTTAAAGAATTATTGAAAGAAGGACTTTATTATACGCTCAACAAATTACATTCTTTAAGTCATATAAAAATGTTATTGGAAGTAGGCCGAAGAGATACAAGGGACTGTCAATGAAATATTTTGTTTGATGGACATTTATTTAAATCTGTTATTAAATAAAATTATTGTTACTTAAAATTAATTTTAGTTATCCAGTTGTTCAGTTCTATTATTTTTTGCATCATTCGTCATTCATTGCATTTGTTCACGAGAATCTCATGCCTCCTGAGCTACATCTGGCATAACTAGACCTAGGTAAGTCGGGTTGTAGTGAGATGGAACTCTAGTGGCGCTGTTTGGAAAACAAACACAGAAATGTCTAGATGCTTCCAGTCTCTATGGTGCTACATCCTCTGATGAGCAGGAAATATTGTTGTAGGGGGGGGGGATAACATCTGCATTGGGGAATGCCAATCGATAGTTCCTTCCTGCAACATGCTCATCAGGAAATTGTTACAACCAAGGTAACAAAGGGGTTGTGCGGGTCCAGTTACAATATATATATGTAATTGTTTATCTTTCTATCTTTTTCTCTAGAGTTTAAAGAGTTATACTCGTTTATGCTGATGAAAATATGAACTAATAGCCAATAGTAATGTTATCTTCCACCATAGGGACTTATCAGTTATTTCACTAGTTGTCATTAAAATAAAAAGTTAAAGTCAAACGCTGAATATAAAAGCAAGCAATTAAAATATGCTGATTAAGAGTACTATTCTTTTCAACTAAATGCCATTGCACTTATATATAAAAGTTATTTCTTTCGCTTGTGAAAAACTTCGATTTAACATATGCATAGTATATATATATATAAATGAGCGTCAGTATGCCGAATATTAACGTCCGTTTTTTCCAGTAATAATAGAATAATGTAACCCCAATTTCAATAATTTTACGGTTTTTTTTTTGGAAAAATAAAACTCACCCACCCATAATTGTAGTATCACACAGACAAATATAATTTTACTTATATATACACACAATAACTATTTTTGAATATCTAAAAGCTAGGACTTGAAAATATTTAAAAATGCAACGTTTGTATTCATAAGAATAACTATTATTGCATCTAATTGAATAGTATGAATAATTAATATATATTAATTAAATAGCAGCCATTTAGAATATAGTGGTTCCAAGAAAATAGTTTAAAAATTTAATAGGGAAGAGCCAATTTGTTTATTTATAATAATTAATTATACATAATTTATAAAGAAAACTAATGTTATCTGCAATTTTTAGATGGCTTGCATGATAATTTATCCAGGGATTCCTAACTCGCCTTTTCAGTTTATTCACAAACCACTTAAGAGAGATTAAAGAGCATCTTTAAGTTTTTTTTTTTTTAATATTTAACCTTTCTTTTATTTAATAGTTTAAGTGAAATACACATTGTACACATTAACTTTGTTTATTATTTATTTAGTTGGTCAGGGATAGATTAAAATAAAACTCCCAAAAGAAGTAGTAAAAGATGATGGAAAAGATCAGGAAGGAAAACAATCTTTGAAAAATAAGTTTTTTGAGATATATTTATCAGCTAATAGTAATTTATAATTAAAGACACTTGCAATATGCATATATTTAATTCACATTAATGTCTTTTTTTCCTTTATAACATCATATCTTATTCTGTAGATGTTTATAGATATAAATATACAATATGTATTTGCAGTACATATGTGAATAATACATATACCATACACATATATCTTACATTTACGCAAGCGTGCACAAAAGCAATGGAAAACTGTTTCTAATAATCAATAAGTACTTCCTTGATGTTTAATAATAGTGTTCTTTGTCTAAAATCCCATTGGATTTAAAATTCTGCTTACCAGGAAAGAAAAAACACATACACAATAGAATTGAGATAAATAATTTATGATGATAAATAGTTTTGTTTCCAATTCAAAACAATCTCTTGTGAATATGACATTTTAAGATAAAGAAATAATTAAAAACAATTAAATATATATATATTGAGATTAAATACAAAACAAAAACTATTATAGATCTAATTTTAAAGAAATATTAAGCTGGCATTTATTAGCACAATTTAAAAACAATCAAAGCATTTAAACTGATAAGATAATTAAAATATTGTTTGCAAACTTTCATTTTAAGGTCGATTTAAAAAATATTATAGAAAGGTCATTCAAATGGGAAAAAAATTAAGTCAATTAATGCAGCAACCCTTTTTTAACATGCTAATACAACATAGTGGAAGAGTAAATATGGTGAACCAGACTTAAATTATAAACATAAAAAATAAGTATGTCCCTTATAAAGTAATACTGTAAGAAAAATAATATGTAAAAAAAAACTTTTTTAAAATAATACTTTTATGCAAATAGCCAACTAAAAAGTACAATATAACAAAGTAATCAGTCACTTGGTTAATTTTGCCATTCTTGGAAAATATCAGAGATCTTAAGAATCTAGACTTGTTATAAAGCAATTGGAAATTGCAGGAATATTGACATTTCATAAAAGCATCTGAGGATCAAATAAATCATAAAAATATTCACACAATTTCCTATTGTTTTATAATTATCAAGTTTAGATTCTTACAATTTCTGATATTTTCCAAGAATGGCAAATTAACCAAGAAAGGGATTACTTTGTTATGTTGTAATTTTTATTTGGCTATTTACATTAAAGCATTATTTTTTTTCACATATTATTTTTTCCTTTTTAGTTATACTTACCTATTATTTTAAAAAATGGTTAAAACTACAAAAAAAAAATTGACAAACATTATAATTTAATAATAAGACATGCAAATAAAAATATACTCTCTAATAAACAAATTCTAAAAATTTAAATATCATGTGATAGCTTACTATATAAAAATATTTATGTATTGGTTTTTAAATTAATTCTCTAACTTTTTTTTACACATTTATTATTTTCTTCATAAATTATTTATGAAGTAGTAATTATTTCAGAAGAATAATTCAGATTTTAATAGAAAATATTTACTTTTAATTAATTAAGTAGAATTAAATAAAAATATTAACAGTAATATTTCCATTGTCTCAGTTGCTAAGGATTTTTCCTGGAAAACATACATATGAGAGTTAGATTTCTAAAAGGGAACATTTTTTTACATTATTAAAAATACAAAAATGTGAATATCTTGACAGAAACACAGACAGGGCAAGTTAATATAAAAGCATTTTTTTTAAAAAAAAAAACAACAAATTTTAATAATATTCAGAAAAAATAAAAATTCAAATCCAGTGACTCAAACTAAAAAAAATACTTTTTTATTCCACATGCATTCTTTTTAAGTACATATTTGATACTTGTCTAATCTTGAGGTATTTAACTTTCATTCATAAAGTTGATAAAAAATAAAATGTGATCTCAATTAACTGATTCAAGTTAACAACGATACTGCTTTCTTTAACTCTAAATATTAAAAGGCTAGTGAAAATAAAACAAATTCAGAAGCCTCATTAAAGTAAACAATGTTTAAATCTTAAATTTTTTCTATAGTATATTATATATGAAGAAAATAAAACAATAAAGAATAGGTAACTTACTGAGAATTTACATCACAGCTTAATTGAGTATTATAATAAGTGTGGTTGAGTTTTATTTTTAATTAACTGCTTCATTCTTTGTAGCTTCTCATCCGCACATCACAGCTGATTGGTTGAAATTTTATTTTATTTTTTAAATTGCACAAAAACTATAAGCATGATGTCAAAAGAAATCCCAGCATTCGTTGCTGCTTAATGCCATCTTTCTAATGATGTATCTTACATTGATATGGGATAAAATTTGATTTTTTAATGATTTTTTTTTAAAAGTAGATGAATTTTTTTTTTTTTTATTTTCTGGTCAATTTATTAGTTTACATGGAGTGATAAAGGCAGAAAATATTTATTGATCTTATAATCCTAATATAATGGATTAAAAATTCACTGATAATTCGGATATGAAGGCCTTCAATGTGATATAAATGTAATCGCGTAATATCGTAAGTTAATTTTTAATATTTTAAATTTTTTAAAATTATTTGATGAAACAGTATATTTATTTGTTTGTGCTTGTAGTGGTGTGTGTGTATAGTATACAAATATTAAATCATTTATGCTGTTTATTATACTATAATATCTACTACGTTATTTAGTGTTTTAAATGAGTTAACTACTCATACTCGGTGACCAAATTACGTCCTATCTATTAAATTTGTTTCGTCATACAATTCAGTAAGATTTCATGGACGCAATTATTTTTCCTGGTCACACAACACTCTTTTAACTAATGTAGCTACTAAAATAATGGGATAAAGTAAGCCAGCTTTTAATTTATTTGAAAGGTACCAGAATTCTATATTTAGAATTCACTGGCAAACATCCCTTTTTTATTTATTTAGCTACGACGACATTTTAAAATCTCCGGAGGATTGTGTTTCAGTATAACGTTGGCAATTTATTTGAATTATAATAATGTCTAAATTGTAATGAATTTAGAACTATAAGAATTAATAACAACATAAGTTATATTTTACTTTATTAATATGAACAAAACATTAATATGATCGAGAGAATAAAATATAAAAAGACAATCAAAATATAAAACTACAGCTAACATTTGTTTCTTTTATACATATGACTCGTGGCGACATTCAAGAAAATGATCACTAATTTTGTTGATTTAATAAAGTTACTTACCGCTAAGTTTGAATGTTAACGTGCAGGATTTCTAATGTTGACCATGCATGGATTTCTTGGGAATGGATTTGCAGTCCAGTATTCCGACGATCTTTAAGTTTTTGTGGTTAAAATCTAGTAGGCGATGGCTTCTTAACTCAGGTAGTCTGCGACACAGGTACAAAGCAACTCCAGCAAATGAACTGCTACTCCTTGCACATCTTAATATTTCAGTCTATTAGTAACAGTTGTTTGGCCCACTTTCATCATTTCTTCACGTTTATTTTTTATTTTTACTGCTCTCTGCAGGAAGGATGATCTAAGAAGAACCCTCTGCACCAACTGTTATTCCTTTTGTCCTGTTTATCTTTTTTTCTTTCTGCGCAACTCCTATTGACACCTGCCAATGTGTTCCAAATTTAAAATAATTTAGCCTAAAAAGTCTTCCTTTTTTTCTTGATCACCATCTTTAATTACTTAATGAATGTTATCGCTTTGTTTCCATACTGCTGATTGCCTTGCGATAAAGGTTTCTTTTAATTAAATTATTTGTTTGTTTTTTATTGTACTTTCTACATTCCTTCTCTCTTTTTAATTTCATTAAACACAAACCAAAAAAATATATACACTCACGTTGTTTAAACTAATAGATCAAATATATTTACATAAATATATTTTTCATTAGAAATTTATTAATTTAACTTTTAAATTGCCAACGCTATTTGTACTAGGATAAAATACAGTACAATACAGTATATGGTTTTTGTAGTGTAATTTTTGGTCTCTAATCGAAGTTTGAAGCAACCTTATTTTATAGACATAATGATTCTCAAAAGATTTAATAATTTATTTTACTATGTTTATATTTGTATTATTGTGTTTGCTCTTGTATCATGCTTGTATAACAAGTTATGATTTACATATATAGAGCAGTGACATGTAAATTTTAAAAACCGATAATCCAATGTACAGAAAGGTTGCAGATTGCAATTGATAAAGCAATCACAAAATTTACTGGCCATAGTACCATGTGAAAATATAAATATTTAAAACCAATAAAGAGAGATTTCAAATGGTATGTGTGTAGTGGCAGCCACACTGGTTATGCATATACCACATGGAACTGTATGCAGACAAAGAATCAAATTCTGATTCTTGCCTATGCCTTGATACACATGCTGTGGAATCATAGTTTTACTACACCTTAAAACAATATTATTTTCAAGTCTATAACTAGCAAATGAATTATATGAAAATAAATTATATCTCTGTGGGACAATAAATATAACAAGATAATATCATTGGTGTGCATAAAGAATATAAACATTAATGATATACACAAAAAAATATAAAATGAAGAGATGAAACTCATTTTATCAGTGATACAGACAGTAGCCTACAATTTCTAGTTTTAGATAGACAATAAGCCCATTCTAATGATGACAAATGCATATCCATTTTCAGGAAATGATTTGTTTTGTATATTTTATTAGATGAATCTTTTTCTTATAGACACTTTTGAAATTTGGTAACTGTTGGGATACAGGATAAAAATGAAGAATTCATATGCGACTTATTTTAGAGATTCTGAAGCTATGAATTACCTCAAGTAAGAAGTATTATATATGGTTTGAAAGATAATTTTGTGAGAAATATAAAGAAACTATCAATAAAGATGTAGTTTCAACTTAGTTTATGATAAATTAGAAATTATGATCAAACAATAAAGTAATAATTATGTCAGATGTTGAAATTTCTTTTTTCCCTTATTTTTTGAATGGTAATCACTATTTATCTTAGCCTTATTGTTTTCTTTAGTTTTTCTAATTTCTATCAATGTAAATTTTTTTTGCTCTAACATTATTAAAACTGAAGTTATTGTGAAAATTGTATCTCGGGTCAGTTTTTTTAAAAATTCAATATGCTTCCTGGAATCACATTAAATCATTTTTGGGGGTTATCTTTAGCATTATTTTGTTTGTTTATGTTCATTTAATGGTAAAATTTGAAAATAAATTAAATATTCATTTGTCAGTTCAAAAAAATATAAAGATTCAGTAGTCCACATAAAATAACTATAAGCAAGCTGACGAAAGTCTAAAAGATCCCTGATTGGTAGATTCTTTAATATTGAACATGTTAGCAATAAATAAATAAAAATTGCATAATTTCACATTATGATTTAAATATTTATGATTATTTTTACAAAATATTTATTTATATAGTGGTTATTAAAAAAGAAATATATTCCTATTTACACTAAGATTTTTTTGAAATAAATTTCATTTCTAAAAATATGGTAAATGATTTCAATTATACATTATCAAAAAAATAACAAAGAAAGAAAAATATAAATGAACAACAAGAAAAACAGCATTAAATACATTTTACAATATGCCAGCAGCCATTTCTCTATCTCTGAGCACTATATACAATCATATATTTAAAAAAATAAATTAAAATTTGTACATAAATTTTACAATATGCCAGCAGTAAATTTTCCATTTCACAATCATGTTTACTAATAATATTTCTTCAATTTATGTTGAAAACACATTTATTATTAATTATTATTTTTTCCCAAATTTGATGTGCAATACTTCATATAATAAAATGTTTTCTAGAAGTTTTACAAGATTTAAGAACATACTTAAAGTTAATTAAAAATATCAAAATAATTTGAGAGATTATATTTTCTTGTTAACAAGATTACTGTTATGTTTTTATAAAAGAAAAGTTACTGAGAAAAAAATTGCCCAGAACGTATTTAATTGTAATGACATCTCACTATTTAAAAAATAAAAATATGGTAAAGTACATTTTTTTTCTTATTTTTAATTTTTCGTCGAATGAATGAACATACAGTAAAATATATGTAAAACCTATCCCCTCAAATTACTATTAACATTATTATTTTTTTTACATTTTTGTTTATACTATAATCTTAATTCATATATGCATACAGTACATATGAAAAACATCTTATATATATGTTGAAAATTTATTGTGCATTTGCAGTTCAATAAATATATGCAATCTATGTACATCAGGGAGGAGGAACGGTTGGAATAAAATATAGCAAATATCATGAATTCTGTAGAAGTTAAGAAATTTGCAAGAAAGATAAAATTGCAATCATTATGCTCTGTTAAATGTCAGAGTATTTACTTTTTGTGATAAACTAAAATATATAATTTTAAATTTTAGAGCAGAATTTCATAGCTTTAACTAAGAATAATGAGATATTCAATTACTGATTATTTTGAATTTACATGAATGGTAAAACATTTGCAAGAGGTGTCTCTATTAAATGTTAAGTGCCCAAGAGCTATCTACTGTAAGCTTGGGTAATCAATGGACATCAGATGTTTGTAGATGGAATTTTATATCACTATACCATTTAAAGTTTATTTATTACTTGGAAATTACAATAGAGGCTTCTAAATTAGAATGAAAATAATTGCTTTTGGAAGCACACTCAGTCATTTCATATTGTTATAAATATTAAGCTCTTATTAAAAAATATTTAAACAACATTTAACTTAAGTTACAAGAATACTGTTATATAATTAAAGATACTTCTTTTTTTTTTTATTGTTTTAAGTGCTTATTAAACAAGAATCTTGGTCTCAGGGTGGCCTTTGAGCATTCCATCGTCAGATTTTCAATTGGATGGATGGTTGAAGAGTTGGAGTATGGAGTAAATTGAAGCCTGTCCATTAAAGTATGAAGATTGTCTATCTTAATATATATCTGAGCACTTATAGCATATGTGGGTGAAGATGGTAATCTGGACCAACTGATGATTGCTGGTTTAGCATGAAATACATATATTGGTGATTATTTATCTTTTCGACATATATGTGTTCAGGTGTATCAGTGTTATGAGATAGAGTGGAGAGTGGTGGGTTGTGTGAAAGTCTGTGCTTATATATCCTATATATTACATATATAGACACAGGTATATAATAAGCCTGTGTTTCAGTTATTATATAACTGTGGATAAAATTATTTGCAGCTTCTTTGTTGTAGTTGTCTAGGAACAATTATGAATCTACTTGTTCTATATTTTTATTTAGTTTCTTGATAATTTTGTATTTTCTGTTCATAGGCCTAATTTTATGAAGAATGAAACAATTTTTAGGATGTTTGTCAACACAACAGAATTACATGGGCAAATATTTTTACAATGTTTCATGCTTTATATATATATATTGTAATGATATATAAATATGTCGTTACATTAATTTAAAATAAAAACTTAAAAGTTCGCAAATAAAAGTAAAAACTAAACGCTAAAATTAAAATGTTTGTTAAACGTATATACATTCGCACAGATGCCAAACTTTAAAAATATTTTTTTTAAAAAAACAAATAAATAAGTATTTGAACGTACTTTTTTATAAAAAAAAAAAGTACAAGATTTAAAAATAAAAACAGGTATTAATTAATTTTTGTAATCTGTAAATGGAAATGATTGTTTATAAATTGTTTGAAAAGCAAGCTAGCCTTGGGCTCTTGTATAATTAAAATGATCTGATGAAAGATAGATAAGAAAATAAAGAGAAATTAGCTTGACCAATGGAAGCACTAAGCCTCAGCTCGGACCCTAACGAAAGTGATGGATTAGTGACGTTTTGTTGATTGAATCCGTGTGGATAATATAAAAAGGAAAATACAGTTTTTTCTGACAGTTCCAGCTTTTGTGTTTGAGAGATGTGATAGGATGCACATACCACACTCTCTATTTAAAAAAAAAATGAAAAGACTGTGATACCTTGAACCAGCTATTGCCATCTCCAGAACATTATCTTCCAATGGAGGTGTCACGGGAATTAAAAGCAGAAACCTGGACTCTTCTACTGTAAGCTATATTGACATGAACTTTCGTTCAAGCTTATGAACTTCTATCTGACTTTTTTAAGTTTAAAATCAAATTAATAATGTTTAATTTTATATGTTTTCCGATTGATAAAAATCATTTCCATTTTTTTTTTCTTATTGTATAAATTATTTGTTTAAATTTTAAATGATGAAATTTAGGTTGGGTATAGACGTTGCATAGATTCGTTAGCGGTTGATTATGTTGAAGTTTTCACATTTGATTAGAATATATAGGTCAACGATGTTAATGCGGGCATCTTACAATGAATGCCAGGGGGCCTTGTGTATTCCCTTTTGCAATTGACGTTATCGATGATTTTGTATTTTGATCGATTGTGTTTAATTTGGATGTTTTTGACCGTGGAATCTGTGCAGCCGATCTATACTCAACATTTTAAAAACAAATTTATAAAAATAATCTGTGCGAACGTATTTAAATGTTAAATTTAAGTCGGGCATGAATGGCTATATAGTTTTGTATAGTTATATTAAGGGAGAGTAATCTTAGGTTATTCATTTCGTAGTTGAATTGGTTCAATGGATTGGATATATTTGTGTAATTGTAGATGTAGTATGAGATCCGCTACGGGCAGGATTATATATATACGCCACACACCTTCTGTTTGCCTATGGATGGGTTTGTAAGACGGCAAAGGACCGCAGTCCATTCCTATGGAGTTTTATGTTTATTGTTCTACTCGCCAACAGATGTGACATTCCTGTTGGTGGAGAGACAATGTCTTCTCTAATTCTACTTACTGATCAGATGTACATTCCTGACAGTATAGTATTTTGTGTTGTCGTATTTTCATGCTACATTGAATACATAAATGTATCAGATGGATTGGCGCCGGTTTGATTGCGAAATTTGTTGCCTAAGGTTAAATGAGGGAAGAATATTTTCTTTTCAAATGCAGATCTATGTAGTCCATTCATCCTTGACTCACTAAATAAATATTAAACTCATGGTTGTAATTTACTTAAATGTAAAACTAAAGATTAATAGAAAAATCTAAAATGTTGAATTTATTCCTCGAAATTTAAATGTTATTTTATATGTGCGTAAATAAATATTTTTATGTGTTAATTTCTGGCAGTGGCTTTTATTCTTTTATATTTAAGATATAAAATTTATATTTTATTATCTCTGCTACTCCACTGAGCTAGTGACTTGGGCTAACGATCTGAATATTTAAATAAAGTGGAATCTTAACAGCACGTATCTTCCTACTCTATAAATTTTTCTAGGTTTAAATGCCTAGATGGTGCTCTGTAGAGCAGATATTGTAGTTTGCGGTTAGATTCAATCTTCACTTTCATTTCGATCGTTATAATATATATATACACAAGCCTTTTTGTTATAAATGTTTAAATATACTGCACTCAGTCATTTAAGTGTAACACTGCCTCATTGTCGACTTCATGCAGTAACAAATAGAATTCATTCTGTAATGTAATTAGATTGTAAAACATAGTGTTTCATGTATAATATTTATGTAGTGTAATTTTTACTATACTAATCTCACACAAGGTAGAAACTGGTTTCTATCCATTTTTAACACTTGGTGGAGGAATGTAATCATAAACATATGACCAAAAATATATGTGAAAAGATGTGTGATCCTACAAGATGCACATTTCATACTGAACTGGCACTCATCAGTTGGCTCAGATGACATTCTTTTATACATATCTTTATCATTGTTTTTTATATATAGATGGGAGATTACTATGGTTTAATTGAATTCAATCTTTTTTAAAAAAACTTTTTTTGGAACATTGTAATTCAAAATAAATATATACAAAATGTATATAAATAAAAGCTTGATTTAACACTTTATAACAGCATTTTATGCAGAGCATTACAATAAGAGGATATCAGTAGATGCTCCCATTTGAATAAAATCCAAATTTTTAGATCTTTCTATTGGTATTTATATGATTGATCAAGGTTGCATTTCTGTACATCATTATGAAGAAGAGTCTATTATTTCATTTCCAAATGGTTATGAAAGGTTTTAGCATTCCATGTTGTTACTAAACCAAGCTTTTCTTTATATACATTTTGTGTGTATTTATTTTGAATTACAGTTTAATTGATAAATGTCAAACTTACTGCCCTCACAACTTGGACACATATCACTTGGTGGAAGTATATTAATATTTTTTATTTTGTTATTCATTAAACTAGAGATTATCTTTTTAACAAATAATATTTTTGTAATATAATTTTTAATACACCACTCTCACACAAAATAGGAACTGGTTTCTTTCTACTTTTAACATTTAATGGAGGGGTGTAATCATAAACATATGACCAAAGACAATGGGAAAAGATGTATGATCCACAAAATGGACATTTTGTGCTGAACCAACACTCAGCAGTTGGCCCAGATCATATTTTCTTATACATATCTTTAGTAATTCCCCATCTATGTTAGCAATGATAAAGATATGTGGAAACTTTGATTGTAATCTGTGTGTGGAATGTCTTTTCACCATCTGAATTAATTAATCTGTATGCACTTTCCAATATCAACATCATTTTGATTAAATTACATATATAAATAAGAAAAACAAGTCAAGCATTGGTGGTTGAGAGGTCAGAGACAGCTGTTTTACAAGCAGTTGTCCCGGGTTAGCGGGTTCGCTTCCCGGCTGATGCTATGACACATGAGAAAAAAAAAAGTAAAATAAGGATGGAAAATCATTAAAACCCTCACCATCTAAAAGTTGACAAAACTGATGATTTAATGCCTATTTCTTTTGAAGATTGGCTAAAGAGGCTTTTGATCCGAATTGGTCTATTTAAAAGTTGTTTTGCCAATACAGGAAATACGTCATTCTTAATAAGTGTTAGTAGAAAGTTCCTAAATAGATTCAAGTAAATGACTTTGACAGTCTATTCCAAAATTCCTCAAAATTTATGGAACAAAACCAGAAAAACATTTTTATAGTAAGAAATTTAATATTTTATTTTGTTTACGTATACATATCACATATAGGTATATATATATATATACATTCTTTGCTAAAACACAGATTTGTTAATCAGGGAGGAAAAAAAACTGATTCATAAAGTTAATATGTATATGACATTTAAAGCAATAAAAAATATTCGATGTCTGATTAATTTTCAAACATCTTTAATATAATCATTCCAACATTTTATTTTACTGGCACACAATACATAAATATATTTTAACAGGATATCATTATTTCTTTGTATATGAATACATTTTATTAGACTATATTCATGATAATTCAAAATATGGCCAATCAAAACAAAATTTCTCTTTTATTTCTAATACAATTGTGGCTTGCAGGAATGAAAAAATAACGCGCAACCACCGATTTCAATTTCTTTTTTTTTCTAAGATAAGAAAACAAAACTAAGTACGTTTTAAAAAATCCACAAAGCCCAAGGATAAAGACAAAGAATTTAGTGAGAGAATAAGATATCTCAGAGCAATCTTTCTAAGCAATCCATCATATCAAATTTTTCAGATAAGTCGAGTCTGTTAAGGCAGTACCTGGCCAGAATATCCTCATCTCTGGGCCTTCTCAACTCACACCTGCATTTTACTTCATTTAGTTTTGGTCCACCTTCTCATTCCTCAGTGGTTTCAATCCACCCTAAAGCTCAATCATTACTCACACAAACTTCAATATAGTTTTAGGCTTAGGGCTTCAAAACACTAAGCAACATTTTATGGGAGTCTGTAATAACTATGTTTGAGGGCATCTAAAATTAAAAATGCTCAACTTCTGGAAACTTCTCCACCTCAATCTTTGCTAGAGTCAAACCTCATCAAATCTAATTTTTTTTTTTTTTAAGCCTTTAGCAAGCGTTATGCTTAATACACTTAAGAGACCTCTACAGAATTTAATCAAAAGTATTTGTTTATATATATAAATATCATCCCCTATGAAAATAATACTGCATATTTCTTTTTTTTTAAAAAAAAAACACAACATCAATTTCTAATTTGATATGCGGATTTAAATGATTATTTAAGTTTTATTTTCTATGAATGTATACGAAAATGTTCAAGGGATATTTATAAAAATAGGACATTAATATAGAAACAAGTTAATTATCATCGCCATCATCAACTATTATCAATCCACTGCAGGATGAAGGTCTCTCCAAATTCAAACCATCTTCTCCAATCTTTAGCTTCTCTTCTCCACACCACCCCTGCACACTTTCTTATTTCATCCATCCATCTCACATGTGGTCTCTTTCTGGGTCTTTTACAATCTCTTGGAATCCAGTTTAAGATTTCAATTGTCCATTTATTATCATCTCTTCTAGCAATATTTCCGGCCCAACTCCACTTCAGTCCTTTAATTTTTTCAATGAGGTCAATAACACCTGTTTGTGCTCTTATCCATATATCACATTTTCGAACTCTTTTTGTTACTCCTAACATGCATCTCCTTACTTCTTTGAATGGTCTGAAGTCTCTGTATTGCTTTTCTATTAAGTGTCCAAGTTTCAGATCGATAAGTAAGAACTGGTAAAACACATTTATTAAAAACCTTTCTTTTCAAACATACAGGGCATATTTTCTTTTAGTAACAAGTTATTTCTACCAAAAGCACCCCAAACAAGTGTAATTCTATGATTAATTTCATCCATTATATTTCCATCTGTATTAATAATCTGACCAAGATATTTGTAGCTGTTAATTTCTTCTAACTCATCATAATCAATCTTTATTTTCATATTTTAAAAAAATCCATTGAACATTTTAACATTTATCTTTAGTCCTACTTTCATCTGATAACTCCTGCAACAATCCGTGCAGCTCTAAAGCATTATTTGCAAAAACAACTACATCATCTGCAAAATCTAAATGACTTTTTACTTTCACTCCTTTAAATTCCCATTTTAATTCACAAAATACTTGCAGCACTGCTGTAAAAAGTTTTGAAGTCATCTTGTCTTAGACCCATCTCAATGTTGACTTCCCTATTATCATTATGTACTCTAATTGTCGCTATTGCATTTTTATAAATATTCTTTAAAATATGACAATATCCCGGATCTATACCCTTGATGATCCAATGCTCTAATCACTGACGAAATATTTATAGAATCAAATGCCTTTTCATAATCTACAAACCCCAAGCATAATGGCAACTTGTATTCATTTGTCCTTTCTATAACCTCTCTCAATACCTGGATATAATCTACTGTACTAAAACCACTTTTAAATCCAGCTTGTTCTCTTGGTTGGTGGAAATCTAATGTTCTCTGTAGACAAGTCGTAATCATATCTTGGTAAAAATTTTGTATAAAACTGATAAAAACCTGATAGGTCTGTAATTTCTAATATCTTCTTTATCACTTTTTTTAAATATTAATATTAATACTGCATTCTTCCAATCATCTGGTACATCCTTTATCATTTAGATATTTGGTATATAACTTCGCTAAAAAAAATTCTATTTTTTCACCTGCTTCTTTTAATATATCAATTATAATTCCATCTTTACCTGTAGCCTTTCCATTCTTCATAAATTTAATTGCATGTCTCACTTCTTCATTTAAAATTCTGGGCAATTCGGAAGATATAATAGATATAGGAGATATTTGTTCTTTATTACTATATAATTTTTGATATAACTCTTCTACCCATTTCATGATGTCATCTCTCTTTTTAGTAATAGTTCCATCTTTTTTCCTTAATGCAGATATAAATTTCCTACCAATATCAAAATGTTGTTTTACACTCTTGAGACTTTTATTCTCTTCTACAGCTTTCCTTGCTAGTTCACAGTTATACTTTCTTATATCATTTTCAACTCTTTTCTACACCATTTAATTATATGAAAATTTATATATCACACACACACACACACACACAAAGAGAGCGAAAATGTAAAACTTAATATCTAATAAGCTAAAGGGGATTATTATTATTATTTTAAAAACTGAATATAAGTAAAACAAGCTAGAATTTATACCTGAGCAATTAACATTGCTAATATACAAATATTGGAAATCAAAATGTAATTTAGAAAAAAAATTCTTTTAGAATTTTTTTTAAATTTTTGATTATTTTAACATTTTTTAGATACTATTTAGAAAGTCATTGTAAATTAATACATTTTTTTTTGTACAAATAGAATAACAGACATATCCACTACACATATTTTACATAAAGTAAAAATATAAAAATATAATCACAAGCATATATAAAATAATACAGAATAATTCAAAAATTATATTATGTCTCATATATTTAATCACATATAGAGATCTGGCACAATAAAAGCTTATTGGATAAATACATGTAGTATAAACACTTTCTCAAAACAAATGCAAAGAAAGACATATGCACTAAAATGGCAGACATCTTTACCATATGAAACTTATCAATTTACTCCCCACTTTCAATCTCCAGTGGTAAAAATATTTCTCTTAGATGCAAGTATTGTAATAATTTTAATTATAAGCAATAAATGCAGAATTTGAAAGCTGATTAATAATAACAAAAAAAGAAAAAATGAAAATAAAAGTATGGTACAATGGTGAAAAATTAAATGAGTTTTAGTTAGTTATCAATTTAGTTATCTTAATCTTTATTTTTAATGGTAAAAATATACACATTTTTCTTTAGAAGTGTCTCCTAAATGTGCATACTGGAATAATTTTAACTATAACCCATAGAAGCAGAATTTGAAAGCCAATTAATATTGTAAAAACAACAAAAATTCAAAATGAAATGGTGGAAAAAAAAAAAAAAAAAATCTAAAGAGCTAAACATGGCAATCATTAAATTGAACTCCATTTTCTGAAGTAGAAAATTTTACAAGTGATATTGATTAAAACAGGCAAAACTCTCTAACCTCACACATAACACTTTACTATAAATATGTGAATATTTGTACATAGTTTGTTACTAATAAAGCTTTTTAACAGAAAAAAATAAACTTTCCAAAGCAGTTCAGTTTTGAAAAAAAAAAAACTTGGACATCTTTATCATATTTTGAATTTTTCTTCAGAAAAAAATTGTCAACTTTAAAATTCTTTTCATATACATATACAAATATTAATTCTATTCATGATACAGAAAATTAGCACCAAAATTTTAAACAATACTGAAGTGGGGCTAGGGAAATAAACAAAAAGATCATTTCTAAAAGATAAAATTGTAAAACTATCAGCGATTTAATTTCTGAATATATGATAAAATCAGCAATCTACACTATTTCCTAAAAAGGGATAAATTAAAAAACGCACAGAAAGTAAAAAAAAAAAAAATTCAGTAAGAACAGTTTATGTTATAACATTATAGACAAAATGGAAACTCTTTTCCCTAAAGTGGATTAATCAAATATATAGGATAAGCTGCAATGGGGTGATTTGTTAAAAAGAATCAAACAATCATTTGAGAAATTTTTTGCTAAAACTTTTTGGATAAGCATTATTAATGTGAGTTTATTACCAGAAAATTATTGGCCATTATACAAAGGTAATGCATAGGATTATAAGTCATGGTAAGATTGTTAGTACAAATAGGATGCTTTCTGACCATTATCTACAAAAGAGTGGACATTCTGATATCACCGATCTGTGTATTTTTATTAAATTATGTAAGTTCATTTACATTTTTTTTTAAAGATGAGTTTTAGTTCCTATTAAAATCTAAGTGTAAGATAAGTAATTTATATGTATTTTTATATTTATGTGTTTGATTTTTTTCCTGTTCCAATGGTTGCTTGCATGACAATTTTGGTTTAGAAACAAATTATCCCTAAATATACATATTACAATGTAAGCTATACAAATGCATGCCAATGAATCTGGTAGAGAATATAATACATTGAGCCAATGATTGCTAAATGAGTTTGAATTTATATTAACAAAATGTAAAAAAAAAGAAAAAGAATGCATATGTATTTAGCATTTGTGCAGAAGTATCATCCTATGATCAATCTAGCAAGTCAGATTAATAGCAAGTGAATGGGCAGATTTAAAAGACAGGTTATATTATTATTCTAAAAAATAATAAGTAATGATTAGGAATTAACCCATTAAAAATTATGATCCCAAAGGCAACTAGGTTTTGAATTTGATCTTAGTTTCAAAATAATGAGAACCATACAAAATATTGATATTAGAGAATTAGGCAACAGTGCAAAAAGTTCTATCAGATGCTTATTGCAAAATGCTTCATACATTTTTTTCTGACTATGAATTACTGTAATATTTATAATGACATTATATATTTCCCCCCCAAAAAAACCACTCTTAGAACTATTCCATAACACTTGCTGTAAGCATGAATAATCAAATGGCACTAGATGCTCATGTTATGGAATAACCACAACCTCAAACCAGTTTCAGCATTTTGCCAATCATTAATCAAGATTTAGGATTCAAAATCATAACTAATGTATGTATACATCAGCCATAATTTTACTTCTTTATATTATTTAGATTTTTTAGTCTGAAATTAAAAAAAAAACAAACAATAAAATTTTGAATCTAAGCTAATTTTCTTGCATAGTTATACAGAACTAAATATCAGGTCAGTACTATCATAAGTTCTCACTGATGATAGTAAAAGAGCAAACACCAGTCAGGCATAGATGATAGTAAAAGAGCAAACACCAGTCAGGCATAGATGTTATTTAGCAATATCATCTACTAACCACTGATTTTCTGAAGCTTGCAATAGACAGTTCTGAAGATGAGTAAGGATAACTATTCTTGGTAATATATTATAAGCAGAAGAAATCATGATTTTAACTAATATTTTTCATTATTTATTCTTCATCATGAAAAACTAAAAATTATATCTTTTATTAAAATAGTAACAACAATGACATAAAATACCTATGGGAAGTGAATTTTGAAACATCCTGTAATGGTCAATAAAATAAAAATATATAAAAATGATAGATATTGTTAATGTTTAAAGCAGTTTAAATCACTCAATGAATAGAAAACAATTTATAAGAGGATTTGCACTGTGATAAATAATTTTTGTAACATGTTAATTGTTTGATGATATAATATATTTCAATTATTGATAACTTAATGGAATATCTCCCAAAAGGCAGGACCTACATACCAAATATTGAGCATACATTTAGCAATATGTTTCAACCAAATGTGTCATCCACCTTGATGCATTGACAGGGAGACAGACTAGACTCCAAGAACTACAGATTAAAGCACAACTCTGTCTCTTATGGTTTTCAAACTTCTTATGAACTGTTGAGCAATATACCAATCAGTAACAATGTCTAATAGTTATGTTTGACATGTCAAAAACATTATTTTCTTATGATAGTATCATCTTCTTTTAACTGTAAGACTATTAATAATAATTATCAAATGATTTACTGTTTGAGAGTTCATAAAAAGTTCAAGTAACTGAAAGTCACAAAATTGCTTTGGACCACTGCATTAAATTATGCAGGGCAATAACAATAGTTATCCTTATGAATACTATTATTAGAGTCATTGTTATTATTACTGGTTAGAATTGTATGCTCAATAAGAAGGCCACATATCTTGTTATTTATCTATCAATGCACATTTGACTCACATGTCCAATTGACTGAAAAAGTATCTATAGAAATAGTAGATTCAAAAGTATTACAATGACAAATTTTTAAAAAAAATACTGATTAATTGTATAATCTTAATATTTTATTTTTAGATCTTACAGTGCATTCTTAAATGAAATTTTTTCCATTGCTCTTATGTTACACCGATAATGAATGGTCCATGTTTCATTTCCATATAATAAATAAGATAACATATAAAGCAGATTTTGATGAGATAATTACATCATCACAATGATGAAATACTATATATTTTAACTTACTAAGTTTAATGGTGGTACATTGACATTCAAATTACATCTTTCTTTTCCAAAAATTATCAAGATATTAAAAGTGATTCACATTTGCAAGCAGATAACCACTCAACCTAGAAGTTGTTGAAGATTTTACTTCAATATATCATCTGAGTTTTTTTTTTTTTTTACTAAAGAAAGGTTTTTATACATAGCATTCAAAACATAATTGACATTCTATAGACTGTCATTTGAAACAGTAAGAATAACACAACAACCAACACACAACATTGTCAATTTAGAAGATAGAAAAATAAAGATTTTGTCTTTGCTTTTAATTTGTCTGAATTAATAATGTCACACTTCATAAACATTTTGAACTGTTCTAAAGATCAATGTCATAAAAATGAAGTTGTAGCTAATATACATCATTGTTTTCGCCATTTTTCATTCATTTCAAATGCATTAGATTTTATATTATCACTAGCAACAATTTGTCTTATTCCATTAGGTAAAAGCTGTATAACATAAACTTTCGTTTATATACACAGGCTGATAATAATCAAGAAAATATTAATTCAAATGGATAATTTTAAAATAGTTTATTTTTTATTACAGTTTTCGTTTTTAGATTCTTTTGTTATATTATGGTATTACGTAATTTCAATGTGTAAAAAAATAATAATTCACAATTCAATGTATTTGTGCTATTAATTTCATAAATTTAGATTAGGAGTACCCACTATGGGACTCAATAACCACTTCTGGTTGTTGCAATTCTCCTAAGTGGATTCTTGGCTAAATTATTTATTTAATAATAAGTTATTAAAATTATTATTTTTTAAACCATAAAAAATAAGTACTATTTATTCCTTAATCAGAATTCTAATGATTAAAACTGCAGTCTTTCAAACAAATTAAACAACTATAATTACAAATTCCACTCATATATTTTTACACAATAAATTAAAACATATACTAGATAGAGTTAAAGAATGATGATAGTTATTAAAAAATAAAAGAAAGACTATGGAACAGTTGATTGTAATTAGTAATGTTAATGGTATATGACAATAGAAAATTTTCTCATCATCATCAAAATAATAAATAAATAATAAAAATAATTATGTATTAAATAATTAAATATTTATTTCAATTATATAGTATAACATACAATATATACTTTTAAGCTAGATGAAATTAGAGGGGATTTGAATCCAGATTTTTAAGCTTTCTTTAGTCATCCATTTCATCTTATACAGCCAATACCAGGGGTGGGCATATAGCAGCATGAGGGCCACATGCGGCCCACTAAGAGTTTTTATATGGCCCACCAAGACAATTAGAAAAATCCACCTTGAACTGAGATTTCCTTCCCATGCACGGCTGAAGATTCATCTTGTATTTTCCACTAGGGTGGCCACTTCAATACACATGCACAGTGTAGATATGATGTGCAGTGCTTTTCCAATTGATCTGGTTAATTTCAGTTTTGTCTTTGAATTAGCAAATATATATATTTCCATCTTTAGTGAAACCATGAACCCTTTCAAAAAATGTAAAATCAGTGATGAATGTCATGTGTTTAATGAAGAATGGACAAACAAATATTTCTTTGATAATACAGGGAATAAAGCAGTGTGTTTATTGTGTCATGAAAAAAAGGTGTGGCCCTCTGCTAACCTTCGCTTCACAAAGTGGCCCCCGATGCAGTCCTCCGCCAACCTCTGCAGCCCCTGAGCCAAAACAATTGCCCACCCTTGGCCAATACACATGATCACATACATGTGAAAAAGAGAAATGATCTACAACATACACATTTCATGCAGAACTAGCCCTCATCAATTGATTCAGATCATTATCTCCCACACTCATATATAATCAGTACTTAATTTATATTAAGAAAGCAAATCACTGAACTTTAATGGACATATTTCAGTCTTCTCCATTCTCCAACTCACATAAGTGCTAGTTCAGCATGAAATACTTATATTGGAGATCATTTATCTTTTTTACATGTGGATGTGTGTGATTACATGAGTTGGAGTGGATGACTAAAGGAAACTTGAAAGTGTGAATTCAAATCCACTCTAATTATATATATAACAATAAAAATAATAAATATAATGGTAATTAACTATTACATAGAATTTTTCAATCCACAGAAGTACTTTTGATTAATTCCTCAACTGTCGCTAAATTCAAAAAAAAAAAACATAACAGAAGCGCAGATACATCATCAACTCAAATCCCATGAATCCCAAATTTTAATGTTAGCAACTTGTCTATTAATTATATTCATTTTACTTCTATTTATTAAAATTGCCTCCTTAATTTTTGTCTTATTATCATTACGCTCTTCATAAAAAATCTTAACACTTTCAATATCAAACTTAAATTTATATTTACATGTCCTTTCATGATCCAAAAAAACTAAAGCAGTCATTAAATCAGTATTATTTTTACTTTTCACACGCTTGTATAACAATTCATGCTTCTTGAAACTTTTTTCAATACTGCACCTCGATTCACCTATAGAGGATAACATTCATCCACAAAAAATACTTTTCTGTTTGGCAGGTATGACATTTTTAGAATTATTCATTTATTTGTAACACAAAAAGGAAACATTAAACACATTCTTATACAATATCTTCAAAAAGTTTCACTTGAGCATTTGAAATACATGGAATAGATATCCATTTTTTACCATCAATCTTCAATTCCTTTAAACCATTATAACTCTTTTTAAATTAATATAAAGTATTGTTAATCTGTTCAATCTTATAATCAACTTCAAGCAATTCCTTGGCAAATATCTCAATATTTTTTAATTTATCACACTGGTAACGACATAATTTTTCATTACGAAAAACAAAAAAGATCTAAAATTGGCCATCTTATGCATAATTGGTACTTTTGATTTACAATTTATATATCCCCTTTTTTGCAATGGTTTAATTATTAATTTTTAACTTAACATACTATTATCTCTTGTAATCATTAAATCCAAATACATAAGACTTTTGTCCTGTTCCTTTTCAATAGTCCATTTCAAGCCATTCAAATTATTTAACTCCTCTACAAGCAAATTTATAATATTAGTATTTCCGCAAACAAAAACATCATCCACATACCTTTTGAAAATTGTAATATCTTTAAAAAAACACATATTTAAAATACTACTATCATATGTAGACAAAACAAAATGGCAAGCTTGCACAACAATGGACAGACCCATAGACCAACCTTTAGACATTTTATAATATCCACCTTCCAAAGAAGCAACAATGTTATCATCAAAAAAATTTTAAAAATTAATAATAAATTTTATCACATTGGCAGTTTAGATGGGTTAAAGAATTAATTTAAAGTATTTCTGCAGATTGAAATACTGTATATAATAGTTAATTACCATTATATTTATTATTATTAGAATAGTTTTTAATTAACAGACATTTTATTTGTATTATATTGTACCGTTTATTTATATATGGTAAAAATGTATTGGCATTTGGTAAAGGCTAAAAAGTAAATTTAGATTTTTTTTTGTTTGTATAATTTATTTTTATAAAATGTACGATGAAAGTTAAATTTTAGTCTACATTTTTTTTTGGTCTAATTAAAAATAAAAATTGGAGAGAACAAAAGACATGCAGATTACTAATCCTGATAAATAATATTTAAAGTGCAGTCGATATTGAAATAATTGAGAGAGTGCAAATTTCTCAAGCGCTTATGACTACAACCAGCCAATCAAATCTTAAGCACTGGGACAGAGAATTTAATAAGAAAAGAGCAGTTCCACTCTCTTCTTTACTTGTCTTTATATATATCCAAGCCAGTCCAAAGTACTTATATTTGAAAGCGTGAATCTTAAATTAAGTGTGTAGTCATAATCCTGATCAAGTAAAAAAATTCAAAAAGTAAAAAGATAAGCTAAAAGAAAAATATTTTAGCTAATTAATGATGGCAGAATTATGCTGGAAAAAATAAAGACTTTGTAATTGAAAAATGATAAAGAATGTACAAGATTATGAATCTAAACGCCATGATAATAACATGGGCAGAAGTCTGAAAACTGGGCCTCTAGTATAAAAGGCAGAGACCAGTTTGACGAACGTCTTGTTTTGTTTGTTTATAGTTAGTCCTGGATAACAAGAATATATCCAGGATTGCTCTACGCTGAAATAATTTGGCATGTCGGAGTGAACCGGAGCTTCTGCGGACATCGTGACTGAAGATGTACACCAGAAAAGCCTTTGTGACCGACTAGGAGAATAGACCACAAGATCAACTAATAGACAATGGCCGAGCTCATTCTAACCCAAAAAACTATGCATAGTAAGCTACAACCTTTTCACTAAACTTACCGGTAAGCTATGACTCTTTATTATTCCCGATTGTGACTAAATTGTCGACAAACCATTTTACAAATATAAGCTTATAATAGAATCCCGATAGAGACTTTAATTTTCATGCTCAACGAACTTTCTTTTAAATAACTTTATACAAGATCTTGGAAATAAATTGTAAGAAGTGAACATTATTGAGTTGCTTTAATTATTTTGTTTAACTGTTAATTATTTTTTTTATTAATGTATTCATGTTTGGATTAGTATGTGTTCTCTCCAGTTTATTTAATTTGCAATTTAACTTAAACAGATTTTTAATCTGTTAGAATAAAAATATTTCTAATAGAAATTTTCATTTGTACGTTATTAATAATATTTATTAGTGTTTATTATTAAATTTATTGTTGTTTAGTAAGATTTAAAAACGTAATTTACCTTTGCCAATATGTTTTGAATAAGCTCCAGGAATAATAATCTTAAAAAAAATAATTCTCCTTACGGTATGATGTAATACCGATTCATTTAAAAAACATTTTTCTTCTTAATTTGCAATACGTTATTTGACAGATTTCAGCGGGTTCTTTTACAGAATCCTGGCGCCCTGATCAAATAAATTAAAAGCTATTTCGTTGATGATGTAATTTGCAACAATTACTAGGTAGAGTTGACCAGGAAATATAGTTGTGTTTTTTAGAAATAGAGATACAACTTTCTTCTTGTTAGCATAACTTGATCAACTCGTGCATTTATAATGCATATAGAGACCTAGCAAGACAGAAAATGTTAAAATATATATAAATTCTGGTAACATTCTATTACAGTAAAAGGTGTTTTTTTTTTTTTCACACTTGCATTAGTAGTAAGATGTTTCATAAGAGTTAGCCAAAAAACCTTTTTTTTTTTTAAATGAGGAGAGCATATAAACTCTAAATGGAACCATTCATCTTCTGTTACATTTCTTTGGTACCCATAATATGTTATTGACAAATAAAAGTTCCTAATACAACTTCCTCTCAATAAGTCAAGATTTGGAAAGAAGATGCATTACTCACATAAACTTCCACGTGATTTAATAATTTATTTGATAATTTGCTGTTTTTTTTTTACAAATGCATAAGAGAAAAACATTTGATAAACATCATGTATCAACAATATTATATATTTTTATAGTTGGTCTTATTGAAGTATACACATTTTAGTGGGAAACCTCAATAAGATTTCAAAGTTATGCCTTGTGTGCTTAATACAATGCCCAATTAGAAGAATCTGGATTTTATAATTTATAGATTTTTGCTCTAGCTCTGTCATTTCTGGTGCTCAAAGTTCTTATTAACTTCTAAGCAATAAACTATTTGATGTTTCTTTTCTTTTTTTAAAAAAAAAAATTAACTAAAAATTTTGCTTTTAACTATTCATTTACAAAATCATTTTTATTAATATAGTTCTTGGGTACCTTTGTTATTGGGCCTGTTTTTGAACGAATCATGCTGTGATTAAACATCAGAAATGAAAGGTAGAGCTTCAATCTAGTAACCATCGACTCTTAAGTCCATTTTTTTATCACTATGCTAAATCACATATGAGCAAATTGTTCTAAAAACTTTTCTGTCATTAATTTTTAATAGTCCAATAGATGGCAGCACTTAATAAATATTAAAACATTAGGCATTTGTTAATTGAATGTAAATGCTTAAAACAGAAAGGGTACATATAATGAAGTTATGGAAGAATAAATATGAAAAAAGTGATTATACAGAAAGTGAATTATTGGTTTTTATGCTGGGTTTGGGAAAAGATAAAGGGGATTTAGATATAAAGGTTGTAGAGTTGACAAAGATTATGTTGTGGAAATGGGATGGAGCAGAATATGGGAAAATTTAGAGTGGGGAATGGAAAATAAAGTGGCTAACAGGTTTATCTGGGCATAATTGCTGAGATATTCTTGACTTCGTTTAAGGAGAAGCCACAATACATCACATCACATTGCAATATTCCCAGACTAGTTTTTAGCTAATAGCTTGCACCAATAAGGAATTTTTTGGATTTTTTTTTTAATGTGCACTTGGATGTTTTTATTAAAAAGAAACCCAAAAAGCTCCTCATTAATGAAAGCCATAAGCTAGAAATTTGTGAAATATTTGAATAGGACAGCACTGGATAAGGATTCATTAAGCATTATCATTTAGCATCTATTGAATACTAAGGATTATGCTAGATGACACCAAAATAGTGTAGTGAGAATTTTTCTAGTAAACAGTACTGTATAAGCTAAGGCCATGTGATATATTATTGGTTTTTTGAAGAACACATAACAGATAACTCATAAATCGGTGCATATTGTATAATTTATTGAGATATTTTGAGAATGATTGAAAATTCGGCTTGACTGAAGTTAATTTTATTTTATCATTCTGCTCATTTATGTTTTATTTTGTTTTCTCTAATTTAAAAATAATATACTAAAAAAAAAAAGGAAATAATATGAGAAAACAAAAATGATAGTGAAAATTAGGAGAGTTTCTGGGCCTTATATAAAGATTAGTGATTATTTTTCCATTAATAGCTAAGCAAAATTTTCATAGCCAAATATCAAAACCAAGAAAATATATCACTTTTTTAAAAGTAAAAGAACAGAAACTCTATTAACATGATAATAATATAAAATAAATAAAAGTGAAAATTTTAAAAATATTTTCCATATTTTAATATTTCTATTAAAATTGATTTTTAACTTTTTTTAAATATCTATGTTTGTTTGATATTTGCAGTATTCTTAAGATAAATCATTAATTCTTTCATAATTTTGCATTTTTCTGATATCCTTTAGTAGCCATCTGAATAAAATTTCCAGTTTTCTGTTTTAACAAATTAGCTTTTATTCTTTATTAAATCTACATAAATTTTACAAATATAAAAAATAAATAAATTAAAATTTGTTTATTTATTAAAATAAATTAATACTTTGTTCTTATAGAATTTATAGGCATGATTACTGAAGAAAATAATTAAAGAAAAAAATAAAAGCTTTTTAAATTCCATTTCCAAAATATGAATGAATTAATTTCAGGATTACATAAAACAACAAAATTCTGTTTTAAAATTTCATTTATAATTATTTAAAAAATGATATAAAAGAACTGCTATGGTCAATGTTAAATCTTTTTTCAGCCATGCACAACTTGCTTGCTTTATTTTATATTATTATTATTTCTCTTAACTTCTTATGTAAAAGCAAATACTGTTGAATAAAATCTGAGTTTAATTATAAATAATTTTGTAAAATTTTATAAATATTTAACAAAAATTAGTCATAAATATGCAAACAAACTATGAAAAATATATTTTTTAAAATCTAAACAAAAGAATGAGCATTTTTAAAAGTTATTTAACAGCTTCTTAGTGTTATATTATTCTGCACAGTATCGATACATTAAGATTTTAAAATTTATAATCAATATTATTTTAGCCCCTGTGTTTGCTGTCAAATGAATGCAAACCCATAAAATAAACAGCAAAGATAAATCACATGAGAGTGAACTTGAGTCTAAGTGACTGGAGCACCATTAGTATTACCTTAATTTCAAAGTCATTTTAGCAGTGTGACTGATTATTATGAATGCACTTGTTATAACTATTATTATTAGAACTGCATATATGGTAAGAGGGTTACATAAAAATTTTTGTAATATATATAGAATATTTTTAAAATAAAAAATTGACATTGCAATTATTTATTATACATAGATTATATTATTAAAAACTATCCAATAAAAAAAATCTAATAAAAATAATACTTCATTAGAATTTTTTCCAAGTTAATAATTTTTATAATATTCATTGTATCAATTCTCCTATTTGTAAAAAAAATTACCTTTTATCTGTAGATCTGTATTTATACATTAATGAATTTAGGTTTTATATAATTTCCTTGGAAAAAGTTTAATCTCAAAAAAATATGCACTTCCAAAAACTTATATGCTTTCTAGAAAAACTTCAGCAATAATTTTTTAATTTTTATTTTTGCCTTCTAAATGCAACTGCCCGTTTACAATTATATTTCTTAATTGTATTTTCAAATTTAAAAATCGATGAACAAATCATTAACAGACAAATTAAAAATAGGGGATAAAATTCTATAAATTATGATATGTGGAAAATGTGACTAGTGGCTTGAACTTTTAATAGCTTTAACATTCTAAGACAAAACATTAACAGACAACCCCAGTCCTTCAGTTTTATAAAATACATCAAAAGGCATATCATCACAAAAACATGGGCTCATACAAAGGTAACAGATTTCTCATTCATAAATATATGCATTTTGCTTATGAGATAAAAAAAAAAATGCTTTCATGCATTCTAAGACTCAACTTCTGAACTTTTATTTGGCATAGCAATTTAATTAGTTCAGTCTTAATTTATTTTAAAATTCAAGATTTAAATTGATAATATTCCAGAATAGTTTTTGAATAAAATCTACTGATGAGATTACAGTTTACCACAGTAAACAATGAAAGTGCAAGAATTCCTAAATGTATTGACTCTTATAAGGATTGTAAAAACTGGCCAAAAACATAAACCCAGTTTTTTAAATCATCTGTCATAATTACTAATAACAATTCCGTAATTCAATTAAACAATCATTAATTTTCAGTTGTAATTTTATCTTTTAAACTTATACTTGTACTGCTTCATAATTTTAATCAATACTTATAGAAATTAAAAATAACCTCATTAATTACTATAAAAACGAATACAATTTCAAGTTTTTGAATTAAAATTTAGCATATAGCCAAATTTTTAGTATTACTCATTACTAGTGTTGAAAATAATTTGCTGTAGCAAAATTTTTCTCTTTTATAGAAAACAAATCTTTTTAAAAATTTTTTTTTCAATCAGTGAAAAATATTTATTAGTGATTAAAAGACTTGTCAGTTAGCAAAAAAAAAAAAAAGATCTACATTATCTTTTGAACTTTTAAAATCTTTGGTTACATCTAATTTTTCCCTCCCAAGTTTCTTCAAAAATTAGGATAATTTGCAGCATCCCTTGCAGAGTAGTTTCAAAACCATATAAATACAGTTGCCACTGAAAATATGATTTAAGTATTTTTCATATTTTTCGCAACCTTAAGATCACTTAAATTCAAAGTAAGTTATAAATTGTTGCCTTAATTTATTTTAATAACAATAGAATTGCATTTATTTAATAAATATCAATTATTGTATTCATCATTCCATTAATCAGTGATTCATTTCACACATGTAGACCATTGTATACAAAATGTTAATGTTCCAAAAAAAGTACACTCACAAAGTGGAATGGGGTGATACTTTAGACTATTGACCATTTATTGTATGGTCGAAATTGTATGTTAACTCAACACGATTCACAGCCTGGGTAAAAGTACCTCGAATCCAACCTTACGCAAGATCAAAGATAAAGAATACTTATGGATTCTGCCCTGTTTACCCACTCTCTAAATCTGCAAACTAATTAACAACATTTTTGAGGCAAGCAATTAATCTTTTCTACACTCCGTCCCACCAACATTAATGGTAGAGCATGGATCTCAACTAATTCATATGTCTAACTCTAATTATTAACTTTAATTAGACTATCTATTTATTTAAATATGAAATGTTATGTGTGTGACCTTGAGTCATCAGATAGCAGCACAATAATTAATTAGAAAATACTAATTTTAGAATGAAGGAATCGAGATGAACCACGGGTAGCTTAAATTCACAGATATATTTAATAAAACAATGTTTTCTTGATTCAATGCACAAAATAATATTTAAATAAAAGAATTATTAGTAAAATAGATATCTTTTTAGGGTCACAGTTGGGAAACTGTGCTAACTACTGATGTTCAGAGGCTACAATTCTCATAGAAGCAAAGGTTTTGAAATACAGCAGTTAGATCATCTGTCCGAAGAAGATTGAATCTGAATGAGTCATCAGGTTTTTTTCAGGTTTAAAGCAAACTGGCAATTTTTTTTTTTAAGTATCAGGCCTAAGATGATCCATCCAAGTTTATAGATTGAAAAATAGTTATCTAATTTTCTTATCTAAAGGTTAAAACAAGAAACGAAAACTAATCTAATCACCTGAGATAGGTAGTACTGCAGAAAGATGGTAGAAAAAAAGTTTGCCCTGCCGTGGGCTATTTATAGTGTTATGATTCATTTCATTAATTACAGTTAACCTTTTATAATGAATTGCAGCTTACTGTTAAGCAATATATATATATATGAAGAAATAAATTCTTATTGATTTTAATCATTTGCAGCAGATAATTAGAAATAATTTTAATTCAGTTTAGGCCTTCTGATAAAGGAATTTAATTTTATTATATGATTTTATCTACACCTGAATTCATTTTGAGATGCCCTTTTTTAATCATTATCAAGGTAAGTTTAAAATAGTAACAGATGTTTTCTATTGAGAAACAATACAATTATCTACTAAATGTTGTCTCACATTAACATCCATTCAACTTGAATTTACTCATTACGAGAATGATTTTATTTAGATTAAACTGAACTCTTTTTTTCTAAAATTAAAAATTAATATTCTAGAAATTTTTTTTAGTCCAAACATATCAAAAAAATTGATTTACAATACAGGTAAAAAGTTTTTTAATTTTTTTCACCCCAAAAATAAAAGTAATGATTTTAATTTAATAAAAAGCAATCACCTTTCCTAAAAAGTAAAACTAATTAATAATATATTAAGTAGAAGCGCATTTTATATAGAATAAGCACAACAGATTTAAAAAAAAAAACAATTAATTTTTGTTGTAATAATAATATATGAAAATGTTTGCTAAAGTTAAAACAGAAAAAAACGTTAATACGGTTAATACTTCGGTATTCACTGTCTTATGAATAATAGCAAACTCTATATATTGTGTTTAACTTATGTACATACACAAACACACGCAACACAACACGATACCCTCTAATTAAAAAATCCAAACAATGAACATAAAAAAATAAAATAATGCGGATATGAAAATGACAACATAATAATAGAGTGATACCACATGACAGAGTATGTAAGACGAAATGACGGAAAGATATGACAATGTTTCCATAGGTAATAAGCACAACTCTCTTTTTTAGACCATGGATTACCAACATCGTGAATGCTGAGTCTGTAAATTTAGGGTAGACTATTATACATTAAAGAATTCCGCAATGAAGACTATTAAAATGTTAAAAAGATTATATGCATATATAGATAAATTACAATGATATTCAATTATATTTTCTGTTTTTACAGTTACCACTAGTTCGGGATCTTTATTAACGATAATTAAGATGGATGGGTAAGATAAGGAAGTATTCTGCAATGATATGGAGAAGAGAAGCTATGGATTTGAAAACACTGGATTAAACTTGGTGAGACCTTCACTATGATGTATTTAACAATGGTTTAAAATAAAAATACATTTACATATATATTATACAAATTAACAATTTAATTGCTATTCAGCTATTAGAGTATAAATTGGCCACTTGAAGAAAAAAGATTGACAAAAAAGCTATATTTTGTATTTTCATACATTATAAGAAAAGATATCACTCAGGATATTACAATTTTAATATTTGTCTTAATCACAGAATTGAAAGATACAATATTTTTTGCATAGATCTGGATAATTTGAGAATGACTACTTTTCAAATGAAATTTAGAAATAGTAACATTTTACAATAAGAAAAATAATAAGAATTGTTATCATACTTTTGACATGGCAAGTTTGATGTGAGAAGAAAATCTATGAAAACATTAAAAAAAAAGAATGTTAGATCTATAAAAAAATTAAAAGTTACCCCAAATTTCATATAACAAATTTGTAAACTTAAATATATATATAACTGGGAGATACAAGGAGGCATCCTCCAAAACCAGAAATTGTTCTCTGGTAGTTAAGTCCATTATAATACCTGCTTCTGGCATTAGACACCCCTTGTGGGGCCTCTTCTGCATCAGTCTGCTGAATTATGTCATCAAGTAAATTGTGATACTAAATAGTAAAATTTTTTGTTAAGTGCATCTCACTTATTTGTCAATTTTTATGATGGCTGAAAAGTTAGAACAATAGGAAAGTTTATTTTTTATAAATGGCAAGGGAAACGATAGTAATGCTTGAAACAGTTTACAAGCAAGCTGCTCTGGGGAAAATACAAGTTTATGAGTAGTTTAATGGAAGAGTCAAATTCACCACATCCAAAAACATGTAGCAAGTGAAGTCCAATGTCAAGACAATGATGATTTTTTATTTTATGCAAACAGTATTATTCAATCAGAATTTCTTGGTAACAATTAGGTATTTTACCTAAAAGTCCTAAAATATTTGTCTGATGTAGTGAAACAAAAATATCTGATTTGTGGCAAAGTGGAGAGTGGTAACTTCAATATAATAACAGTAATCCATAAAGCCTTGAGAGTGAAATAATTTTTAACTAAAAACAGCATGACTCAGTGTATTCATCTGCCATATTCATTCAATCTGATTCTATGTGACCTTCATTTTACTGTACCAAATAAAAAAATGTCTTGAAGTAAAATATTTTGTGGAATTGAAAGAAATGAAAAAAAAAGACAGAGGCATTAAAAGGTATCACTTTGTAAAAGTTTCAGGATTGCTTCAAAACAGTGTAAAACATGTCTAAAACAGTCCATCGCATCAAATGGACACTTCTTTGATAAAGATTCAATGTCACACCAAAAAATATATACACAATCTTTTATTACAAAATTAAATGAGGGGTGGGGGATATACCCTCTATATGATAATCATTCTTAAAGCAAATACAAAAACCAAGCACATATATGGAGATGGTATTCTACTTCTGTAAGTGAAACTTTCTATGACTTCTAAATTTTTACATAAGTTGAATTATCATTCGAATACTCATTAACCATTAGCTAAATCAAATTTGAAAACATTGTTTTATCAAATTAAAATAAATTAACCCTAGAGATAGTGACAGAACATGAGTGGTTGAACCCCAAACTGCCTACCAATATACTATAGGAAGATCAAATGATGGATGATCTTATTAAGAACAAAACCATGCTTGGTATTTCATGCAGTGATAGAATTAAACAGCTGAAACTTACTTGAAAGAAACTTTATTGTGTGTATTATATGTGATCACGTTCAGAAAATTATAAGTACTGTTAAAATGCTGTAATAAATCTGATTTAAAAAAAAAACTGAATCAAAATAACTTCTAAGAACGGCAAGAATTGACCTTCAACAAAGTAGTTTGATATTACATTTTATTCTCTTATTTATTATTAATGAACATTTGTTAGAATTATAAAATTAATAAATTGTAGAAATATAATTTACTCTGTTCTTGATTTAAATTTATTATTAGCTAAATCTATAATTTTGTTAGTTATAAATGCCAATGTCATATCATAAATTACAATCCTCCAGAGAGCAGTAAATTCTTATGCAATAGCGATTATTACAGATAGGGGGATGGGAACAGTGGATTCACATATATAATCTTAGTGCCTACTAAATAAATGAAAAACTGGTTCTTCTCTGATTATTATTAAAATTAATTATAATAGATTGGGGTTACTTGATCAGGAAAAAGTTATATTCACGAGAACACCTGACACATTCAAATAAATGAATTATCAATTGCGAAAGTAACTTGGTCAAAGAATACACACAAAATTAAAGAGTATAAACCCTACTTTACAGATAAATGGTATAATATATATAATCGTATATATAAAATAACATAAATGTTTGTCTGTATACTATCATGTGATATTCAAGTTAAACATTTCTTTGTTAGATGGCATATTTTTCAGGGAGAAAAATAATTATCTGTTCCGCCACTAATAAACCATAATTTTTTTACAAGCATTTTATGCAAAGGAATTAATTCCTTCCTTAGATTTAAGAGGCTTAATTTGATTGCAGGCATTTTATTCAAAGTAAATAATTCTGCAAAGCAAAAAGAATTGTTAAAGCAACCAATTACTAAAACTATTACAAAAATGATGGCCTTTCCATAGGCTGGGTACATTCGCCAGCAAGTAATTCCACAAAATAAAATAAAATTGTTAAAACGACTTCCATAGGCTGGGTACATTTGCCAGCAAGTAATTTTGCAAAACAAAACAAAAAATTGTTAAAGAAACTCATTCAAAAAAAAACTAATACAAAAACAATGGCATTTCCATGGCCAGATACCTTTCTGATAAAACTAATGTTTGAAAACTCTACTAATTTATGAATAAATATGTCATAAGAGGGGAGTGGACAGATCAGAATCTTAACTTTAAAAAAATAATTTCAATAATAATCTTTAAAAGCTAAACATTTAAAAAAAAATCTAATATATATATAAAAGTAAAAAAAAAAAATTAACACAAATATAAATTTTTATTATCTCTTATTCAAGATCCAGTTACACTTTATTATAGATCATTTTTTTTGGGATGGGGGGAGAGCAGACAAGAGATATTAATAAATTGAATCTTACTAAAACTTTAATCGGTGATTTTCTTCCAAAATTTGAGAATGAGAATGGAAATGATATCTTTTAGTGCAGGGGTGGGCAATTGTTTTGGCTCGAGAGCCACATAGGTTGGTAGAGAGCCGCATTGGGGGCCACTTTGTGGAAGCAAAGGTTAGCGGAGGGCCACACCTTTTTTCACGACACAATAAACACACTGCTTTATTCCCCGTATTACCAAAAAAATATTTGTTTGTCCATTCTTCATTAAACACATGACATTCATTACCGATTTTACATTTTTTCGGAATGTTCATGGTTTCACTAAAGTTGGAAATGTATATATTTGCTTATGCAAAGACAAAATTGAAATTAACCAGATCAACTGGAAAAGCACTGCACATTGTATCTACACTGTGCATGTATCTACACTGTGCATGTGTATTGATGTGGCCATCCTAGTGGAAAATACGAGATGAATATTCGGTCATGCAATGGGAAGAAATCTCAGTCCAAGGTGGATTTTTCTGATTGTCTTGGCGGGCCACATGTGGCCCTCGGGCCGCTATTTTCCCACCCCTGTCTTAGTGTATATTACATAAATTCCTTTTTCGTTGCTACATATCTGTCTCTATTCGCATCACGTTGTGATCAACCAAGGGTTAAGCAATATATTTTTTCAATAAGTCTTAATTAATAACATTTAAAACTTACTAACATTTATATACAATTATGCAATAAAATAATATTTTGTTTTTATAAGAAATATTATGTCTTTGAAAGTATAACTATTTAATGATTAAATAAAAACTATTCAGTTAGCAAATTTCAAACAATTTGAAAGAATGAAAACAAATACCAAACATTTAACTAAAAAAATCTAAGATATTGACAACTATTAAGCAAAGTGGAAAACCGCTTTAATCTTATTTCAAAGGAAATTAAATTTCGAACACATATCTATACACTATTTCCAAAAAAAAAAAATAATTAAAATCTATATTCAATGGATCATTCATTTTTCTTCCTTTTATGGTTTAATCCAATTACTAATGTTGTCAAATAGATTTTATCCATACATAATTGTTTTATAAACTGTAACCTAATGTTATTGTATGGTTTATTATTTAGATCATACAATGTTCAAAGATCAGAAGTGACATAGTCAAGTTGCAATATGTGGGCATTTAGTTCTCAAATCTGCCACTCTACCACTGAACTAAATCTCTCAGGATATCTAATATAGTAGTAAAACTCAAATGGTAAAATATATAAAAGGATTTGAAGATGCACATTATTTTCATATTAAAAAAAATCACTTTCTTGGAATTAATTATCTTACAACTTCATGGATTTGTACAACCAAAAAAAGCAACATCTTATTTTAAAACTATTCTTGGTATCTTTATCAGAAATTGCAGCTTTAACATCTTTTTAAGGTTACAAAGTTAGCTATTGTAAATTCATTAAATCAGATATTTCTCTCAATTCATGTTTCATTATTAAAATAAAGATGATCAAAATACTCCCTTTATCTATTCAAATATCATTATTATCATACAAGAGTTGTTAATTATGGACTTAAAAGGATATATTAATTTTCAGCTCCGTATATTAATTTTAATGCATCAAAAAAGGTCTAAAGTAACTACAATCAGAAAATGTCTACCTTGTTTGTTGCTTTAATCCATCAATGATTTTGTAAAACTTCGTGTTAGTTGTTGAATTCTACTTTAAATCTCTATAATAATTACATAACTCCACATTCAATTTATTATTATGCCTAGCAAAAAGGCCATACATTTCCTTAAATAAAGTCACTATCAATAGAAACTCTACCAAATAAACAATTAGGATTTTTGTTTTTAGTCCACCCAGAATAATTTATTTGTATTCTACACTTTAAAAAAATAATTTATTCACTATCTCAGTACTATAAAAGTACAAATTGATACTTTTAGTGTTTAAAAGCTATTGAAATTGTGCAAAAAACAGTAGCAGCTTCTATGCTAAGTGCTGTTTAACAATTTGCAATTTTAATTGTAACTACAATGTAATCTATTACATACTAATGTTTTGAATATACATGCTTGCAAGCTTCTTTATATAGATTTTTATTGCCTAAAACAAAATGTTAGTGAAGGTCAATCCAGCTGTGCAAAAATTCAGTAACAGAAGACCATTTGAGCTAGCACTATCATTTCCAAGAACTTTAAATTTGCTGTTCCTACTAGTACATACATTAACATTTACAAAAGTTATATATAAAAGTTTTTAACAGTGATGTTATAATAATAACAAATAAAGATTTCTTCCTTTGAACTTCCCGACTCTATTGTCAGATCATGAGCACTGGCAGAATAGGCACAAATACCACTGATCAAGCCAATTTCAACATCAGTGACTTCTCAATTACACATCTAGAATTCCACAAATAGAAGATACCAAATTAGAACTCACAGATAATCCAATGCTATGCAGTTTCCTTTTAGTGTTAAATCTATTCTTTTAAAACTGTAACCATCTACTTGTTCTATCAAATTTTTTTTCTCCAAAAAACTGGTTTCAGTAAGTTCATCTATATCAATTTTAAATCTGAGCAAATTTTGAAAAATTCACATCAAGTAAAAAAAAAATCGCACATTTAGAAAAACAAAACATACTGTTATTACTTTTACTATTTATTGCTTTAATATCATTAACATTACTGATTTTACAATTATTTGTACTATTTCAATGTGTGATCAGCCAGACTTGGCAACATAGAAAAATTGTGTGAGACATGCTACCATTTTGCTATATTGTAATTATTTCTGTAGTAGGCTGAAGTGTCCTTAAAGAGAGCTTCTGTAAATAAAATTTTCACAGAGTTAAAATTCCTGTATCGCAAAAAAAAAAAAAAAAAGATTCATTATTGATTATGCATGATTACAATCTTACATACTATTAAATCTTTCACTACTTTTTCAGTGCCAAAAACTGTACAGAGAGAAAAAAAAAGATTGCAATTACAATTACTACTAGTATATGTAGTTTAAAGACGTAAATGCATTTTCATAAATGTATGGATGACAGATCGAATAAAAGGCTCATAATGACTGGACCCTACATTAGCTTAAATGACTAAAGACAGTAAGATAAGAACACCTCCCCCCCAAAAAAAAAAAACCCTGCTTATATCAGCAAAAGTAGCAAGCCTGAAGATAATCTTGATCAGAAAGCACTTATTAGCTAATCATAATTAATCTTCATATCTGAAGGTAACCCGAGTGCAATACTTGATTTTATTGAATATGACTGTCCATATTATTCTCTGTATAAATTTAGATATTTTGTCTAATCAGCTACGGCATGGTTAATATGTCAGAAATAACAGTGTCAGCAGTTTTATCACATGACTAAATGCTTAGGAATTCATATCACATTCAAATGCTCAAATGGAAAAATGAACAGAATAATTTCATTTAATTAATAAAATCCATATATATATATTATATTACTCAGTTGACAATTATCATAATTTTCTACACATATACTTAAATTTTTCAAGTAGACTCAGAAATAAAAATTGACACCTTAATAAATAAAATTGTGTATTGTTTGACAACAGGTATAGTGAGTTTTGCCTGTTTTAAATAAAATTACCTGAATTTGTTACTCCTTTACATTACATGGTCTTTAAAAATATGCATTAATTATAAAACAGATCATATTGGGCACCTTACCTATGTTGATTGTTTAAACAAGTCGATTTAATCAGAAAACAAGTTTGTTAGCTAAATATTTTTTTTAAAAAAATTAAAATCTTTTATTAATTAATGATCGTAAAATGTATAAATTATGTTGACATTAATATGAAAAAGAAAAACAAAGATCGGTTGTTAAACTGGAAATGTTCAAATCAAATGTGTATAATGAACATGGATCAAATTTATTTACTTTAAATAGAATCGGCTGTGCTTTTTTAAAATATAATTTTAGTCAAATAGACCCATTCATTAATTTGACAAATAGTGAGGCTAGACTTTGATTAATTGACTACTTAACTTATCAGGATCCAATCTTTTGAAAATAGTACCTACTAAATGAATGACACATGTAATATAAATATGATCAGAAATTTTAAAAAGGATTTATTTAAAATAAAAAAATTACAATTGAACGCTACATTTAAATAAAAATATGTATATAGCATTTGAAATAAATTAAAGAAAGAATAGTAATATTTAGTTCTATACTAATTAATCCTCATATCCTCTCTTCAAATAAAAACACATATTTATATAATGTATCCTAATGAAAAGGTAACTTTTCTCTCACTAAGCCGTAAGACCATCTCTGAATCAACACGTTATATAGCAACATGGCATAACTATTATCACAGAAATTTTAAAGCACTAGCATTTCTGAATCATAAGTTACAAGATAAAATATAACAATGCGTTTCATAACTTAACTCATCATAGAACAATGAATTAATATTTTTTTTTTTTTTAAATTGGGTAAAATTGATATTAAAACCTTTGAAATAGTTCAAACTGGATGAGGCAATAAAGTCATCACTCACAAGAACATTTTCAAGTGATTTGAAAGATTTTGCGATAATGTGGAGAGATTGAAGATAATCTATGAAAATATGAAACACACTATCACATTTCCTTAATTAGAGGGGATTTAAACCCAGACTTTCAAACTTTCTAAATCCCCTCTAATTACATCTAGCTTAAGTATATTTGTCTTTAAATATTATATATGTTACTAAGTAACTTGCGAACCAGATGCATTGATATCATAAACTTTTTGTGGTGAATAGCTAAACTATGCTTAGCCCACATATTGGTCTAGAGTTAATGTGCAGGCAGTTTAGAAAAAGAGAACCAATCATCTTTTTACTGGAACACATTTTGTACATACATATAATCAATTACTTAATTAATACTGACAGTGAATTACTACTCTGTGAAGTTTAACCCAATGATAGAGTTGTAGATTCATAACAAAAGGTTTCTGGACTAATACCTATATATACATAAACACAGTTTTTAAAATGTCAACTAAAATTAAAAGATAGACTATCAGTAACATATCCAAAATATATAAATAGACAATATATTAAATGGATTAGAAAGAATATATACTTCCAAACAAAATTAATATTATTTTTGAAATATTAGCAATTATTAAAAAAAAAAAACAGTTACAATTTGGATACAGTGCTACACATATTTTTCAATAACTAATGTTTTAAAAATGTAATGATTTTAATAAATTTAATTCTCAGTATAAAAAAAAACAAACACACACAAACTACTATAAAGTATATATACAAATCCTTAAATAGTTCACTTTTGGGGAAAATCCTTTCCAGCAATCCTCATAGAAGAACTGTGAAAAAGAAGGGAAGTATTCATCAGACTTGTTAAGTATCTAATAATGAAGGTTTGAGTAATTTTTCATCCTTATTTTGTCCTGGCTAGTACTTATATATAAGATAGTTAAATGGTTTGGATATGAGCAAGTACGTGAAGGAAAAATTCCAAACTTGCTGAAACACTTTCCAAATTTACTCAGATTGATTCAAATGAATGTCTAGAAATAAAAGGTAAATATGCTACTATTGCACCATGAAGCTATTCCTTCTCTTAAATAACAAAATGGTAATACTTACACTCAAAAAAAAAAAACAACAACAACTAATAACACTTTATTTGAAGCATCATCTAATAAAATTTCAAGTAGTATTAAAGCTATAATGAAGAGTGAAAAAAAAAAAAATAAGCGAACAAGATTTAATTTCAGTTGTTAAAAAATGTGGAAATAAATAATAATAATAATAAAAAGCAATACATAACATTAGGCATTTTGACGCAGTTGGTACAGCATCCAACTTGGGATCAAGAGGTCTCAGAATCGATTCTGGTGCTCCCAGCTCTGCCCCTCAAATTTATTATGAACTCTCGAGCAATAAAGCCATTAGCATTTTTTTTGCCCTGCATGGTTTGGTATAGTTAGTTGAGCATCTGACTTGCGATTAGGAAGTTCCAGGATTGATTCTGGTGCCCTGTCTGGCAGTTGAACTTATGAACTCCTGAGCAATAAAGCCTTATGTGTTCTTTTTTGATTTAAAAACAATTAAAAAAATGAAGAAAATTAAAAAATAAATGAAAGAAGAATAATTATGTAAAAAAAAAAATGTAAAGATCATTTTAAAAATATTTTCTTTTTGGTACAAAAATAACATTTTATGGATAAAAGTAGCGGAATTCATTCTATTTATATGCATCCTAGTGATATAAAGGTTCATTAAAAGTTATAATATAGCTTGAAAATGGAACAGTTACACTTATGGTAACAACTACAAAATACCACCAACAAATGCTCATGTTATCATTTAGCTATAGTGCTGCATTATCTATTTATCTTCTAACAGAGAATTTACAATATTTATAAATGATATTTCAGATAAAGAAGAATGTGCAATTCCAAATACAAAAAAAAATTAAAATGTTACATGGGAAAAATAGTAATTAAAGGTAAAATGATTGATGAAAATACTAACATATTTCTTTACAAGCCATTGAAGAAAACAGAAACAATAATTCCAGTAATTAGACTGACTAATTAGAGATCTATTAATTTATTATCAATCATTTGTATAATTTTCGTAGTAATGTTATGCAAGATTGGAAAGTTGACTATTGCTCTGCCAATAAAACTGGTAGAATTTAAAAGTGGATATCATTCTATAGATAATCTACATGTAAATTCTAGGCAATTTACTAAAGCATATCCAGAAATTCTTTTATGCATGCAAAACCTTATCAATTATACAACAGTCTGCCCACTCTGTCAACTCCTCTTTCTTTAGTATAAACATATAAATTGACATCTTCCAGTTTGTAAATACTGTGTGGTTTCCCAGATTATTTGCCAAAATTTGCTAAGCCCTTTTATGGATTATATTCTTCAGTTTGTAAAACATTTTCCCCAGCTTGAATACAGATGAAACAATGTAGAAGTAATAAAAACCTCCAGCTATCCATATGTAGACTATCTATCCAAACGTAAAATGAGCCTACCTACACTTGCATTAATTGTATATCGGCATATCATCTACTGACATACTTTCATGTCGAGCACAATTTATATGTAGTATTTGACTGATAAAACATTATATTTACTTCTATTTATAAATTTAATATTAAGAGATTGTTAAATATGATGTTCAGCCTTTTCCTCTAATTGATTACAGTGATTTCAGAATAACTTATAGCTGTCTTAAAATTACATTAGTATATGTAAATCCTGCTCTGTGGGTAAGAATGTCAGTAAATTGTATGTTTATATATGATCAAAACTAAAGTGTAATTGGGCTCATTCTACATTTTCCGTTAACCGACATTTAGTTTACATATGTAACATCACTTTGTGTTTTATTGTTTGGCAATCTCAAAGCTAATATGTATTCATTTTCCATTATTAAAATTAATTCCATGAAACTGACATTATCAAAATTATCTTAGGATAAGTCTTTGTGGTGTAACGCTTTTATAATATTTATTCTACATCTGCTTGATCTTTCTAATTTGAAATGCAATCTGTCATTTGACATTTCCTCATAACCTCACTTTAAATAAGAAGTTCATTCAAATCTAATAAATCCACTGAAAGATACATTATTTTTTTCCAAATTTGTTTCAATTTTAAACATCTTTAAATATAACATTACTTTTTATCTTGTCTGTTTGCTTTTTGAAATTTCCTATTCAATTAATCAAAAAAAATTTAATCTGTTTAATTTTGGCTTTTTTCCATTGCATACATTATTATATGTTCTGACATTCATTTTGATTTTTTGGGTTGTCTAATCTTAGTGAAAATTTTTTCAGAATTATTCCTAATATTATATTTGTTTTCTCCACCTATGAACTTTTATCAGATTTATGATTATTTACACCCAAAATATCAAATCAATTTGGGATGTTAAAAAAAACAAGTCTTCTTTTTTAAAGTTATAAATAGGATGTTGAACAAAAATTTACCAGACAATCTCTTGCTTCATTTCATTTCTCAAGAAAAGCAAAATGTCTAAGAATATTTACCTCTTTCCATTTCCCACTTGAACCTAATCATAACACTTTAGTAGGACCTAGACATATCATTGGAATGTTAAATGGTTAACATGAAATCAAGCTGATATCAATCAATCATTTACAGAGTCATGTATAATAATAGTTCAATTTTTTTTTTTTCTGAAAATAAAAGTTACATCTTTTCCTGTTTGTTTCCCATTGCTTATGTAATATTCAGTAGATTTTCCTGCAATAAAATGTTTCAGTCATATCTATCTTACTTAATTAAACCTGGACATTTTATAGGTATGGTTATTGCTCTTGCTTTGAATTTTCATTTCTCATACAATGACATCAGTAGTTAGATGCCCAAAGAGTTTAAATTTAACTATGTCATATCAATCAAAACTACTGGAAAATATCATTGGACTCTTCTTTAGCTATATGTTAAGGGCCATATGACTTGAGGGATTTATCTACCAGTGTTATAACAGTATTACATTTTTTTGCTTTTTAAACACTGTTTAGAGAAATAGCACTAAGTATTTTTTGCTGTATAGTTTGAATAATTTTTTTACTAATAGCATAACCATGATCATCTGACCAATGTAAATACTACTATAAGAACATTAACTAAAAATTAACAGAAAAAATTAAAACAAATCAGAAGTAAAATAATTTACGGAATAATCAAAAGTGATTTTCAAAATACACAATCACTAATTATAATTGAATTCTACCCATAATAAAAATTCAATTTACTTAAAAGGGTCAGGGCGTATTTCGAAGCAGTAATAATATTTATACATGGAAATGAACATAAAATAGAATATTTATAATTACAGTTTGCTTTTAATTTTTTTTTTTTTTTTGTCCATTTCTGAAAACATTGCAGAAATCGAAAAATTTTCAAAACTGTTATAGAAAAAAGATTATCAAAATTTAATTTTTTGGCATAATGATTTTGTTTTGAGTTCCCTCCACCCAATGGTCTTATTTTCTCACAATGCATTATTAAACCAATGAATTTCAATACACAAAGATTTTGAACTATTTTCTGAAGCAATTGCATACACTTAAAACTATGCTAACAAATATTTCTGATTGGTTACATTATCTTACAATACAGTTTTGGCTTATTACACACACACACACACACACACACACACACATATATATATATATATATATATATATATATATATATATAATTACAAGTCTTTTTAATAAATAGACTATTGCAAGGCTAAGGCATCCCCAACAGGCTATCATAGAAAAAATATAAAGATAAAGCAATACTCACAAAGCTTTACAAATGTTAAATGATGAAGATTTCAATAGTTTTTTTTATCCTTGTTTTACTCAAACTAAAAATAGGTGGTTATTCACTTACCAACTGAAATTGGCTAGTTAGTTTGGGTTAATTATATAATGCTACCTTATAAAAAAAATCCTAAGCTTCTGGAATAGAATTTCATTCAGTTCCAATTTAATCCCCTGATCCTAACCATGGCAAAAAAAATATATATTAAAATGGTAAAAAAAAACAATACCAATAATGATTAGGTGTTATCATTTAGATACAATATCCTATTAACTGTAGAATTCATTTGTTCAATAAGAAAAATCTTTCACAAAACTCTATTTAAAAACTCTTAGAAAAATAATATCTAATAATTGAGATTTCCAAAATACAGACACAACTTTGAGAACAAAGAATTTAAAAAATGCTGTGCTAAAAACTTTTACAATCACCAATAGCCCATACATGAATCATGACACTTAATGCATGTCTATCTTGAGTAGAGATAATATAAACAAAGATAAGTGATATATCATTAACTAAACCAAAAATCAAATGTGACAATTAAGCTTTCTGTTATTATAAAAAATACTGATAATTATATCACATGATTTTCTATTCTCAAAGCCCAAAACTGGTTTAAGAATGCAAGTACCTATATCTTGTTTATTCAGGGTTACAATAAATGGCTCTAAAGTAGGTTGAAGAAAACTATTCTTGGGTATAATAATGATTACGTTGTTCAATGTAGGTTTTTAAATGCCAAATATAAAAAATATTTTGTTGACAGTACTACCAATATAGATAGTAACTGAATAGCAGATATATTGCAAAAAAGTCATTTGGTTTTTGGTCAATGAGGTTCAAATATGTCCAAAAAATATATAAATAAATCTCCTTATCTTAATATAGAGCCATCTTCTGTAAGCTTTAGTAATCAATGAATACCAGATAGTATAGGGTTATGATATTCTTATGTCCAGACCAGTTAGTGGATTTTTTGATTTTATCAGTGAAGATTAGTAAGCACATTCTTATTACTCCTAAAAAAAAAATCATGAAGTTTGGAGTCAGAGTTAACACAGTTGCATAGTTATATAGATTTAGCATTAGATTAGTTATAATATATTTTAGAGAACTGAGTTTCATGCCAAGTGTGAATCTCCTCTATTTCTTGGTTTAAAGACAAATTAATATACATCAATATTGTATGCTTGGAAATATAGGAATAAATACATGCAAAAGTAATCTGATATTGTTCAAAAACTTTCTACTTTCTCAATAAACAATGGATTTCAATCTTGGAGAAGTGCTATTCTGTCCATATACAAAATAAAGAAAAAAGCATTCTAAAAACTATTTACAACTTATCATCTTGCAGATATTTGTGAAAACAATCTAAATTCAGTCTTATACTGTCACTGTTTTATTTCTTTTGCCAATTATCTTATTTCAAATTCACACACACACATATATCAGGGATGAAGCGTCCCATGTATTGAACGAAATGAGTGCTTCCGTAGAAAAATTCACTAAAACTTTCAAAAGCTTTAATTAAAATTCAATCTAAAGAATTCACTAAAATATGTACATATTCAACCTCACAAAATTGATCCAACAAGTTGCACATACAATAGTGTAGTAAGAACAATAAGTACATTAATGTGTATTTTGCAAAATGTAAAAAAAAAAATCTCAACTATTTTGTCAAACATAAAAAAAAGAACAAACTATTCTAACCTTTTTTTCATTTATTATATGGAATTTCTTTTGACTTTCCACTTTCTTACCATGAGTTGAATTGTTTTTATATACAACCAAGAATGAATTTGAGCAACTCATTATATATCGATTATAAGAAGTTGACACAATGCTAAAATCTAATTTACAATTACAACTTAAGAATGTTAAAAACATTTGTAAGATAAAAACATACTGCTAATGTATTATCTATATTTAAATTAATCACGGTCTTATTTACATTAAAAAAAAATGAATAATACAAACTCATTATTTTTTGAATAGAATTTCTGTTGACTTTCAAATTTTTACCAACAGTTGAATTGATTTTATATATGGCAAGGAATGAGTTTGATCAATGCATTATATGTTGATTATAAGAAGTTCACACAATGCAAAAATCTAATTTACAATTAAAGCTTAAGAATGTTAAAAGCATTTGGTAGATAAAAATATATTGATAATGTATTATTTATATTGTAACGGTCAGATTTATACATTCACGTAACAAAATCCAGGGTCCAGATAAAATACATTAAAGCTGATAGAAATGATGGTACGATCCAAAATCCGAACCAAGCTCCAACTCATTCACCAGCACTCTGATTTACCACCATATGAGTGAGCTTTCTGAGGTAACACATGAGCCATAATTTTAAGCTTGAGCCAGCTCCAAACAGGGAAACATGAGACCATATGGCTAACCACACACGATTCACATAAAATTGGATTAAACATCTATTAATGGCTAAGCTAATATAATATTAATATTTTGTATAATAATATCTGGTAATATAATTAATAAGTAAGTGGATTGGATTGGGATATGATAAAAGAATAATGAAGACAGGATAAATTTAAATACATTTATTAAAATTATTAGTAATGAAAAACAAAATAAATTAAATTACACTCTATTTAGGGATCACATTGAGATCAACAGATGCTTACAGGCATTATACAATAGAATGTAATCAGTCCAGGTAATATAGTGTTCGGACTCATTTAAATGCATTAGCTGACTTTCATGTTCAGTGAATAATCTATGAATATAAGAAATTTAATGTGCCAACATAATATTCGTTTAATATCACAATTTGCCAAGTGATAAATAACAATGCTAGCCAGAAATATAATTTAATTACTACAGCAATAATATTGCGAATGTTTACTAAGTTTCTCTAATATTCGAGCATAATAATATAGCTCGATAATGATGCAAATCATCATCGTCAAACTGAAGGTTATCTTGGTTTTGGATAAATCCCAAATAACATATATTATAGAGAGAACTGGTTGAACTAGCCCTACACATATATTCACTATAGGCACTTAAAATATGCTATAAAGAGAGAGAGGTTACTTAAATATATTAATACCCTTGTTTAACAAACAATTAATTCACATTTCTAATCAGATTTAATAAAACGGGAGGGAAAGCATATTTAAGAGGATCAGAATTAATGAAAATAACTAAATATGCCTTATTAATATCTCCCTGGCCAGGATTCTATTATTAAATAAAACTATGCTTAAAATCATAATTTATCAGTATAACAAAGCAAACCATAACAATTATATATGAAATTGAATTCAGAGTTCATTTAAATTACTGCAATGATCGCAAGGCAATCAGTTATTAATTAATGAATTTTAATTTCAAAGCAGCAATTCGAATGTAATATAACTAAGCGTTATATCATCACATATCTTAAATGAAATATTAAGAAAGTAAAATATATAAAAGGGCATAGATTTCACTGCAAATATGAGAGTAAAACAGAATTTAATTAACAAAATAATTATTAAGTTTAGCTCTTTAACAGGTTCGAGATAATAAATTTTACAGAGCTATTTTACAGTAAATCAAGCAAGTATTTATTATAGGTCTTACAGGTTGAAATAAAAAAAAGATTTGAACTATTAGACATTAAACTGGGTGTTTATTTAAATTTACTATAGCTATAGTTTTGAAAATTAATAATTAAAGTTCATCTGAAAACTCCTGGGGTAGTCGTGAAGGTTATTACCTAATTCCTGGGCAGCAGCTTGTCTCTTGGCTTTGTTCTCTGAATAGGTAGCGGTTCTCTATGTGAAGTACTATTGTAGTAGGTTTCTATCAGAAAGGTTATCCATCGCTATGTTGGCTTACCATTTTGGCACATATGATGGAGACAAAGATCGCCGCTCCTCGGATGCGAAGAACAGCACATTCTGCCTTACTACTCGGTCATCCTAAAATTCAAACGAGCGTGAATTTGGCTTGCAGACCTTTCTAAAATTTGACTGAGTACACATGTAATAAAAAGCAGAGCCTATTTAACTTGCTCATGATGAAATTACATTTTTAATAAACAAAATTTTCCCAGTGAAGTTAGCAATTAGCACTTTTAAAATTTGATATTTTTAGAGACCAAAATAATTTTTAGCTTTTGTTTTAATCCACAAACAGGATGTTTTCTTATATTTGACCATTTACTTTCCCACAAGATTTTAGCAATTGAACAGTTGGCAAAATATTATTTACAACTTAAAATATATTTTGACAAACATTTATTGTCTTTAATAAAATTTTGATTTCATCATCCCGCCATACTAAACGCAGGTGTGGTATAATATAATTTTTACAGATTATTTTAAAATAATTTAAAAAATAGCAAACGAACATGGAATATACCTCTAAGCAAAATAAAGTATAAAATTGATTTATGATTTAAATTAAATCGCATTTTAAATTATACACGATCTTTTAAATATGTGAAAATTGTTGTGGCAAGTAAAATAAAAACATTATTAAAAAAAAATGTAGTGTGCTTCCAAGTTCCTAAAAAAGTTACACTTCATCACTGATATATATATACAGAATAAACAGATTTGAGAGTGGTGTGCAAATAAATAATCATGGACAAATATGATTACAATAAACAAGCAAAAAAACAGCAACAGAATCTAATATATGTAATAATAAATGACAATCATAGCATTACCTTTAATAATCACTATTCAGCAATCAAACAGAGTATCAACAAATTAATTAATAGCCAACCTTTAGGACTGGATTTAAAAGAGATATTATAAAATGTTAGGGTAATCTATCACCTAGCCAATGCCAAACTTGGGACATAATATTTTAAAAGCAATTACCACTCTTTCAGGTGCATGCATATATATATAAATGCTAAAAATAATTACAAAATTAAACATATTAGAAAAATTCCGAGATCAATATATCAATGCAGATCATCATTAATGCTCTTGGCCATAAGGTTATCATGAGTGAATGGCCATAAATGAATTAATCATCATCATAATATATGTAAAGTGATAAACATGGACCTGTTCATACCCACAATTCTATATACTATCTATTATTAGTCCCAAGATAGCCTTGGAATTGCAAAAACTCTGGTAACTAAGAACAAGAGAAAAATATGCACACATTAAACTATGTTAGTATTAAATAACTTCTTTAAAATAATAATTAATAAATGTATTGCCTAAAAATAATAAAAAATTAAAGATCTGATAAATTCTATACAATACAAATTAGATCATTACAATTTTGATTTGTAAATATAAGATATTCCCATTGAGTGACAAACTAAACTGTACATTAAAGTAAATTGTAATAAGTATTAAATAAATAAATATGGTATGTACATATCTAATAATAAAATATTTCAATCATTAATGCCAATAAATATTCCTTTTTAATATATATATATATTGTGATGATCGCACATACTGCGATCACACATATAGATATTTAACATTTAAATAATATTAAATATTGTGTTTGGAATACTAAAAAGTGAGTTAAAAAAATTATAAACAAAGAAATGTTTTAATTAAGAAAAGAGAGGGAATTAGAATCAAAAAGATTCTTATCTTTTACCTTCCAAAGTCAAGATTTTGTGAAATGAAAAATAAGTAAAGTTAGAAATATTGAAATTGTACATTAGAAAATTAATAGTGATAAAGAAATATAAATGAAAGACAAACTAAAATATGATGTATAAGAAAAGTAAAGTTTTAAGAGTTTAAATAAGGGTAATCAAGTATTTACCTTGCAATGACGTATTTCGCCTGAAGGCTCACCACTGTAATTATCCGATATTTGCGTCGTCGGAAGAACACATCAACGTTGTCTGGCAGAAGCACTGACATGCTAATTCTAGAAATTTTATTTTTGTTACATTACTATTACGTCATAAGCCTGAAGGCTCCGCTGTAATTTCCGATTTCGGTTTTTTTTGTCTTGCCCGCGAGATTTAAAAGTGTATTTTTTCCTATTTGTTGCATCGTTTTGAGTGCAGCGCGTTTTTGCATACCATTTTCGAGCTTTAATTTTCAGTGATTTCAGAAAACTTTTTTAATAAATCATTCTTCCTCAACAATTGTAAGTATTTACATGTTATTTCTTCTATGATATTAAGTGGTGTTTTTATATTTTATTAATTTCCCGGATTTTCTGAAAAAAACTCCCATAAGAAAAGGCACGTGGTTTGAGGCTCCAGAATATCCTTCGTTCATTTTCAGTGTTTTAATAGTTCAGCAATTTTTTTACCATTTTAAAAAGAAATCATTACTTTCTCAACAATTGTAAGTAATTTACTGTTATTTCTTCTATGATATTAAGTGGATGTATTTTATATTTTATTAATTTTCCGGATTTTCTGAAAAAAACCCCATAAGAAAAGGCACATGGTTTGAGCTCCAGAATATCCCGTACGGCTCTCCGTTTTATATATTGTTGGTCCAGAGAATTACGTCTATCCTATTTTGTGCTGACCAGTTAGAAATGGCGGACAAGACGTGATTGACTGGAACAACATCTCCGCGAAGTATGTGCATGGAAGCTGTTACAAATGAAAGGCGGAAAATCGGAGGCCCTAACACAATTGTGGAAATAGACGAAACTCTATGTGGAGGCGTACCTACAAAGATGGTCATTTTGGTGCATTCTACAACATAAGCCAGCTCAGTCCACGCAGTAATCGTTATTTGGGTAAGTTATTCTCTTTTATTTTATTTTCCTTATAAATTACAGTAGTAGACTCGCAGTTTTCACTTTATGATAGGTTTTTTTAAGACGACAAAATTATTATTTGAATACTTGCAGAATTATTACTTCTGGACTCGCACTTTATACGTTTTTTAAAAAGACAAAATTAATATTTGTAGACTCGCAGTTTTCCTTTATGATAGGCTTTTTAAGACGACAAAATTATTATTTGAATACTTGCAGAATTATTAATTCAGGACTACTTTAAGATCGTTTTTTAAAAAAGAAAATTAATATTTGTAGACTTGCAGTTTTCACTTTATGATAGGCTTTTTTAAGACGACAAAATTATTATTTGAATACTTGCAGAATTATTAATTCAGGACTCGCACTTTAAGATACATTTTTTAAAAAAGAAAATTAATATTTGTAGACTCGCAGTTATTTGTAGATTCGCAGTTTTGACTTTATGATAACTTTTTTAAAATTTATATAGTACTTTTAAGATGACTTAAAGTATTCATGATGTATATATTATTTTTAATCTTTTTTTGCCGCATATCACTATTTTGTGTCCTATTAATTTTTTTTCATGATTTGTGGACTCGCAGTTTTTACTTATTAATTTTGTAGTGATATTTATCTTACATTTGCGCGTCCAATTTTAGTTAATTATTTATGATGTATATATTATTTTGGTTTTGCCGCATATCACTATTTTGTGTCCTATTTATTAATTTTTTTTTTCATGATTTGTGGACTCGCACTTTTTACTTATTAATTTTGTAGTGATATTTAATCTTTTTTTGCCGCATATCACTATTTTGTGTCCTATTTATTAATTTTTTTTTCATGATTTGTGGACTCGCAGTTTTTACTTATTAATTTTGTAGTGATATTTATCTTACATTTTCATATTTTGCGTCCAATTTTAGTTAATTATTCATGATGTATATATTATTTTTAATCTTTTTTTGCCGCATATCACTATTTTGTGTCCTATTTATTATTTTTTTTTTTTCAGGATTTGTGGACTTGCAGTTTTTACTTAATAATTTTGTAGTGATATTTATCTTACATTTTCATATTTTGCGTCCAATTTTAGTTAATTATTCATGATGTATATATTATTTTTAATCTTTTTTTGCCGCATATCACTCTATTTTGTGTCCTATTTATTAATTTTACCATTTTTTTTTTTTCAGGATGGACGCCACCGGCATTACTCTGTACCACATGTTTGTTTCTCCGTTTTGACCTCATGAACCTGTACCACGTGCCTTCATCCAGCTCTTCGTTTCTATGACGACATTGCCCTGAGGGCATACTATTCTAATCTACCGATCTTTGACGTAACGTCACCACGTGATATGCCACAAAATTTTTGCGATTACATGTGTCGGCAAATCACTAGGTGACGTTATCTTAAAAATCGGGTGGTTAGAGTAGTATGCCTTCAGGCAAATGACATCATAGCAAGGTAAATACGTGACTACCTAAATAAGATTAAAATAAAAAGTTAAAACATGACCGAAAGATAAGGATCTGGGTCAAAAAAGTACACATTTGACGATAAACGAAATGCGTGTATGAAGTATGTATGAAGTATGACAAAGACAGCAAACATTAATGCTTGTCAAAATAAAAATAAAAAAATATTTATTTAAAAATCTGTGTAATTAAAAGAAAAAAAAGAAATAAATAAATGTACATAGTGCTACGAAGTTATGTAAAGGCAAATCTATATAAATGGCCGAACGCACATTCAGAAAAGGAAAGGTGTGAACAAAAGCGAAAACAAAGGATCAAAAGGACAAAGAACTGAGGAATTTTAATTAAAAAGTATTATTAAGTAGTAGAGTTGGAGACTTCTTGTCGAGAGGAAGGTGGAAAGACTGCTCTGATAATAAGCAGCCATAGTTGAGAGAAATGCAAACTGAAGAATCTTTTAAAGTTTAAGGAAAAAACAAACAAGAGAGAACCCAGAAACAGAGTGGAAGGACTCCAACGTAATAACGGCGAATTAAATGAACAAGATATGATTCATAACATCGGTGACTCATCAAGAATGGCTGGCTAAGGACCGTCATGATCGCTGGCCGATCCAGACTCACTGTGCTCTAATGGTTCCCATCTAGATGTAACAACTGCTGACGTAGCACTTGCTGGAGGGTTCATTTTGCCTGGTCCTTGATATCCTAAATGTGGAGGAGTTCCCACAACCAAAATCTAACCGAATAGCGACTGTTCCCTGCTAAAGAAGTGGAGAAATTCCACGTGGCGGTCAGCAAGACTTCAAGTTAACTCAGAGACTTAATAACCTAGGTAAATATGTATCTTACATTTTATATTCCCATGTGCACATACCTTTTATTGAGACAATGGCCAAATTCTTTCTTTGAATGATACATTCTTTAACTTTTTTTATATATACATGGAAGGACGATTATAAACGTACAATCATTTATAGGATCTTTTTATTTTGTTTTACTCGTAGCATTATAGCATATAATCTGTTTTTTGTGTGTAAATGATTTAAAGCATTTCTTTTATTGTATAATCTATGGTATTAAATATTTATTATTGATTTAAATCTGTTTCGTCTCGTTCTTCGCCACTCCAAAAAAGTAATATAGTTGTAGGGTTTGGGGAAATAATTATTACTCATTTTGAGTACTGAATTAATACGTATAGCTAGTTGGTGGTGCAGTATTCTGATCCCATTAAAATTTATAAATATCCAAGCGCTGTAACTCTTTAAATCTTACAACAGTCGGGAGACAGTGACCAAGAAAGATAACCTGGGCTATACCAGTAAGGTGGACGATCTTGAATTTTAAGAATTCCCTATTATACATAAATAAAAGGGAAATTAAGCTTTTGATCGTCGTGTTTCCCTTACAATTTTGGGGGCCAGCCTGGGATTTCTATTGCTGTGCAGTCAGTGATCACTTGTTGAATAAATTTTAAAAAATAACGTAAATATTTTCTAAAAAAAATAAATAATAATAATTAATATATGTGTTTTTAAAATATATAAAATTAGCGTCGTAAATCAGAGTGGTTAGAAGCGAAGACGAAGGGGATGTATTTTTTGTCACTTTATAATACTTTATATATGTATTTCGATGTCAAATGTGTACAAAGGATATAGAAGGAAGGGGGAAATTTTAATATTAAGAAAGTTTTGAAGTTCGTTGTGACGTATTTAATATAAGACCAGAAGTATTCAAATATAATCGTCACAAACAAAGAAATTGATTATCTCGATATAATTGCTGAGAACGAAATATAAATTGTGTCAGTCAAGTAGAAAAAAAAAAAGAATAAAACAAAGTTTCACGAAGGTTTTAATGATAAATAATAAAAATAGTCACATACATAAGTTAAGTTGAAGAAATATATATGTGTGATTTAATAGTCGCATATTCCAGTTAAGTTAAAAAATAAATGTATGTATGAATTCATAGTCGTAGTAATAAAGTGTATTCAAATATAATTATAGCGATCAAACATAGATTATCTAGATGTGATTGTTGTTAACGAAAGGTAAACTAGTTAAGTTTAAAAAAAAAAAAAAGTAATTAAAATAAAGTTTCAGGAAGGTTTTCATTATAATCAAATAGTCGCGTATTCCAGTTAAGTTAAAAAAAATAAATGTATGTATGAGTTCATAGTCGTAATAATAAAGTGTATTCAGCTATAATTATAGCGATCAAATATAGATTATCCAGATGTAATTGTTGTTAATGAAAAATAAACTAGTTAAGTTTAAAAAAAAAAAAGAATTAAAAATAAAATTTCAGGAAGGTCTTCATTATAAATAGTCGCGTATATTAGTTAAGTGAGGAAAATATATATGTATGATTTTAAAAATAATCGTGAGGATAACTTCATCAATAAAATACAAACCTAGTGTGTGTAACGAAGGATGTTAGTACGTTAAAGAAATATATATGTGTATGATTTTTTTAAACAGCCGTAACCTTAAAGTGATCGAAAATTATAAACGTAATATTAGAAAATATATATCAGAAATGCGTACTGTTGGAAATAGTCAAATAGAATGAATTTATTTATATATATCGTTAACAGAGAGGAATAAAGTATAGTATTTAAGTTAAGTTAAATTTAAAAAATATATAAGTGCATCATTTAGTTAAGTATAGTGAGTAAGAGTTGCATAAGTAGGGGAAATATAGGACAATCATCAAGGTGGGACAGGCAGTCAAACAAATCTAAGGCAGGCAAACAAAATGGACCTTCAAGAAAAGGAAGTAAGAGAAGGGAATGAAGATACGGAGATGGAAGTAAAAGATGAAACAAACTATAGTGATATAATGGATATGCTAAGGCAAATGAGGGTTGAGCAACAGCAATTCATGAAGGAATATGTGGACAGAGAAGAGAGAAGGATGGAAGAATGGCAGATAAAGATAGAAATGGACAACTAGAAAAGAATTGCTGAAGCCATAGAAGAGATTAAAAATGACTTCATCCAGCAATCAGAGGCAAAGGATACAGGAAATAGACATGACAGGGAAATTAAGTGGGATGAACAAAGGAGTATGGAACCATATGTATATGACGAATTAGATAGGGCCGAGAGTATAGATAGAGAGTCAGCAGTATGATCTGAGGGTAGATATAGGATGGCCAGAAAGGGGAATAAGAAAGTTAGAAAAAGAAGTGGAAGTGATAAGAGAAGATAGTAGGATACTGACAAGCATGCAGGAGGATATAAGTCAGATAGCGAAGGCAGTAGAAAGGTTAAACACAAAATTTGAAGAGGATAAGTAGGTCAGCCAATAACAGTGCCAATACCGATGTAAAGGGCATAGGACCAAGAACCACTGGTGAATGTACTGATATGGGCTATGGGAGTCACATGGATTACCCTGCTGGCTTCCACCAATTTCTAAAAATACAAGTTTTCACTGGAGATCCTGGAGAAAGCCCTATGGAGCACTTGGGAAGCCTGGAACGGTATTTCAAGTTAAGTAGGATGAATGAGGAGGCCAAGATAGCAGACGCCTGCAGTCACTTGCAGGCCGAATCTCAAGTCTGGTGGAACTCACTGTTCCAGAAACCCACCACATTTGCAGGGATCACAAGGCGTTGAGGACCAGTTATTGGAGAGAGGAACTCCAAGAAGATATGCTGCATCAGATAACACAGGCGAAATGGAGATTGGGAGAATCATTTACAATATTCTTTCACCGTCAAGTAGCCAAGTTACGGATGATGACCGCAAACCCATTATCTGAAATGCAAATACTCCAGATAACTAGGCATGGGTTTCCAAAAGAGAAAGAACAGACACTTATCAGTACAGAAACGAAGACGGTGGACTGTGTGGCCGAGTTGCTAAGTGCACTGGATACCACCAGGGCTGACCAGAAGGAGGATGGATGTAAACCTAGACTGCCTTCAAAAAAAACCACTTACAATAAAAAACAGATGGGATCCTAGTGAAAAATGATGGAAAGAAAACCAGAAATATTCTACAGAGTGGAACCCAAGGAGGCAAGAAAATGGACAACAAAGATTGGAGATGGAATGGAAGCGTCCATATGACAGGACTGAAGACCGAGAACATAGGGATCAAAATCCGCATCCCAGAGGAGGCAGATGTGAGATCAATAGAGAAAGGCAACCTCCAGATAAAATATAAACACCATCGTAAAGAAAGGACGGATTCACTGATGCCAGATTGGAAATGGAATTGGATCACGAAAAATGGAAAATGGATTATGAAATTGGGAAATATTGATCATGAAAATATAAAGAAGAATGAGCCAGTAAATGGCCAAATAGTATAAAGGACTTTATCCAAACTAAGACAAATTATCAGATAGATAATAGTGTGAGATCGTAGATAAAGGCTGAAGGTGTGTAGGTATAGATATTTGTAGATTGATCTTAGCAGTATATGGTGAGCCTTCTCTGTTATGCATTCATGGGTGTTCTGTGGTCCACCAGATCTTATTAGATAGAGAAGATAGGGACAGAGATCCCCTTCTCATAATGACTCACTGGATTAAGATTTCCAGTTAGATATTTGACAAATATCGTGAGTCAATGGATTAGAAACCAATGTATGGGGAAAGAACCTCTTTGAGCTCATGGATGAGCTGGATAAAAAGAGGCCAGCCTCCCAACCCATCTCAGGATAGTGACCAGTGTTGTCACTTAGAGAATTATCGTTGTAAAATGTGAGGTATGAACAGGTTTAATCGAGTCACAGAGATATCCTGTGGATTCAAAGCTGTATATACAAGTAGGAGGCAGAAATAAACTCATGTATTGTTTATAGCAAGATTAAATCGGTTTAGTAATGCTGGTTGGATCGTCAGAGTATGAATGTAATTTGCCTGGTCGCCTCTCTGGGAATAATCTCATCACTAAGTCATATTAGGAGTACATAGATATGAGATGGTTCTAACAGTAGTTAGAAGCAGCTAGCTGTCAATGCAGTAAATTAAAATTTTTTAAGAAAAAATATAATGTGATGATCGCACATACTGCGATCACGCATATAGATATTTAACATTTAAAGAATATTAAATATTGTGTTTGGAATACTAAAAAGTGTAAAAAAATTATAAACAAAGAAATGTTTTAATTAAGAAAAGAGAGGGAATTAGAATCGAAAAGATTCTTATCTTTTACTCTCCAAAGTCAAGATTTTGTGAAATGAAAAATAAGTAAAGTTAGAAATATTGAAATTGTACATTAGAAAATTAATAGTGATAAAGAAATATAAATGAAAGACAAACTAAAATATGATGTATAAGAAAAGTAAAGTTTTAAGAGTTTAAATAAGATTAAAATAGAAAGTTAAAACATGACCGAAAGATAAGGATCTGGGTCATAAAAGTACACATTTGACGATAAACGAAATGCATGTATGGAGTATGTATGAAATATGACAAAGACAGCAACAATTAATGCTTGTAAAAAAAAAATAAAAAAACATTTATTTAAAAATCTATGTAATTAAAAGAAAAAAAAGAAATAAATAAATGTACATAGTGCTACGAAGTTATGTAAAGGCAAATCTATATAAATGGCTGAAGGCACATTCAGAAAAGGAAAGGTGTGAACAAAAGCGAAAACAAAGGATCAAAAGGACAAAGAACTGAGGAATTTTAATTAAAAAGTATTATTAAGTAGTAGAGTTGGAGACTTCTTGTCGAGAGGAAGGTGGAAAGACTGCTCTGATAATAAGCAGCCATAGTTGAGAGAAATGCAAACTGAATAATCTTTTAAAGTTTAAGAAAAAAACAAACAAGAGAGAACCCAGAAATAGAGTGGAAGAACTTGAACGTAATAATGGCTAATTAAATGAACAAGAAATGATTCCTAACATCGGTGACTTATCAAGAATGGCTGGCTAAGGGCCATCGTGATCGCTGGCCGATCCAGACTCACTGTGCTCTAATGGTTCCCGTCTAGATGTAACAACTGCCGACGTAGCACCTGCCAGAGAGTTCGTTTTGCCTGGTCCTTGATGTCCTAAATGCGGAGGAGTTCCCACAACCAAAATCGAACCGAAGAGCAACTGTTCCCTGCTAAAGAAGTGGAGAAATTCCACATGGCAGTCAGCAAGACTTCAAGTTAATTCAGAGACTTAATAATCTAGGTAAATATGTATCTTACATTTTATATTCCCATGCGCACATATCTTTTATTGAGACAATGGCCAAATTCTTTCTTTGAATGATAGACATTCTTTAACTTTTTTTTATATTACACGGAAGGACGATTATAAACGTCCAATCATTTATAGGATCTTTTTATTTTGTTTTACTCATAGCATTATAGCATATAATCTGTTTTTTTTGTGTGTAAATGATTTAAAGTATTTCTTTTATTGTATAATCTATTTAAATATTTATTATTGATTTAAATCTGTTTCGTCTCGTTCTTCGCCACTCCAAAAAAGTAATATAGTCGTAGGGTTTGGGGAAATAATTATTACTCATTTTGAGTACTGAATTAAAATTTTAAATAATTATTACTCATTTTCTTGATCCCATTAAAATTTTATAAATATCCAAGCGCTGTAACTCTTTAAATCTTACAGCAGTCGGGAGACAGTGACCGGGAAAGATAACCTGGGGCTATACCAGTGTAGTTATAGGTTCGGTCAAGTACGGATATAGACTTGTTTATATCCATATGTTCTCTCTACTTGCGGTAGCGGAAGGTGGACGATCTTGAATTTTAAGAATTCCCCATTATACATAAATAAAAGGGAAGTTAAGCTTTCGATCATCGTGTTTCCGTTACAATATATATATACACTGAATCATTTTAGATATATGTGTCTGCATATAACTATACAGATACATATGCGCATTATAATAGACAAATATAATTTCATTTGCTAGTAATAACTTTATTAAATCTTTGAGCCAATATTATTTTATTTTAACAAGATATAAAAATTAAATGTTAAATATACATATAATATTAGCACACACAATGTGCATATTGTAATATAAAATATGCCAATTATTAATTATCTTAACATTAAACTAAATTATTTTTGCAATCTAATTATAACAAAAATAAATATATTGAATCAATCCAAAATCTGCATTTCACCTATTAAAACTAAGCACATTCTTTGTTTTCTAACTCTAAAACATGGCTGGCTTTTATGCATGATATAATAAAATTCTAAGAAAACAAACTTGAAGTTTCAATACTCTGGAATCTTTTAAACTTGTCTGACTTTTAAACATGTTCAGACCTTTCACTGGCCAGTCAATTTCTTTTTTTTCCTACACATTTTTTATCTTTAGGTGACTAATTTATTTGATAATTGTTTACTTTTAAAAGAAATCAGTATAGTAGAGAATGATTGGTTTTGTTTTTAACAGAAAAGAAAAATAGATTTTTGTTAATTGCAAAGTTAATTTTTGAAAGAATATGACAATATATCTGAATGTGCTTTATATGTATCAAAGTGATAAATTGCCTTAATCTAAGGTTCCATATATAAAAGTGTATGAATAAAATAGAAACAAATCTAAAGATCAATAGAAAGGTTTCTTATATACTTTGACGGTATGATATTCTAGTTAATATAGAAATAAGATAAATGTGGACAGCTTCATTAATTTCTAAATTTCAATAGTGGCAAACAAGGAACTAATATGAATATATGGACTTTGAAACATCACAAATAAGCTGCCTTCTATTCTTTTGGAAATCCAAAGTTGACCAACATGGAAACTACAGAAAAATGCCCTTCCTTGAAGCTGACTTTATATACTCTCTCTCCAATTTAATAATCTAAAATAGCAGAGTATGAAAACATAATTATAGTAAACTCACTATTTATAGTAGATATAAAGGAATTTAAAAACAAAGACTTAAAATATGTCTTTTCACTTTTGATAAATAAGAACAAGATAATTAAATTACCATTATTATTTTTTCATTTACATTCATCAAAACTAAATATAAGCTTTTAAATAAATTTCTTAATCCTTTAACTTTCTACGTCATTGACATAAAAATCTTATGAGCAGAACTTATTATTGAAATATTCCCTTAAATTGATATGCACAGTCATCTATTGACATACTTTGAAAATTCTTTTTTTTTTTAAAAAAAAAAAACAGCAACACACTTTCAAATAGTGATTTTTTTAAAAAATAAATTAAAATTTATTAGATACAATTGAACATGTTTATCTATAAATAGCTAAATTCTTTTTACACTGTTGCAAAGCATTCACTCTGTAGAACTTGTGGTCCGAGACTGGGGACCATTGCCCTCCTTCACTCCTCCTGGAGGGTGACCTTAGCCCAGGTTTCATGGAAAAGCCAATCGGGAGCCAGCAATCTAGCCGCTTGAGTAATTTTATATAGATATTACAAACACCGCGATTAGCATTTTCTAATATACACTTGCATCTGGATAAACAGATTGCAAAAGTTAGAATAATGGTGATTCTGATTTGAGAATATGCCACTCTTTATAGCCTTTTGAATGACTAAAACTTCTCTAATAACGAGCGACATGCTTTCGTTAATAAAGAATCTGATCAGCTTCAGAAAAGAGCAGAAATACAGGAGGTGATGAATTGTCTCATTTGCTGAGGCATATAGTTGGCATTGATGGTTGATCTTGCTAAACCATCTTTTCTACACCAGAAAATGATTTGTTGGCAGGGTGGAGAGGTTGTATTTTGCTTCTAAGAACCAATTTTTTGATTTTGCTATGAGTTGTTTATTGTTTAACCCTAGATCATTCTGTAAAATGGTTTGATTGGTGTATTTGAGTTTGTATGTTTGCCAATAGGTCTTTTTTCCTCTATTGTATGTTGCATTGTTTGCTGAGTTTCTGACATAAGTCCATATATCCGTCATCCATTTTCTGGTGAGCGGGGAGGTGTATCGGTGGGCTCCACTGTCGGCATGAGGTTTAGGTTTGTTTGTTCAAGACTGGTGATTTTTTTTTAAATTAAAAAAATGTAAAAAGATCAGTAAAATGGAAAAGTGCCATGGTCTGAGTATTTTAGTCCTGCCTCAATGTGCTGGATTGCTTTTGTTCTTTGATTTTGAAGCATTTGAGATTACTTTGAGATTTTTAGAATAAAAAGATTGATATTTTGTGTAAGTAATTAAAGATTATTAAAAACTTAAAAAATACAACTTTGATTATATTTATATATGTTTATTTTTAAAAATATAAGTTAATAAATTTTGGAATAATGTTAACAAACAAAATACAGCTCATACGTTTTGTCACTTTTCATATAATGCCATTACCTGTCAGTATGAATACTGTGTTAGCATATTTTGAGATATTCTAAAAATTATAAAGTGTTTTTAATATTTTAAAGCAGAATTTGATAGATTTATCAGATTATAAATTATTGTTCATCTTTTAAACATAAATGTAAAATAAAAAAGATTTAAGTGATTTTCTAAAGATTGTTTTCTTGCAAACCACTGAATGAGACATTTTACATTTTTTATTCTTAATATAAACTTATTTTTTCAAAATTTACCAACTTCAAGTATGATTTTTAGATTTTTTTTTTTCATTTATAAACATATATTTATATCAAATCAAGGCCAATTTATTGAATTTTGATATAGAATAATAGTTGAAAAATTACTAAAAGTAGCAACAGTGAGAACAATCAACCTATTACAGTACAGGAAAATTAACTAAAAACAGATTATAAAAATAACTCTATAATTAATGTATATTACAATAAAAATATATCCAAAATAAATAGATTTTTATTTATATTTGATTTTAAATAATTTGTAGTAGTCAAAAAATCACAAATATTACCACCTAATCCATATTTCAGTAATTCTAAACTTTATTTTAAATAATATAAATAATTTTTGTCTGTGTTTATTTCTACTTTTCCTTTAAAACTTTAAATATATATGCAAGCACACATTACTTTGTATGCCATAGTATTAATTCATTTTAATATGTACATATATTTTATCTTACCTTAAATATTTAACACAAAAGATTTTATTTAATAAGCCTCCTAAATATCTGCTACAACTCAGTAAATTTTTCAAAACAAATCTTTGATTATCTGCATTTACCTATAACTAGATTATAATTTTTTTTATTAATATTATTAAAAAGACTTATTTCATGATAATCAAATCAATTATTTATGAATTTGCATTTTTTATACAACATTTTTTTTCTGAAAGTTGATATTTTGAGTTTATAAGAATGAAACTGTCAACAGGTAATGAAAATTTTTTAGGTTTACTACAATGAATACCCAAACCATTATGTACAAATTGTCATATAAATAAAAAATCTTGTGCTTTGGAAACATCAAAATCCATAAATTGTTTCCAGCTACCAAGAGTTTTCTTCTCCACAGTTTTTGAAGCTGTCAAAGTTTATCTGTTTGATTTTTCCCCAAATCTATATCTGAATTTATCTTTTGTATTCTGGGGTATATACTGCCTAATAGGATCAGTTTAATAATGCTGTAATCTGATACAATTTTAATGACAACTTTAAAAATAATTAAATCAGCTTTGGAAGTTTATTTTTACTTAAATATATTTTTTAAATAAACCATATGCTTGAAATATTAATTTAGATAGTAGTTTAAAAAAACTAAAATATTCTATCAGCTAATATATTAAATAAGTATACAGAGGCAAAACTCTCCATACAGTAGCACCATTCAGTGCAAGCTAGAATAATCAGTGGATGCAGGAATAAAATCCCTATCTAGTGCCTGCTCCTCCAATATCTCCAAACTAGTTTCTAGCTTGTGGCTTTCATCAGTGAGGAGTCTTGGATCAGGTAGGGATTTTATGCATAAACCTTCCTGCATCCATTGATTACTCTGACTTGCACTGAGTGGTGTTTCATTATGGAGAGTTTTGCTTCTGTGTAAGACAGCTTGTGTAAGCAAAAAGAATGGTGATCATGTGATGTTTAGTGGTTTATTAAACAAGTAGTCTTGCTATCACAAAAAATAATCAAAAATAAAAGTTTCTGCTGTTGGTATTTGTAGATACTGCATGAACTATGAGTGCTGACTATTCATTTAAAAACTGGATAATTGACACCATTTAAATTCCTGGATTTACCTTTAATACATTCCAATTAATAGATATTAATGCAATTGCAGGCATGGACTGGACATCTCTGGTTCACTACTTTGAAGGCCTTTTATAATACTGCCTAGATTGCACAATAAGTTTTTTAATGCTGTATATATTTTTGAACCAAGTAATAAAAGTTGTAAGGCTGTTATACAAAAAAAAAAAAATGTTGCAAAGGATCGGCACGAAATTTAAAATTATTGTGCAGTTTTTAAATAAGCCCTTTTTTACATTAAAAAGATTAAATATATTATTGCACAATCACAATTAACTAGAGATTTTGATATTACGATTGATAACTGTAAGCACTGAAATTAATATAAGTAGTTTAGAAAATGAAGCTCGCCTATCACTAAACTCTTGGTAAAATGATGTAAATAATTATTATATTTTGCCTTCTGTTCAAAAAAGACATAACTTTTCTTTTTATGATATTTTTGAAAAGCTTGTTAAATCTAACGAATAGTAGGACTGTACAATAATTTAATATATGTAAGGCATTTATTATTTTGAATGCGACCCTCAGATAAATATTTTTTTTTTAAAATGTGACGCTTAAAGCTAAACAGCCTAGTCAAGCGTTCTTAGCCGAGAGGTCATCGCACCCGCCTTGGAAGCAAGTAGTTGGTTGCAGACGGGTGTGGGTTCGCGTCCCGGCCGATGCTATGACATATGAAAAAAAAAAAAAAAAAAGCTAAACAGCCTTGATCTAAAACATTTTTCAAACAAATAGCCAAATACCTCTAAACACTATCACAATGCATATTCACCAAAACAGTTTCATTTTAATAGCATTGTTTTATTTTTATTCCCAATATCTCAAAGTTATTATATTTAAATATCTATTCCAATAGAGTAAGATTATGGATACAATTAATTATGATTATTATGTCAAACGTAATCTTTTTTAAAATAATTAAAATGTATTTCATAATTTAAAAAAACCTGATAACTTTCATGTATGTGTATGGTAATATAGTTGTGCTACTACTATCTAAAGATTTCACGTATTTTAAAAGTAAATCTGTAATTCAAATTGCAATAAATTTTTGTTTAGATATTTAAGAAAGATAGCTGAAACATTAGGATATAATCAATCGCCTAAATAAAACTGGTTCAACCAAATCATGTCCTGGGGGTAATTTGTTTTTTTTTTGGCTGAAGACTGATTATTTTTGCAAGAATAATGGAAATACGATTTAGATCATAATTAAAAATAACTGATACCTGTAGCATATTAATAACACTAGCTCAACTTTTTGAAAGAAACTGAATTCTACAAAATGTTTGATGAAACAGATTAATCACTTTCCGAATTGAGTGACTTGGGTATAAATTTTCATTGCCTCAAAGTATTAGTCAATATACTAATATAAGACAAGATCTCCGTATTACATTTATACAGATTATATTTGTATAAAATATCAGATCACTGTTAAAATATACCAACACGAAAGCTGACCATAAATAGAAAAGCGTTCATATATATATAAACACATGTATATATACATTTTTTTTCATGTAAATAAATGATAAACATATTTTATTAGAACAACTGTACGTGCACATATATTATATTTAAGTACATACACATATTACATATATAGGCATGTATGTGTAAATATGGATGTATCAAAAATTTTCAAATCAAAATATCAAATTTGACATATAAAAAAATTATTTTAAGCATATACAGGAATGAGTAAATGTAAATGAATTCTTTGAAAGTTAAAAAAGGAAAAAAAAGAAAGTGACACTTACTCAAACATTCTACATGATCTATCATGGTCACTATTTCCGACTGAAGTATATCCTCCATGTTTTCTTCCATCAAAGCATCAATGGTATGCGGACCTCCTGTAAAGACAACACATTCCAATAAAAGTTTAGAGCTCGCCAGGTGCATTCAAAAAAAAAAAAAAACTTAACTGCGCTCTCACTAATATAGCATTGTGGCCCAATTATGACTCGCAGGCAAAACGTGCAAGTTTGTCTCTTCCTCCCAAAGCATCAAGACAAATGACATATTTCCAAGGTAACGTGACAGGTGGTGACAAATTCTATCTGCAGAATAGACTAATTGGAGGGAAGTCATAAACTTGTCAAAACCCACCATCTCAATCTCATCATAACCCAGTGATGAACCACTAACTTTAATAAATATTACGGACCTGTAAAAACTGCCAACTTAACTTTACTGTCAACGACACATTTAAGTTAAAGCCTACTTGCCAGATTATTATATGGCAATTAGCACAAATCATTAATAATATTTCTGATTTATTTCAAGTGACACTTTGCACTGATAATATGACACATATTTGCTTTATATATACATAATAAACAATGGTTTATCATCTATAGATAATTTTTTTTTTTTTTACTTTCTTCCTTTAACTTAAAGGGAACTCAATAAAAAGTTAAATGGGAGGATGGTTTAATGTAATTTTTTCACTTAAACTGTATATTGATTATTACTTTCTTCACTTTTTTTACACCATATATATAACATATTTCAAAACTATTTGTCCCAAGAGTTAATCTAAAAACCTAATATTTGGGTCACAAAATCATATATTTGCTATCTAACGCATTAGACATGTATTAAAAAATAATTGTAACTGAAGTATAAAAATGGATTAAAATTATTTGATCCCTCAATGCATCTTAATGATATAAATAGTGTCACTATTTTGAGATGCAGTTCTGAATTTGAGATGCGAGAATAAGCTTTATTTAGGAATGTCAAGCAATAAGAAACTATCAACAATATCATCAAGTGCCATCAGCTTGACAATAGTACCATATTGCTTAATTAGACCATCCACTTTAGATATATATTAATGATGATTAGAGATTATTTGTTAAAGTAAAGATTATCAGATTATTTCCTATTTGACGAAATTTGGTTATCTTAGAGCAAATATTTTAAATTTGAACAAACTATTGGAACTAAATGTGACCGTGTTAATGTTATATTTTTCTTTGCTGTTAGATTATAGCAAGACTCACTTTTAATTAGTAAAAAAAAAAAAACAAGTTTGACAAAAAAAAAAAATCTTTATTCCAATAAACAAGACACCTTATTCAATTTTTACTAGGCATTATAAAGAAAATATGCCTCTATTTTATATCAGTCAATTAGGGACTAATTAGGGATTTTTCTATCTGGTAATTTATTCTAAGACCTTGAAGTTGGATTTTTCTAAAAAAGAAAAAAAAATTAAATTGTTTCTGTTCAGTATTTTTTCAAATTACGATCGAGTAGTCAACTTTGAGATAGTAGATATGGTAGTTCCGCTGTAAACATATATATTTTAAATTTAGATAAATCGTGAAATATTATAACTATGTTATCAACATTTTTCGTTTCAATAATTCTTATGACTTTCTCAATTACTTAATCAGAAATTCAACTTTAGCTTTAATTTCAATAGTTATAACTTTTTCAAAAGAATAATGAAATTACTTAGTTAGAAATGTAGATAAGCTTGCAAATAATCTCAGTTATATCTTAATCTTTTTAAAAATAAAATGAGCAGGAAGTATTAGAATTTCGTTTCACTTCAATACCCTCCCCCTCCATGAAAACATTCAAGCAATCTTGTTTCAGTGGATTACAGTCTCTCTAGGTGTTTTGATGTTTTTAAGTGTGTATTAATTTCAGATTCTCAGATACACATCACTTTTTCTGCCATTACTAAATTGATGACTTCTATTTTATTGCTTACAAATGCCTAATTTATGAATTTTTTTTTAAAAAAAAAAATTAAACTTCTAGTTTTATGTTTAGAAAACATTTTAATTATGTAAAACACTGTAATCAAACTGTCTCTGGAAAGATAAAAAATGAAGAATAAAATATAAGCATTTAAAATGTAATCCAAAGAAACATTAATTAATGTAATCACGTCCAGCATTCCAAAATAAAAAAGGCTTTACCTTATTGTAAATTTTTTAATATATAAATTTTAAAGTTTTTATTTTTGACTTATTTGCATGAATTTTTGTTTATTTACAATTTTTTTTTTAATATCATATAATGGAAATAATGTACATTAATACAGGACATACGTCTCATTGTAATATTTCTTGATAATTACTGCAATCTTTTCCATTTTCTTTATTTTTATAACCTAGAACATTATAATAATTAACAAGATCAGATGATTCAGCTTAATGGCATAAATATTTATAAAAGGTTTTAGTAATTTTGAAGCTAAATCAAATAATTTAGCTGTAATAATATTTATATATTTAAATATTATCATTACGAGTCCTCGTTTTCTACCTCTCTAGTGCATAAGAAAAAATTAAATTGATGATGGTTTTATTTATGTCCCATAATGCCATCAAAAAAGGAGGGGGCATTATTAAACAAAGAAACAAATATCTACTCATTCTATAAATTTTAGTGATAATACACCAATAACTTCTGTGATAATTCTCAAGGATCAAATACTTAATTTCTGTGGTGTATATTCTCAAAAAGTTGACAACCACAACTACTATTAATGTAATTGAAGGTTTTGATCCAATGAAAAGATAATTCATCATATATGTTTATTCTTTAGATCCTGAACATCTAAAAAATTTGCTTAAAAATATTAAACCACTAAGATATTAATTGCCACAGCTTTTAAAGATCTGAAACCAATTATGTTTCAAAAGATGACAATCCAATAGCAAGCATTTACATGATTCAATTTGCTTGATTTCACCACATTTTAAAGAATCTATTATAACAATAACTGACTTCACTACAGAACTACTTCTTGATGTTATTTTTCAAATTCCTGCTGTTTGAAAAATTATTCTTAAAATGAAAGCCGATTACTCCCACCTGATGGTCATTATTATTCATTCAAATATTTCAAGTCATTAAGAATAAGCCACAATGCTATTATTGACGTATCTTATAAATGCATTAAAAATGATAAGTAAATTTTGAATTACAAATGTCAAACTAACTCAACCCACATCTTTTACACCATCCACTTTAGATAAATACGGTAATGATTATTACTAATTTTAGTCTCATAGTTTTGTAGTTAAGTGGAGATAAAAAAAAAAGCTGCTGGAGGATTGCATTAGATCCTAAGATCTAGGTGCAGTGCTCTCAGATCCAAGGCTCCTCACTGATGAAGGCTACAAGACGGAAACTAATCTGGGGATATTGGATGAGTAGGCACTAGATGGGGATATTATGCACAAGGCTTCTGGCATCCATTGATTACTCTGGCTGGCACTGAGTGGCACTACTGTATGGAGAGTTTTGCCTGTTTTACTGATCATTTACTAAACTAAAGATTGTCTCTAGCACAGATATAAACTTCAAAACTCAATTAAAGATTAATATATCTGATTTATTTCAATTAAGCACACATACACAAGGAGTTACATTTCTCTTTCCCATGTATAATATCTTTATAAATATATTAAATAAAACTCACTACTACTGCATATTCTTTTAAATTCATATAAATAAAGATACAATAAAAAGACAAATGAACTCCAAAATGCATTTCATGCTGAACCAGCACTCATCAGTTGGTTCACACCACCATCTCTCATGTATATCTCTATTATATGAAAAATAGTTATCTATATGAAATAAATACATTTTGAATTGCAAGTGTCAAATTAACTCAACCCATATCTTTGATGCATATTGAGGTCAGTTGTCTTTTATTGTATCTTTATTTATATAAATTTAAAAGAATATGTGGTAATAGTGAGGTTATTTAATACATTTATAAAAAATGATAAGATATGTATTAGTTATACTATAAACTTTCATTCCATATTATACATGTATTTTGCCACAATAATGTTGTTAAATTGGCTACAAATTGAAAAATTATTTTTTGCCTTGTGTTGTGTGTGCTTAACATTAGAGTACTGATATAAACTAAATATATACTTGTGGGCATGTGTTAATACATAATAACATTGAAATTAAACAAAAATGGTTTAAAATTCTTATATATAAAGCATGGACTATTATTCTAACATGGTTGGTAAGTATTCTTCTAATGAATCTGGTAATCAAAATACATTTTATAATGTGAAAAGACAATTTTCCATTGGAAGAATATGCCAAAAGCTTGTGCTAAAAATCCACATATCATTTACATGCACACCAACACACATCAAACAAGTAATCACAAAAACTAATAAAATACAATAATAATGTTGAAAAATAATTTTTTTACAAGTGTCAATTAGTGTGTAATAAATTTACTGTAGATAAAGGAGTAATTAAGTACAGATTTTATATACTGGATTCTGTTCATTATCTAATAGAAAAATTCAAACTTTATTTAAATTTTTTAAATACACTCAGATTAATAAATAAATAACACAAAAACTCTGTCAGATAATGAAAATTATTCTTCATGTATAAACTGTGATAAACAGAGTAGCAAAAATTCAAAAAACATTAACCACTAAAACTATTTTGTCAAGCACTTTCGGTATAATATACCAGAATCATGGTGACATATTGGAACTGAATGGTTAATTTTCCAGTGCATGCTCAGTGAAACACTAGTGTTATGCTGACTGATATCATTTTTAGACTTCACAATAAACCAAGCCTCTTTCAACTTCCTCTTTCTATCGACTGATTCATTGCACACAGCATATTTATGCAACAGCATATTTATCAATATCGCAAGTCAATTCTGTTTTTTCAAATCATGAAAGTAGTTGTGGAGATGAATTTTATCCTAAAAATATCAGAACTGTGTGCAATGAATCAAACAATAGAAAGTTGAAAAAGGCTTGGTTTATTGCAAAGTCTAAAAACGTTATCAATTAGCGTAACACTAAGTGTTCCACTGAGCATGCACTGGAATATTAACCGTTCAGTTCCAATATGTTACCATGATTCTGGTACACAGTAACAAAAGTGCTTGACAAAATCGTTTTAGTGGTTAATGTTTTTTGAATTTTCGCTACTCTGTTTATCATAGTTTCTATGTGAAGACAAAAATTCAGATTAGTATATAATGATATTTCAAGTGATATTATCGTTTTCTCTTTTTTCAGGTATTACTAATCTGCCACAGATTAATGAGTTGTTGAAAATGTAATATTTGCTTCAAATCTTAAATTAATCTTTTTTAAAATAAAAAACCAAACACAATTAAACTTACCACCATCATCATATATTCCAGTTTCTGGTATAATTGTGACAGAAGAAATTACTTCTTCAGGCGAGTGCATTAATTGTGTTTCACTTGCTATTTGAATATTTGGTTTTCCACTTTCCGCTTCAGGTAGGGTTGGTAGAAACAGTTCAAGGTTACCAGTACTATCATTCCAAGCATCATCAAATGCAGAAAGATTTCCCATATCTGTTAGAAATGTTTGATTAGATATGGATTTTGCATTTTTTACATCTTTAAGATTATTATGTGTATCAGAAAAATAGTTATCTTCACTTCCTTGGTGAATCAAGGTGACCTTATGAGAAACACCTTGAAAATTATTTGGTATTTTAGAAGCTTTTGTCTTTAATGAATTATTATGCTCAGTTTTCATCATTGATGCATCAGAGGGAATTACTTTACAGCTGGATACTTCTTTGATGTCTATTTGTTCTTTATCTATATTAATACTATCCCAATCTGATAAATCTTCTACAGAATCAAATTCTTGTAACAAATGAAATTCTGATTCAAAATTTTTTTCTTTGTCTGTTATTGAAGTCATAGATAGATGGTCATTTAACAGAAAACAACGACGAATGGGCCAAGACTTGTTTTTAACTGGTAAAGGAGTACTACTTGTACAGGGTTTTAATGTTTTGATGTTATCAGGAGATTTTAGATCAACCATTTGCAATAAAATGTCTTCATCTTCATTTCCCCACAATTCATCCTTACATTTTTCTAGATATAATGGCTTTGCACTTATAGTCTTATCAGATAAAAAGTACTCAGTTTCATTTTCCCACAGTTCTTTCATACATTTTTCTTGATATAATGATTTTGCATTTATAGCAGTATCTGATAAAATGTCTTCATTTTTGTTTTCCAATACTCCAACTTTATATTTCTCTTCATTTATTGGCCTTACATTTGTAGTAGATCCAGATATTTGCATTTCAAAACTACTGCAATCTTCAATTCCATCTCTATAAAACAGACAAACAAAAAAGCATATTTACTTATATTTGAAAATTTACTTGTTTATATACTTTTATTTTTAAAAAATGGAATAGTACTAAATCTATTATATACCGTACAATGAATTTTTATTAAAAAATTTAATGATTAATCACTTGTGAGGTTCTATGACATATGAGCATTAGCAATAACAATTGAGCTTAAACACAAAGACCTTTAATTATTGAGTCTGTCAATCTAGAACTACGCCTAAAACAGGGTATATAATTTGATTGATAAGAGCATTCTAATTCTAAAGAGAATAGATATTTTTCTTTTTCTTTTTGTTGTAGGACGCATAAAATTCAAGTGAAATTTAGTTTATGAAACAATTACAAAATTATTACCATGAAAAATGAAAAATACAAACAATAGTAACAAATAATGATATAAAAACTAAGACTCCAATATTATAATTTAACGATGTTAACTCTATTAGAATTACTTATTTATATAAATGAGTTACTTACTAAATTGCAATTCACATTCATCTCTTAAACCTCTTGCCTTGCAGTTTATACAAGTCTTATAGGGATTAATTTGGTTAACATTTTCATCCCTTTTATGGTCCATTACATATTTACATTTTTTGATAATATTTATTAAAACCATAACTTTAAAAAATGAAAATCTTAAAAATAATATATCAATTTTTGCAAATAAGCAATAAGAATAATAAACTGAAATACACAATCAGAATAACAGATTCTGTTTTAGCCTTCAGGCTAAAAAAATATTTCTCAATAAACAATGGCAATTATTAATAAATATATATTGGACGATTTCCATTATACAATGTTAAATATTGAATGTCTTTAGAAAAATTCAAAATTTATTTAAACTTTATAAATAGATTCAACTATTAGTAATAATACTAATCTGTGTGGTGTCATTTACAGGTGAATGTATTTAAAAAGTTTAACCAAAATTTGAATTTATCTCAAGACCTTTAATATTAGATGATAAAAGTAGTTCAACATAGAATTACTATTAAAATTCTATTATTACAAATAAATCTTCAGACAAACAATAAATAATTACGCATCAATTTTTTATTAAAAAATATTTCATTAACAAATAGATTCAAGTAATGAATAAAATCTTTGAAATTTAAAAAGTATAACTTTTAATTTCAAAAAATTGAGGTACTTACGTATTAGTTCTGTGACATGGAGCATGTATTAGACATGCTGCACCTTTTCACATTTGTATCAATCCACTGATAACTTCTTTGTAATCTTGTGATCTAACCAAAATAATGTATATGCAAATCATGTACATGATATTTTCACAATTTTTTAATGAAAATAACATGTACACAAATTTTTTGTACATGACGTTTACCCAAGATTTACAAAGTTATTGGAAGGTTCAATACGTATGTAAAAAGGGGCAGCATGTCTAACATGTGCTCCATGTCATAGAATCAATACATTTACTAACATTACTAAACATGTAAAATTTGATAACTAACAGTTCATTTTTAAGTAATTAATATAAGATGTTATAAAATCAGTATGTCATATATGACTTATCACAAAAAAAAATACAAAGATTTGCCATACTAAACATATAAAATTTGAACGAAAAAATTGATATTAAACAGTTCATTTTTAAGCAATTAATATGAGATGTCAAGGGGCAGCATGTCATATATGACTTACCACAGGAGAAATATACATATGAAACAGTTCACTTTTAAGAAATTAATATGAGACATCATAAAATCAATACATATGTCAAGAGGGGGAACATGTAATGTAAAATTTATCACAAGAATTAATATACATTTAAATAACACTACTAAACATAAAAAATTTGACCCCCCCCTAAATTACAAAGATATAATTACAAAAAAAGGCATGAAATATACATGACATTTTCACTAAATATATATGAAATTTAGATGAAAAACTACTAGACATAAAATTTGACCCAAAAAAAAAAAAAAAAATCACTAAATTACAAAGATTCCCTGATGTATAATTTTAAAAAAAGGCATGAAATATATTTGACATTTTCATTAAATATATACGAAATTTAGATTAGAAACTATGACTAAATTTCTAAAATATTATTTACAAAAACATAAATAAATATAAATGGTCTGTTGAACTTTATTAATAGGTCAATCAAATTTCCCGCATATAATGGAGATTTCAAGTAAAAATTTTACACTTTTTCCCCTCCAAAATAAAAATGTGATTGTGGAGAATTGATCATGTGAATGGGATTTAAACAATTAAAAAAAAAAATCAACCACCCCCCCAAAGACATTTTGCCACAAAAAAAAAAAAAACACAACTTTTATTAGTAATTTATATTGGCGGCCAATTATTTTTTATATTGTTCAATATGCAAATGAAGGTATCCTCATCTTTTTGACACCTACACCACATAAATTCAGCCAAATATGAATTGAGGTGTTACTGAAATGTCACTCGTTGCTGCTTATTATACCATTTTGTGGAATTCCAAAGACTTTAGATATTTTGGGTATGGATACCTGTTTCTGGATTGACAAAATTATATTTGTAGTTCACACGAAAATGATTGTAACCAGAAGCTCTCAAATCTTCACTTTTGTATCCCTTCCAACAATCAAAATATATAGTCAAATATTCGTTTACATTTTTCTTGATGGCTTCCATGAGTTGCCGCTGTCCAATCATTAATTTTAATAATAAAACACTCATCGATCTCTGCACAAAGCACCAAACATCTACTGTTCAGGAAGAATGCATCTGATTGGTTTTTCCTTTTGGAAAGTAGGATCTCATCTATCTCTATGATTTTGTCAGGTCCTCCAATTTCCGTCTTTCAATTGTATCATGGCAGTCGTACAAACTTCCCGCATGTAGTTATTCCAGTCTATCATCATCTATCTGCTAAGCCGAGTTCTATTTTGCCCATTCTATGGATATTAATTTCCGATCCCAACCACATTTCCTTCCAGATGCCGATTCTACTGTTGCATCCTTGAACATTGCAACGCCATTGCCTGCCCAACGTATGAATGTAAATCGTCATAGGATGGGCATTTGGATACATTTATTAAAATGGCAGGATTGCTTTTTATTGGAAATATGACACAGCATCCATTTCAGTTGATGACAGGTTCCAAATTGTCATTATTTTTGAACTGTTTAACAAACAATAACAAAAAAAGCATTTAATTACGAAAATTATGCAATGGAAATCAATAGTTATTTATTCACTTACAATCAACTTAATTAAGCAATGATGAAATTGAAACAAACAGTAATTACAAAAAAAAATGCAATGACAGAAAAATTGCTACTAAAATCATGCTGTTGTCAGAATGAAATCTTAACAAAAACTGGGCAAAAAATAAAAGATGGGAGATCGGATAAAGAACACATTTTTGATATGAGAGATCAGATAACATATAGCAGGATTTGACCTAATCGCAATATTACATATTTATTGTGGATGTGAAAAGGTGCAACAAGCTTAATATGTGCTGTGTTACAGGTCTAATATGTAAGTACCAAAACGGATAAATAATAACAGTCATATATTTATAAGAGCATTTCTTTTTTTTTTTTTTCCTTTAATGATTTTTTTCTTCACATTATTGCATTTCCTTGATTTATTTTCTTCAAAAAACAAATATGACCAAAAAATATCACATACTTATCAAAACATGAATATTTCATTTAATTTTGCAAAAAGCAAAGATAAACAAGTAAACAAACTGTTTATAAATTTTAATTTCAAGATTTTAATGAAAAGTAAAAATTGAACAATGAGTACTTTTGAGGATAACAAACTATGCTCTTGATTTAGCTTCACTTTTAAATGAATAACACTGATGACTAGCTATTTTACTTTGAGTTAATATTATATAATCTACATTTTAGTTCAAAATTTTGTCCTTAATTGAATTCTAAAAATAGTAGTGACTGAACCAGTCTAAGTCAAATAAAAAGTGAAGGCGACAACAAAAATGGAATGGAGTGATTTATTGTTCGAAGCTGGAAAATTAAGACAAATTTTATTTACAGGTATAAATATTGTATTTTCTTAAAAAAGACCTCTCTCTTATTACTCATCACTCACATATCATCATATTCTTACTTTTTTTTTTTTAACAATTTGGCCTTTTATATTTTAAAGTTATTTAATACTTTTCCCATTTTGTTTTTATTATTTCTTTTGAATATTTTTGATATTATTTCAACAATCTTTTTCATTTTTCACTAAAATCTGCTTCAAGTAAAGCAATTAAGTCACTAGATGGTGGCTTTACTCAAAGCACCCCGGACTGCTATAAAACCCTAAATTATATTATTGTTACCAATTCTTTTTTTCAATCTGAGTCGGAGTAGGCTTAAGGTAAGCTTTTTCTCTATGTTTATTAAATTAAACTTACAAAATGAGCAGTATAGATGCTCTGCTGGAACAGCAAATTCTCAGGTCTAGACCAATCTCAAAATCGTTCAGTGATTCTAACGTTAGGCAAGCCTTATCAAGCTTTCAGATTGAAAAAGTTAAGAGCGCTTCCAATAATTTTAATTCAACTAATATTGATCAGGATAATTTTATCAATTTTAAAAAACTTACCAAAGGCACACAAAAGCAAGAAGAATCCCAATCCGTTTGTAAACAAAAGAACGCTATGATCGCAAACGTTGAACAGAAAGCTGCTGTGATTGAAATTTCAAAAAAATTGGAAAAAAATAATTCTAGTGAAAATCTAAGCAAAACCTATTCTTCTAATGAAAAATTAAATGATAATACTCAAAATCAAAGCTACAATTCCAAAAAGTTTCCATCTCACACAGAAAACACCAAAAGTTCCGGCACGAATAAATTTAAAAATACAGGTGGCACTTTACTGGAACCTACCGATCTTTACGGTTATAGCACTTTCTCCAGTCAAAAAACAGAGTTAGAATCAATTCCCAAATTCAACAATGGAGATTTAAACACAAAAACAGCTTCTAAACTCCACCATGATACCGAAGCAACTACACAACAATCTTCTGATCAAAAATCAGCCTCGGAAAACAACAGCGATAATGGTAGAATAATTTGCAGCAGTTTCACAAAGCACAAACAATCGCAAGAAATGAGTGTTGAACAAGTCCATTACAACTCACACTTCCCCAGTCTAAAGCCCACTCTAAACAACAAAAATGCACTGGTCCCCAACAAAGTAGTGGCTAATCAATTTACATCTTCCCAATACCAAACTCAAAACAAAATAAATAATTCTAACACTACAAATAACGAAAGTTATGTTACAGTTCTAGGTAACAACAAAGTCATTACACAAAATCTCAGTACAGATTATCAAACAACTCAATATAGCACCCTAGATTTTGTTGAGGATGGAACCCCCACAACTAATTTAGAGGAAAATAATTGTCAGCAACAACATCAAAACACAATTTCTGTTAAATAACTATCAAGCAGTAAGTCAGGAATTCAATGCTAGAATTCCCACAGTACTCTTAAACTCATTTCTGAACTACCACAGTGAGAACTCTCTAATTCTTACAACCACTAACGACAACTGTAACCTTTTCACCTTTCCTACAGATGAATTATTTGAACTGATTAAAAATCTAAAACTGGGAAAAGCAATCAGAAGAATCTACCACCATCACAACAGGAGATACTTCATAATAGAGTTCCACAATTTAATTCAAAAAGAACTCTTCAAAAGACAGCAACTCTACCTGAACCAACGTTACTTAATTAAAATTGACATGGACCGGCCTAAAATAGCATATGTTTTAGCACGCAACTGCTATAGAAACTCTGCACAAATGGACCTTCAAAGGCTACTGTCCAAATACAGTGAAGTAACCAACTTTAAATACCTCACAGAAACAAGAGTAGACCTAGAATTACCTTCAAATAATGTGGCCTTCACACTCAAACTCCACAAGGGCTACTCTCTACTTGACATTCCAGAAATACTAGAAGAAAACAAGTGCCCTATCTTTATTGCCATTTGAGGTGTTCAGCCTCAATGCTTTCACTGTGGCGAATGGACCCACCTCGTCCAAACTTGTCCTAACAAAATTTGTGACGTCTGCAATGTTAAGAAAACTAAATACTTCAAATGCAATCTAACTCCTTCAAATCCACCTTCCACCCTGCAATCCCATACCTCTAATGATGTAGGGCAGAATAAAACTCAAACACATAAACCTCACTGGGAAGCACCAGTTAAAAAAAAGCAAGAAATAAGTGCTGAAAATAAGACTAGTACAGATGAAGCAATCACTGCTTCACAGCAACTGCAATCACAATTGCCTTTTCAGCTGTTACAAGAAGCTCCAACTGCAACCAAACCAAAAGACACATCTCAACTGCAAAGTATCCCAAGCAAAAGAAACACAATTATAACACCACACACAATGCAAACCAGACAAAAAGAACAAATTGCTACACACATAAAAGACACAGAATTCATCAAGTTCCCAGAATGAAGATTTAGCCAATTCCACTGCTGACTCAGATACGGAACCAAACTGGCTACATCAAAACACTAACAAACTGCAAAATCAACAAAGGAAAAAGGGGTCTAAAAGAATCAAACAAGCTGAATCACAAGACATGCAAAACAGTATCTTCCTGGAAGCAATACCTTCCAACTATAGTCACAATGAAGGAACTCTCAATTCAAATCAAATCACATCAACTAAAATCCCAGTGCTATCTAAATCACCTATGATAGAAAAAGATATCAAAAAAAAACACTCAGCAAGCTTCCAACTGTGATGAACAACTAGTCTCAATGAACGAACTCGTTACTGGATAATAGTTATACACTTTGTCCAAGTCCTGCAGAAACCCTTACTATGTGTCTTAAAATAGGTGGCATTAATGTAAGGGGCTTTAATTCCCTTAAACGTGTTTATGCTATTAAAAGATGGATTGATAAAACCAATATCCACATAGCATGCCTTTCTGAAACAAAGTTACACACTCAATCAGACTACAGAACAGACCATCTATTCTTTCAATACGCTCACTCCAATACTGCATCGTCTGAGGTCGCCTTTCTCATTCACAAAAGCCTGCCATACACCAAACTCAGGACACTTCACCTAGACAAAGAAGCACTGCTGCTAAATTTAACCTTTGGAAGATATTCACTCAATATAATCTACTTGTACTTAAGGAACACCGCTGACTCAGTGCATGCAGCAATCAACAAAATCAATTCCATACTGTCATCTAACTATTCACCAACAATTTGTTTTGGTGACTTCAACACGAGTTACCACAACTTTAACACAAACTATTTACACCTCTTCAACAGTCTTGTTGTGTGGAGAAGGCTTTTTTCCTCCTGATGCCTTCTCCTTCTATACTCTTCAAAAAAGATCTCTAATAGATCTGCTCTACTACTCCCCAGACATACATTTTGATCTCAATACCCGATTGCAATATGTGCCTTTCTCAGATCATCTGGCACTGTTAATATCATTACAAATTAACCCTAACACATTGGCTCAAACAAATTTTTCTCACACCATTAGACTACTAAACAAAGCTGCGATGCCTGAATGGATTTTTTCCGAAGTGTACATCTTATTTAATAAAATTCAAATCCTCTCTCTGCCACCTATCCAAGCATGGTCGGTGTTTGTCGGAATAATGAGCTCTCTGATTGACTTCCACACACGTAAAACCAAAGGACCCAATCAGCTTATAAAAGATCTAGACAACATTACTAACAGGCTAAGTGAACTCTCTTACACAGATGCTACTGCTTAAATGGCAATATTATAACAAACGAAAAGTCTTGGCACAATATGTAGCCACCAAAAGATCCAAAATCTTCTTAAATAATTGACATAACTGGACATGCAGCTACATCAGATGGGCACTGGGTGCTGCCAAAAGGCCGACACCTTCGGTAATTTCTATAGATCAACATTGCTATAGGGGTCCAGCAATGCTTTCAAAAATCCATAACCATTTTCAATGCGAGCTACAAAGCTATAACTTTGAGATTGGAAGCGTTTGGTGAGAACTAGATGGAAACACTAATCACAATATCACTGAATCACAAATAGTACAAAAGCTACAGAACTACCCAGAGAGCACACATCCGGGACTACCTGGAATCCCATGATTTGTGCTATTGCATCTGAGCCAATACCCTGCACCCATAGTTTGACAAATGATCAATGTCCTCACAGGGGACTTCCAGAAAATTCCTGACCTCTACCCAGTCGCACTGGTGCCTTACTTAAAAAAACATATCAACCCCTCAAAGCTAATAAACATATGCCCAATTTCCATGATTCCACTCCTCATTAAAACAATAGAATCCATAGTTAAAGATCTCATATAAGAACAGATATATAGACACATCACCAAACATCAATTCGCCCACAAAGGCGCCTCCACCAATAATGCGGTCCAGCACTTCATATTACTTTCCGAACACATCAGATTACAAAGAAAATCAAATCCGTTATTTATTAAACTAGACTTTTCCTCGTCATTCGACATCGTTCCATCAATCTTACTACAAACGCTCCATGACTATCAAGTGCCAGATGTTTACATCCGTATTATTGGCAATTTACTGTTCAACAGATCGATACTTACCTCTCTAGATGGAAAGCTTTCAGCAGGATTCAGACATCTATCCATTCCACAGGGATCCTCTTTGTCTACCCTCTGCTTCATAACGTACCTCAACCCCTTTCTCATGGAAATAGAATGCAGTACCCCGGGCATATACGTGCCAGCACTGAGACATACAGTTCACCACATTTCATATGTTGATGACATTTCCATATTCATTCCTCACAAATCCCAGCTTCAAACCATAATACAAATCATAAACAAATATGCCAAAAAACTATAAAAGTCAATTACAATAAATCTTCCATCTGGAAAATCAAAACAGGTACAATTCCCTCAATATTCACGGCCCAGCCACAATCATTTCTGGGCTTTGCCATCGCCAAGTCTAGATTAGCCATATCGAAGGACATCCTGAACTCAATACTAGACGAAACAAGAAAGGTCAGCTCACTGTCAAGAATTTCAATATCACTACCCGGAAAGGTTGCCTTACTTAACATGCTAGTTTACCCGAGATTAAGCTACTACCTGCCTTTCATAAAACCCACCAAAACGTTTGAATGATCTATGAACTCGTTATGCTCTAAGTTGCTTTGGAATGACAAAGTCGTGGCCATAAGCATGGCTAATGTTCAAATGCCCAAAGAGTCAAATGGGCTCGGCCTGCATTCAGTGTCCATCCTGTACCTCCAAAAGGCTCTGGGAGTGCTGCATGTGGCCAGCCTTGAACAAACAAATCCTAACCTCACACAGACAGTGGAGCCTATGGATACACCTCCTCCGCTCACCAGCAAATGGATGACGGATATATGGACTTATGTCAGAAACTCAGCAAACATAACGCAACATGCAATGGAGGAAAAAAAGACGTATTGGCAAACATACAAACTCAAACACACCAATCAAACCATTTTACAGAACAAGCTAGGGTTAAACAATAAACAACTCATAGCAAAATCGAAAAATTGGTTCTTAGAACCAAAATACATTGACTTTCTGCTAAAGATCAACCTCTCCTCCCTGCCAACAAATCATTTTCTGGTGTGGAGAAGAGGGTTCAGCAAGATCAACCCGCAATGCCAACTATGTGCCACAGCAGACGAGACAATTCATCACCTCCTGTATTTCTGCCCTTTTCTCAAGCCGATCAGGTCCTTTATTGATGAAAGCGTGTCACTTGACATTAGAGAAGTGTTAGTCATTCAGAGGGCTATATATAAAGAGTGGTATATTCTCGAAAATCATAAAGAGTGGTATATTCTCGAAAACCAGAATCGCCATTATTCTGACCTTTGCAATTTGGCTATCTAGATGCAAGTGTATATTCGAAAGTGCTAATCATGGTGTCTGCAACGTCTATATCAAATTACTCAAGCGGCTCAGGAATAGATAGATTGCTGGCTCCGGACTTGCTTTTTCATGAAACCTGGGCTAGGGTCACCCTCCCGGAGGAGTGAAGGAGGGCAATGACCCCAGTTTCAGACCACAGCAAGCTCTACAGAATGAATGCCTTGCAACAGTGTAAAAAGAAAATAGCTATGTATTGAAGCAGTCGGATCTAAGTTCGATCCTAGCTTCATGATCTTTCACATGTAGCCAACTTCAAACCCTTGTACTAACTTTGAATTTCCGATGCAATGGGGCTTTATGCGTTCAGTCCACGCTAGTTTCCTTAAAGAAAAACTATTATAAATGTGTGTTAAAATTAATTCATTTGAGATTTAAACTAATCATTTCTATTAATAAATTCATGTTAGAATTATTCATGAATTTATATATATTATAACTGCGTGGATTGTGCGTATATATATTTATAAATGTTTAAATATATATAATTGTTCGAAAGTTTCATTGCGTCGGGAATGTTTATTTTACTTTTAAATAATATGTTAAATTTTTAGTGATTAATAGCTACATTCTTTCGATAAGCTTTCAGATTTTCTCTTTCCAAAACAATGGTTAAAGTTTTTATTAATTAGAAATAGATAAGTCTTTAAAATGTTAGGACGGTCCTAATTAAAATCATTTTCTGATATTAAAAATTCATTTTCTAATTAGAAAATGAATTCAAGTTAATGAGTTTGAAAGCGTTATCAAAGGAATGTATCTAAAAACAACTAGTAAATTTTTTGTAAGATGGATTTAGCCTAAAGGCATCAGATACAGTATAAAGAGCCCAGGAAAAGTTTCCAAGCAGCTATTATTCCTCATTAAGAGAAGCTATATATATTTCATTAGAGAAGTCGCCTAATTAAATTATGAAGTAAAATAGTGTTTCTACCATGGTGAGGGGGCTTAACTTCAAGAGTCTGACTACGGTTCCTTAAGCCCCCTGAAAATCTTCAATGTGGCTGCAATATAAAAATTCATATACCAATCGTAAGCTGCCGAAACCTTAGAGAAATCTATCAAAATGCTATTCACATAATTTTCAAAATGCGCGCATATGTTTCATCCAACTGGACTCTGCCCTGTGGAAACGCAGAAGTCAACCATGAAGAAATGGTAATATCTTTCCTTTTGAACCTGGCCAGTTCTGAACTTTAAGTTAAAACATCTTTAAGCTATCTACTGTAAAATTGTCTTTTTGTTAATGTTATTTTAAATTATGTAGTAATTCTCTATCTTAATCTCTAGTCTTTAAATTTAATATTTGTTAACTTTCTCTTTTCTTATGATGGCGGTTCATTTATTATATTATATATATTTATTGTGTAATTTATTAATGTTGTTTATTTTTTTATTATATGCCAATAATAACTTCAACTCGATAATAATTTCCTTCGTTGCATTTGCTTGTTAAATAATATTATATTTTTTTTACAGTAATTCTTACCCACTAGAACTATTTTGATACAGTTCTATTAATTATCGAGTTGAATGATTTGTACAATTTTGCTATTTTATTAATGGCTAATAACAACAAATTATTAGCTCAATTTTTAACCTATGCTCCCGCCATTCTACTGAATTTATAATAGTTATTTATTCACCTTAATTTATTGTTTCGCAAAAAGGTTGATAAAGGAATTAAACGAATATATATATTCTAATTCAAATTTTATACTTTCTAGTAATATTCAGGAAGGGCATGGGATTTAGGGCATAATTAATATAATTTCTAATTGCATTAAATACTTTTGATTAAAGCACGTTTGACTTTAATTTAACTTGATCAGGTCATCACATAGAGCACTCTTTATATAAATTGGGTTTTATTATTTATCTGATTCCAGTCATCATTTTCCATGCTGAGCCATCTCCTGTTTCATAGGCTTGTCCTCAGTGATATTCTATTAGTTTAATTATCTAGGAAGAGCACTTCCTCCACTTGCTCGTTTATATTTGGAACACCAAAGGTTGAGCTACGACCCGACCTGGTTTTCCTGTGTTCTATGGATCCTTCATATAGGGCTTGAGTTGTCAAATCAGCAGCCCGCTATTTTCTTAAATCATAGACAAGCCATTATTTTTCACATTTATTCTTATAGCTCATAAGTCGTCAGTAGTTTATTTCTCAGTTCCAGTAAAGCCCGCTCTCAGTCGTAAACGTGATGAATGATTTTATTAAAGTCGAACAATTAATATTTATTTATAATTAAATAAGTTTTTATTAAATATTAAAGTTATGCCCTAAATACGATCTTGCTCTTTGTGTTGATTTGCGAATGTGAAAATAACTCCATTCTTTCCTTAGACGATAATAATTTCAGTCTAGCCAATACCTTTGTCTATCTTATTTTCTTGTCGGGGCTAGCATATATTTATCATATAATATTGCGTAATAGTATTGTCTATAATAAGGCTGCCATTCTCGTTGTAAATATAAATTCTGTTTAAAGCTAGAGGTAATCTATATAATCACAATCTAAAAGTTGAACAAAAATAATTATTATTAAATTTTATTAACACATTTGGGTTTTTTTAAATTTTCTTATTCAAAATTTTAAATTAATGCTCCTCGTATTGGCAACCGAACATATATATATGAGTTGACTTATAAAGATGAGTTATTTTATTATACTTATTAGAGTTAGATCAAGTCTCATTAATCATCATCATCCTTAGCTAGTTCCTTGGCGCTAGTCATGTACCGTCGATATATGTCATCCATTGATTTGATCTGAGCTCGTGAGTTGGGTTTGAATTCAGTTTGGTTCGCCTGAGTTTGAATCCCACTTTGAGTTTGGGTTTGTTGATGTGTTGGCTTCTTTTTGACCGGTACATGGTTATGTTTTTGGCGCCCCACGTTGGGCGCCAAAAACATAACCATGTACCTGTCGAAAACCACCACCCCCAATGTCAAATCGAATTCAAACTCAGCTTAACCAAAACCGAATTCAAACCCAACCCAACAGCTCAGATAGTAGTCATCGATGGCACAGTGCTATGCGCCAAGAACTAGCTCAACGGTTGGTGAGGACTAGAGACCCTTTTACTGACACGAATATCAAATAATTAATTACTTTGAATACCTTTTAAATCAAATCATATGTATGTTCGGGCTGCCAACACAGACAGCGGGTATTAACATTTAAATAATTATAAAAGAATGATGAACTAAGAAACCAAGTATGTTATAAAATATTTAATAATAATAATAATTTGTTTGGTTCAAGAAAATATAGATTGCATTAGTGTCTCTAGTTTTAAAATATAAATATAATAAGAACGGTCCTTATCATAGCCAACCATATTAAAGAGTTCTATGTCTATGCCCAACAGAAATATAAGGGCGTAAAGGTATTTATTAAGAACGAAGGGTATTCTACTTTTATTACGGTGGAATGTAGATTTATTCCCACTTGACTATTCCTAAGAGCAAACATTTCAAGCATAACTTTAATCTTGATTTGAGAACTGATTTAAACGAAATATACTTGAGGATTGGTTCGACTTTAATTTAAATCACTCCATCACGAATTACGAGCACGGAGCGGGTTTTACAAACAAGGCGCATGGTACTGAATTACGGAGTAAATTGAAAGATGATTGTATATGTAAGTCTATGCGCTTGCATTTAAGTCTTCCCTTTGACTAATGGAACGGAAAGGAAGTATTTTCTTGAGAAATAAAAAATAACACCGACAGCCTAACGAAAGATGCCCTACGTCAGCAACATTTGATGATGATGACTTGATAGTCATCGTTGAAAAAAAACCATGTAGAATGCTCTACGTGATGACTTGACCAATTAATTAAAGTAAACAGCTTTATCAACTATTTTGAAAATTTATAAACTATCTTAATTATCCTTAATATTTGCCCTTCCTGAATATCAATTTAAAATAAAAAATGGATTAAAATACATTTAACCCTTTATCATTTTTGGCAAAAAAACATTTAAGGTTATATTCGAATAAAATATATAGTAGCAAAAAATATTATAAATTTTGGAGTATATAAAAATTGTAACTTAGTAGCTGGACATAGGTGAAAATGAAGCCTCATGCTTATTTGAAAGAAATAGTTGAACTATGTTTAAAGTTGTCAGTTTTAAAATAATAAATATTCATAATTAAATTGTTCTATCTAAATAGTAACATATATGGTTTGGGTGATCAATGGGTTATTTCACATGTCCTATTAATCTCATATTGCTGACTCCCATATAAATAAATTTGTAGCAAATATGATTGTCAGTACAGCAGAGAGTGAGTTGCCTAAATAAATAATAAAAACCAAATGGATCCAACATAGAGAATTACTAGTATCCTTGTTAAAATATATCAATATTTGTATGTTACTAATTACTTGTATAGTCTACCAATTAATCAAGTAAACTTATAAATGTATCAAATATAAGTAAAAACATTTTTTTTTCATTGTTTTTTTTTTGAAGTGGAAAAAAATGAAGCAGTCGGATCTAAGTTCGATCCTAGCTTCATGATCTTTCACATGTAGCCAACTTCAAACCCTTGTACTAACTTTGAATTTCCGATGAATGGGCTTTATGTTCAGTCCATAGTTTCCTTAAAGAAAAACTATTATAAATGTGTGTTAAAATTAATTCATTTGAGATTTAAACTAATCATTTCTATTAATAAATCATGTTAGAATTATTATGAATTTATATATATTATAACTGCGTGGATTGTGGATATATATTTATAAATGTTTAAATATATATAATTGTTCGAAAGTTTCATTGGTGGGAATGTTTATTTTACTTTTAAATAATATGTTAAATTTTTAGTGATTAATAGCTACATTCTTTCGATAAGCTTTCAGATTTTCTCTTTCCAAAACAATGGTTAAAGTTTTTATTAATTAGAAATAGATAAGTCTTTAAAATGTTAGGACGGTCCTAATTAAAATCATTTTCTGATATTAAAAATTCATTTTCTAATTAGAAAATGAATTCAAGTTAATGAGTTTGAAAGCGTTATCAAAGGAATGTATCTAAAAACAACTAGTAAATTTTTTGTAAGATGGATTTAGCCTAAAGGCATCAGATACAGTATAAAGAGCCCAGGAAAAGTTTCCAAGCAGCTATTATTCCTCATTAAGAGAAGCTATATATATTTCATTAGAGAAGTCGCCTAGTTAAATTATGAAGTAAAATAGTGTTTCTACCATGGTGGGGGGCTTAACTTCAAGAGTCTGACCACGGTTCCTTAAGCCCCCTGAAAATCTTCAATGTGGCTGCAATATAAAAATTCATATACCAATCGTAAGCTGCCGAAACCTTAGAGAAATCTATCAAAATGCTATTCACATAATTTTCAGAAAGATGCGCATATGTTTCATCCAACTGGATCTGCCCTGTGGAAAGAGAAGTCAACCATGAAGAAATGGTAATATCTTTCCTTTTGAACCTGGCAGTTCTGAACTTTAAGTTAAAACATCTTTAAGCTATCTACTGTAAAATTGTCTTTTTGTTAATGTTATTTTAAATTATGTAGTAATTCTCTATCTTAATCTCTAGTCTTTAAATTTAATATTTGTTAACTTTCTCTTTTCTTACGATGGCGGTTCATTTATTATATTATATATATTTATTGTGTAATTTATTAATGTTGTTTATTTTTTTTTATTATATGCCAATAATAACTTCAACTCGATAATAATTTCCTTCGTTGCATTTGCCTTGTTAAATAATATTATATTTCTTTTTACAGTAATTCTTACCCACTAGAACTATTTTGATACAGTTCTATTAATTATCGAGTTGAATGATTTGTACAATTTTTGCTATTTTATTAATGGCTAATAACAACAAATTATTAGCTCAATTTTTAACCTATGCTCGCCATTCTACTAATTTATAATAGTTATTTATTCACCTTAATTTATTGTTTAAAAGGTTGATAAAGGAATTAAACGAATATATATATTCTAATTCAAATTTTATACTTTCTAGTAATATTCAGGAAGGGCATGGGATTTAGGGCATAATTAATATAATTTCTAATTGCATTAAATACTTTTTGATTAAAGCACGTTTGACTTTAATTTAACTTGATCAGGTCATACTAGAGCACTCTTTATATAAATTGGGTTTTATTATTTAAATACGATGATTACCAAGTCATCATTTTCCGAGCGTTGCTGACGAGCCATCTCCTGTTTCATAGGCTTGTCCTCAGTGATATTTCTATTAGTTTAATTATCTAGGAAGAAAGCACTTCCTCCACTTGCTCGTTTATATTTGGAACACCAAAGGTTCGAGGCTACGACCCGACCTGGTTTTCCTGTGTTCTATGGATCCTTCATATAGGGCATTGAAGACTTGTCAAATACAAGCAGCCCTGCTATTTTCTTAAATCATAGACAAGCCATTATTTTTCACATTTATTCTTATAGCTCATAAGTCGTCAGTACCGTTTATTTCTCAGTTCCAGTAAAGCCCGCTCTCATGCTCGTAAATCGTGATGAATTGATTTTATTAAAGTCGAACAAATTAATATTTATTTATAATTAAATAAGTTTTTTATTAAATATTAAAGTTATGCCCTAAATACGTATCTTGCTCTTTGTGAATTGATTTGCGAATGTGAAAATAAATCTCACATTCTTTCCTTTAGAATCAGAATAATAATTTCAGTCATAGCCAAATACCTTTGTCTATCTTTATTTTCTTGTCGGGGGCATAGACATATATTTATCATATAATATTGCGTAATAGTATTGTCATATAATAAGGACTGCCATTCTCGTTGTAAATATAAATTCTGTTTAAAGACTAGAGGTAATCTATATAATCACAATCTAAAAGTTGAACAAAATTATAATTATTATTAAACATTTTATTAACACATTTGGGTTTTTTTAAACTTTCTTTCTTATTCAAATTATTTTAATATTAATGCTCACTGTCTGTATTGGCAACCCGAACATATATATATATGAGTTGACTTATAAAGATTGTTAGTTATTTTATTATACTTTATTAGAGTTAGATCAGGAGTCTCATTAATCATCATCATCCGTTGAGCTAGTTCCTTGGCGCATAGTCATGTACCGTCGATATATGTCATCCATTGATTTGATCTGAGCTCGTGAGTTGGGTTTGAATTCAGTTTGGTTCGCCTGAGTTTGAATCCCACTTTGAGTTTGGGTTTGTTGATGTGTTGGCTTCTTTTTGACCGGTACAGTATAGATAAACACATGCAATTGTATCTAATAAATTTAATTTATTTTTAATAAAAAAAAAAGTAAAGCAATTAATTATTCAAGTTAACAACTTTTAGAATAGCATGCATACAAAACCTATTTAACCACTGCAAATTTCATTGTTATTTCTTTTTTTAAAAAAGTTATTATTTTTTAATACCTCCCTAAAATGTTCCATTATTATATTACCAACTAATACCATTTTTCCTTTCAAGTCATATTTTATTTTTCTTATAAATTTTATTTTATTAGATTCATATTCTTTATTTTAATTATTATATAATGCAACTTATTTATCATACAAGTGAACATTGATTTTTTTTTTTAATTACTCAGACATCAAATAATAATTTAGTCAATCACTTTCCAATGAAATATTTTTCTTCTTCAAAATATCATAAAATTAAAATTAACGTAAAAACAATGTAACTCTTTTTCATAGCACAGCTTGCCATATCAATTTAATCTTTCTAATCAATTACCATAAAGAGAGCGAGATGCGCAAACCTGGGACTCCATTGTAATTAGATAGAGCTTTTCCGCAATTTCGCTGTTTGTCGGGTGGCTGTTGTCTACATTTTATAAAACTGAAACATGAATACTAATAAATAGTCAAAATAAGAGTCATAGATCACATGACCCTATTCTCTTAAGCTTGTAAGTTATAAAAAATGAGGATTGCCAATTCCTCAACAAGCACGAAACCATGGTCAGGGGTTGGGGTTCTGACAGATATTTTAAATGCTGGCTCTGGCTAAGCATTTATCACAAAGTTTGTTGAGGAATTGGCAATCCTCATTGTTTATGGATGCTAATGTCACCTACTAACAGCATCTCATTTTGATATTTCCTGCTGCATTTACCACAAATAGATGTTGGAACTGGGGAACAAAGAGAATGAACTATAGACAAATTATGCTTCTATGGTTTGTTCTCGAAATAACAAACAAGTCACAAATGTTTCCTGTGCAAACATCAACTCAAATATATCTTTTTTTTTTCTGGTTTTGCATGCTATCTCATAATCATTTATTTGTTTTATACTTCTAGGTCTGTATTTCTTTGATCTTAATGTGCAATAAATTTGTTTATGAAAGTAAAAAAAATAAATAAGAAGCTTTTTTGTTTTTGCAATGCATGGTTTAGCACAATAGTAGAATAAGGTCATCAGATTGATTCCAGTTTTGAAACTTCAGGCACTTAAATTTCTGAACAATTCGTTGATTATTTATTTAATGGGCATGCTCTGCTGCTGGTGTAAGGAAGTTTGAAATTTCTCTGACATAATCAATAATATGTATGTTTGCACTCATTCTTCTATCATATATCAAGCAGACCCCCCCCCTATAAATAATAATAAAAGATTATCACACTTCATAGTAAGCCCTTTATAATGACTTAATAGTATATTCCTTGGTTAATCAACACTCTACTTGCAGCTTTATTGTTCACTGTTTCTCGGACAATCAAGCGACAATTTAAGCAAGTGCAATATTTGTAATTTGATATATTTGTTTTTAGTTGGATTATGTGCATTTACACAGTGTATTTATATATGAGAACATTATTCAGAGACATTCCATTACCATGAAAGAGAAATATGCATAAGTTGACAGCAGTTCAATTATAAATTCTGATAGTTGAAACAATCAAATAAATTTTACAAATTCTGTATAAGTTCCCAATTAATTTATAAAGAGAGAAATACACACACACACACACACAAACAATATTTATCAAATTATTGTATTCAAAATGTTATGTATCATATGTCAGAAAAGAAAGCCATCCTAAGATTTATACTATTAAAAAATTGATAATACGAACAGTAACGTTCATAATGATTATTCGGCCTCATCATTCTAGAAGCAAGGCAAATAAAATTTTAATTTTGAATGTAATAGAACAAGGGTGATTCCAATTAGAGGCCTGTGACAAATTTTCGAAAATTTGTCACACTACGGTTCATTATAATTTCCATTAATTTTCAAATATGACAAACATGAATTATTGTCAAACTAATTTCAACTATCATAACTTCAGTTTTATTATGATAGGCATGAAGCCTCCTGCGCAATCCAAACTTGACTGATAATGAATACTGAAATTCACATTTCTGATTGAGGCATTATTTATGTGTTTTCTGAAAGAGAAAAAAAATATTACAAAGTTGTCATAAATCGGAACGAGTAGACGAATGGCAGACACAACCACGTTCTTTTAATAAAATCTCTTCTGGCAAACCTTATTAAACGAAAAGAAGATGATGTGCCAAAGAATTTCTAAGCAAGAGATTCGAAATAAAATTTATGCCCAAATGTGCAAAAACAAAGTGAAGAGAGATCTTTTTTCTAACGCGTATGATGTCATAACTATTTTCATACTGCAGAGGGGGGGGGGATATTTGGGGGCAAAAAATGCCATTCACTTCCAGAGTATCCAATGAGAGTTCATTTAATATAATTGCTGGTTTTCTTGATCAAAAAATAATAAAGTGAGAGCTTTGGTGTGAAAATTCTTTTTAATGTCACTCACTACATTGGTCAAAAATGTGTTGAATTAATATTCAAACTGACAGCTTGGGAGTCTGACATAATGTAAGACTCTTAAATGTACTAACAAATACTCTAAAAATGTAAAAAAAAAGGAAATATTAAATCAAATTTAATAATTGCTTGATGTATGTTCATATATCTACCCAACACATAACTGTGTATGGTCTTAATATATATAAATGAACAATGTTTCTTTTTATATACTGATGTTCAGTAGACATATAAGTCAGTAGTATATCATTATCACTTCCAACAATTATCTATCCACTGCAAGATAAAGATTAACCCAGTTTTTTGATTCGTAGCTTCTTTCATATTATTCCAGCAATTTTCTTTTCAAATCCATCTATCTCTTGCAAAGTTGTTTTTAAGCCTTTTATAATCATTTAGGAGGTAATTTAAGATTATAACTTTGCATCTATTTAAGATTATAACTTTGTATCTATTTTGATTTCTTCTAGCAACATGTCCAGCCCAATTCCATTACATCCACTTAATTTTTTTAATGTTAATGACATCTGTCTGTCTTTCAATCATTCTTTTTAATTCCATCAACATGTCTCTTTCAATCATTCTTTTCAATTCCATCAACATTTCTTTACATTTCACTTCATAATCTAAAATCCCTGTAGTGGGTTGTCATGTCCAGATCTAAAGGCAAGCATAAGTATACATTTATAAAGAATCTATCTTTTCAAACATATATTTTCCTTCTAGTCCCTTTATTTAGCTTTCCCCGATGTTATTTTAACACAATACTTCCAGTCATAAGAATTGAGTCAGAATTTACTTAAATAATGTAAATGTGTTTAGAAACACAGAATCTCAGTAAATCCTAACAGGTGAACTGCAGTATAAGAAGCTCATGACAATTAGAATCTGCACCAATTTAAATAAATAAAGATGGTTAAGATAAAATGGAAAGAGTACAGAGAAAAGATATAATGATAATCTGTAATAAGGCTACATCCTATTCTGTAAGGCAAAAAGAAATACTTTTAGTTGTTCTCTTCTATTTGTGTTTACATATTTGAAGAGAGTGATGCCATAAATTGAGTATTCAACTATCAGAAGATCTAAAGTTCAATTCTTATGCTAGCGGTGTCACTGATCTGGCCAACACCACCAAAAGAAGAGGGTAAGATAATACCAATCGAAACTGGGATGTTATTTTTAATAGTTGAATGTAATTATATAAAGTTTGAATTTTTCTAAAGATATTTACCAATTCTAGATGATAAAAATAATCCAATATATAATTACAAGTAAAATGCCATTGACACAAATTTTTCAGACAAGTAGTAACAATAATGTTCATTGTTCATTCTGTTCTTTTTTCATTTATTGACAAGTTTGTATTACTTTACATATATATTGGTTGCAATGACTTTAATTTAATAATGTTCAGGAGTAAAAACAGTTTATTTTTTTAAAAAGATTAAGTTATAATTCTAAGGCAGTATGTAATTTGTTTATACTGTATGATTCTTATACATGTAATCAGAGGGATTTGAACTCAGGATTTTCAATCAATTCATCCTCCACCCCATCTCAAGCAGCCGATACACATGATCCCACATAAGCGAAAAAGGTACGTGATCCAATTCATCAGAATATCATACCCTTTTCTCTTCCCTGGTCCACTTTGGATTATATTACTATTTAACACTTGTGAGTTCATGCTGTCAATATAATAAACTTCAAACTCACTACTGCATGTCTCTTGACTATCTGGGAATCTTGACAATGTGTTTGCATGTGCGATTTCTTTTCCTCCCGTCTATATTTTAATGAATAATCATATGCAGCAAAAACATTGTCATCATAACATATGCAGACTTAAATGTTCAGATGCTACATGATCATTTCCAAAAATCCCCAACAAAGGCTTATGATCAGTAATAATTTCAAAACTATGTCTGAAAACAAACTGACATTTTTTCACTACAAAAATGATTACCAAAGTTTTTTTGTCAATTTGATTGTGATTACGCTCTGCTTTTGACAATATTCTGGATGCATATGCCACAGGTTGCTCGTTATTTTATGTATAAAGTGAGCTAACAAAACCCAACTTTGCTCTTTGCACAATAACTCATATAATGTTTTTTGCACCATTGCCTTACACCATTGCCTTACTCTTTAAAAATGGCTCAAAAAAAATTAACTTGTTCTAAAAATGCCTGAAGCTTCTAAACATTGTTAGGCCTTTCCACATTTCTAAAAACCCTGACTTTGTCCATCAAAGGACGTTTTCCTTAATCTGAAATGCTGTGACCCAAAAACTTTAACTCTTGTGCCTTCCATACACACTTTTCCCAGTTTAGCTTACCATCCATCTGCCAGTCTTAATTTATTGCAAACTTTTCAAAATTCTGTATCTTAACAATTCATTAGATGTCGCTGTGATCAAAATGTTGTCGTAACAAAGTGTTACTCCTCTTAAGCCTTGTAACATTGAGTTTAATTTGGTCTGAAAAATGTTCGATGCCATGGTAATTCCGAACGGAAATGATTAAATTTGAACAGCTCAAATGGTGTGATTACCATCAATATTCTTGCTGATTTATCCATAACATTAATCTGATGATACATGGAGTTAAGGTCCAATTTGGCAAAAAACTGTCCATTCGACAAACTTGCTAAAACTTCACCAATGTTAGGTAAGAGATAAGCACCATTATTCAGATATTTTTTCACTGCCACCATCATGGCACATTCTGATTTTCCCGTCAGGTTTAGTTATCTTCTACAGGGGTTAACATGCCTCTAGCCATCAAAAGTTTAAACTTTTCTTCGACCTTTTCTCTCTGCACAAACAGAATCTTCCACAGTTTACATACCACAGGCCATGCATTTTCATTTAATTCTAAATCTACCGGGTTTGCTTTTATTAAACCTAACTCCTCAGAAAATAATTCAGGATACCTATTTAATATTTTCTGTTCCATGGAAATGTTTTAACAATTGATACCTTAATATCTAACTCCTTAAAACACTCTATTGATTATTGGAATTATTTGACTTTTCACAATACATATTGGCAAATAGCACACTTTATTTCTATATGAAATTGGAACCTCTGCCATTCTAACTAATGCTAGTGAGTTCCCATTTACATCTTTAACTTTTATCTCGGACTTTTTAATTTTAACCTCCTTATAACCTTTTGCTATTTCCTTCTATTGGCTTTCAGACACCAATGAAATACCCAAGCCAATATCAATCTCCATTTCCAGTTCTGTGCTACATATTTTAAATGTTAGCATATACTGATTTTGCCAGTGCAAAATCGTACTCTTTTTAATATTAACTTCTTCTTGCCTACCTCCCCTCCATTTGGTTATTTCACTTTCATCATTTGGCTTGGTTTTTTTTACAAATTGCTGCTAAATGCCCTATTTCCACAATTAAAACACTTTCTTTATGCCATTTACAATTCTTAGCAAAATGATTTGTTTTCTCACAGCAAAAACATTTCCCTAAAGATATTGGTTCACTACTTGATTTATCATTTCTCGGTGGTCTACTTTTATTCATTTTATAAACTGCTGTCCTGACCTCTTTACCCACTTTACTTCTAAAAGTGAGAGCTTGCTCAATAATTAACTCATAAGCCGTCCCTTTTTTGATCGCTAATTCATAAGACAACTCGGTTTCAGTCAATAAAGTTTGTCTTAACCTTTCATCTGCCATTCCCCAAAGCAATTGGTCCAACAAGACTTGTTAACCAAATTCCTCATATTGACAGTTTTTTTTACTAACTGCCGTAAAAACTATCTCAAAATCCTTTATTTTTTCACTTTTCATCTGTCTTCTATTATGGAGTGCCAACCTCACATTATTCCTAGATAGCTGTGAGCTAAAATACTCCTTTAACTTACTAACCATCACCTCGTAACTTGTGCTTCCATTATAGATCCATTAAATAACTTATTAACGATTTCAATTACCTTGCTCCTTGCCAAGCACAACAAGGATGCTACTTTTATACTGCTATCACTCATGCAATTAAGCATGAAAAAAAATTCCAATTGCATCATGTATAATGGCCATTCCACTGCATTTCCTAAATCGAATTCAGAGATACTACCTTGATCTATCAACATTTTACCCATCTATTAAGCTATAAACTTATGTGATTGCTTGTCAATTCTAGACCAGCTTGTACTATTACTTTCCCTATACTAGGTTCGAATTTCTGAATGCGCCATTTGTAGGTGCTTGAACTATTGATTTCCCTGTACTAGATCAGAAATTTCTGACTGCACCATTTTGTTGGTGCCTTAACTATTGATTTCCCTTTATTAGATCCAAATTTCTGACAGTGCCATTTTGTTGTGTATTTACCTACAACACATGAAAGGCAAACTACAATTAATAAATAATTCAAATTAAATTTAGTATTAGGGATTTATTGTAAGTTAACAAACACAAACTAGAATATATATATACACAGACAAATAAAGAGTTTTTAAAATCTTTAAATATTCTCTGACAATTATTGCCTTATGTAATGGATTGACTCCTTCCATAACTATGCTAAATAAGTACAGTTCCCCAAATTAAAGCACTAAGAGCCCTTTAGGCTTACAAAACACAAAATAAGATTGGGATGATGTGCTTTAACTCTAGTGGATTTTTATACCTTCAGATTCCGAAACATCTGGGTTTATTCCCTCGCAGACATTGACCGTTTACCAGACATTGACTGGTTAACGACAATACTCGTTGCACACAAAAAAATACTTCAACACAAAAGAGAAAAAGATCAATTAACTATACAATCCCGAGTTTTTTAAAAAAACAACAACTCTACAATACCGAGTTTTTATAGTCTTCAGTTTAATTGTTCTCTTATCAGCAATTTTTCATTATTTAAAATTTCTTTGCGAAAGTTATGTTCACTTTCCAGATCTCTATTTTCATAAGATTTCATCTTTACACTAATCAGTTCACTGTTTACTCTTCCGTTCTTTTCATTAAGTCTGTAAAAATATTTTAACTACGTAACTATTCATTTTCATTCCTAAAATTTTCCATTATCATTAATTAGTACGTTTAACTTTAACTTCTGGAATATTCGTATCGATCTTTTTTATACTAAAACATTTCTTGAACTTAAAATACTACAGAAGAGAAACAACATTTCTTGAACTTAAAATACTACAGAAGAGAAACAAAAATTATGAAATTATAATGATAGTTTACGAATTTTAATTAGGTATTGAAAGAAATCTAATGAAAGCAATTAAATTGTTGGCTAAATAAAGCCATGAAAAAAATTGCTTATCTTTTCTTTTTTTTTTAAAAAAAATACTTGTGATTCTTCCATTCCGTAAATATCTGAAGACACTTCATTCCATAATTACCAATTATACTAAAGATTATGAATTATCCATCAATCCTCACAAGTCATCATCCTGGTGCATCAACACTGGTAGGAAAATACTATCCAATTTTTTAGTGGAACCTCAGTGTTTTCTGGGGTTCCCTATCTTCAAGTCACAGACTTCTATGTCTGTCTGCCTACAAAAATCCATCATAAGCAATGCTACTAAGGTGGTTCAGTCGCTGTCAAGGACATACCTGTCCCTATAAGGGAAGATTGCTCTTATTAATATGAAGATTATGGCGAGCATAAATTAATACCTGCCAATAATAACAGTTACCAAATCATTCCGCTTACAGATTCAGAGGCTCTGTGGTCAGCTCTTATGGAGAGGTCGGACCACTGCAATTAGCATCCGCAGACTTCAGTTTCACAGGAGACAGAACAGTATGGGTCTCCATTCAATACAGACAATCAATTTCCAAAAAGGGCATTCACTTTTAGTAAACCTGGAAAAAAAATACCCTCTATCAGATATTATAGAGACTGTAATACCTACTGACAGACTTCCCCCCAGTAAACACACATGGCTTGACAGCATTATTAAACAACAATCTCTATACATCGGGCACTCAACAACAGAGTTTAATAATAAAATCAACATCTGGCAGGCACATCGCCTGCTGAATCCTGTAAATACAGTTATTTATGCTCACCTAGGGTGCAGCAATCATAAAATCACCACAATATTTAAATATCTGCTACTGGAGCCCAAACTTTTGGATTATCTGACCAAGGTGAATATGGATTCCATGCCAACTAATACATTCTTATACTACAAGCGGTTTCTAAATAAAATAGACCCAATTTATCATGCCTGTTCTAGAGGAGAGGAGTCCTTTAATCATCTGTTAAATATATGTCCAGGCTATAACAGTATTCAAAGAGTTATCTCTCAACACTGCATTATAGCAGTGGATAAAATCCTGGACATCAGGGGTTGTCTCTTCTCTGGAGACTTTACAGTAATCAGGTTATCTATCTTCCTGACATATTACACAAGGTGCAGGACAAAGTTCACACTACCAACACCGGACTCCAATGCTATATTTTGAGATAAGCTCAAAGCTCTTCAAGACAAGGATAAGATACTATCCTCTAGATTTTTGTTTAATAATACATGGAGCCTACTAGTATGGCCCACAGACTAACATGAATTTTGGACCTGATATATCCACATTGTAGTGTATCGTAGAAGTAGTTTGTGTTGCAACATGTCAGATTCTACTAGAAAGGCATTGATTTCACAGTACATGTATCCCAGCTGATAAGTTAGCATTATTGGGTCAACCTCAAAAGGGCTGGGCAATACCAACAAAATAGTACGTATTTACTCATATATTAACCTGCTAATGCAGAGAATGGCTCTGGCATACTTCTTCCAGACCAATGCCAACAATGGATGAGCCAACATTAACAAAGTGTATTTATTATGCATCTGTACAATTTTATAATGTCAATAAATATATTTTTAAATAAAAAAAATAGATTCTAAAATTTTATCTTTAAGAACTACAAATTAAAAAATAAAGCAAAAACAGTAACTTAAAATTATATTCAATAAGCTAAAGAATAATTTGAAAAAGGAAATGGAATGTAAAGTTATCTAATTAAATATAAAATGAACTTTAACTAGTCAATATTAAAAGAATTTTGTAAATTATCTAATCAAGAAAAAAAAAAAGGATTAAGTTGTTTTACTGTAATCTGTATTAAAAAAGATTAATTAAATAGAGAAAGAAAAGAAGACTGAAACTGATTTAGCAGGGTTTATTCTGAGAATGGCCAGGTAAGTGTATATAAGCGAATACATTTTTATTAGTTCAGTTATTAGAATTATCAGCTATTGAAGTTATTCTGATTATTCAAAACTATTCTATTGCTGTAATTTTGCTGTCATATTTTGCAGGCTTCGCTATTGTGGACTTCTAGTGTATAGGAATCTCTGCTGATGCCTAACACCACCATGCCCTGCTAGACTCACAAAGGGCTGGCTGTTCATTCACTTTTTTCACCATGCAGCTCCTATAAACTATTAATAGACTGAGATGTGACAAAATACCTTGACCTGACATTGCTGAAATATCCATCTATCATTCGTCCAAGACTATTATTAACAATTATATGAAGATAAATGCTGCTCTGGATAGAGGAAACCAAAAGCAAACACCACAACACTGTTCATGAACTCTTAAAGCACTGTCAAAAAGACAGGGATGATCATCTCAAGAAAATCTAACCAAAACTTAGATCAATGTAAGCAAAAATCAAAGCCTAGACTTAAACTAAAACAAGAGAGGTACAATTTATATTTTCTTTATAAACATTGCTAAAACTAGAAATGCATAAACTCTTTCCTAATTTAAATTTAAAAATTAATTATGCTAAAATAACTTTGTAATTAGTTCAGTTTTATTTAATTTTTGTTGTTATAATTTGATATGAATATAAAATGTTAATGTGGCCTAAATTTCTCTTTTTTCCAAGCCGTGCTATATAAAATTTAGTTAAGACAAAGTTTTTTAATTATATTATTTTGTGCTTTAAAATAGGCATTATCTGATAGCCAAAATGAGAGGAGTTTCCTTGTTTATTTGAGTTAGCAGTGGAATCAAGCACTAAAAGCATAAAGTATTCTCTTGTGGATATTCCAGTTAATTCTCTGAATGGTACCTGGGTTTTATACTCAGTATAAGTCACAGGAGAGGTGTTTTGCATCTAGCAGTCATAGGGTGGGTGTGATGTTCTTGAAAGCTGGCTGGACTCTGTATTTTTAGATAATACTTGGTCTGACCATTGGTATAGATAATATGGAAAATATTGACTATATTTTCCACTCTCCTTGTATAACAGTTTGAATATATTTTTTTTAAAAAATAAAAAAAAAGTAGATTCCATTATAATAAGTTTGAGTACTGAAAGTGACAGAAGTGGAACTATGAATGTTAGCTTCAAAGTATGCCATTCTTCCACACACTAAATCATGCAGGATAAATAGACATATGAAAAAATTGATATAAGTTAATATATAATTAATGATTATATATATATATATAAATATTACAGCAAAGCACCTTTACTTTTGACCTAATAACTAGTAGCAAGTGCTGCTGCTCATTTTTATTGCATATTACTAAAAATAATACTAAAGTTCTCTATTGTTGTCAAGCGTTGGTGGCCTAGTGGTTAGCATAGCTACCTTCCAAGCAGCATGTCCAGGTTCACTTCCCGGTCAATGCCTTGACCTAAAAAAAAGTTCTCTATTATCTGACATAGCTTATAACAAATATAAAATTAATCTATTTTCATTCACATGTTACAGTTCTTGCAAGGATTGCACAGGCTCAAAGCATATAGATAGTAATAGAGCCTCATTCATACAGCAATACCTTTATATCAGTAATATTTGAATAGTTTATCAATGCAGTGTTATATATATATATATATATTATAACCAATTATTCAAATGAACGAATTATGAGACCATAAAAAGCAGGCTGAGCGATGATGCCCAAACTGGAACTAGACCTACATAAAAAGTTTTAGCCCTATATAAGTGGGAAAATATTTTTATTAAAAATTATATATAGAGTTAAAGACATATAAAGAGTTATTTCTCTATAAATATCACTAATAATAATAAATAAATTCTATCTGATTTGACTAGCTATGTATGATTCTACTTATACTAATGTCAGTAATGTCTCAGCTTATTTTCATAAACCTTAAGAATATAATCTCAGGGTATTCTTATAACTTTATTCAAAATGTAATAGCTGCATATGTAATGGATGAATAACTCTTCTAATAAAATTTCATGTGTTTTATATTTAATAAAGCTAGCAAGTTTTTCTCATTCTCAGGTTACATTTGTTTGGATCAAACAATTATCTCAGGATTCTCAATAAAATATAGCAATTACTATTCTGAAAAATGATTCATCTCAACAATTTTATACTGATTTATTCTTGATATGATTAAGATAACAAAGGGATTTTATTGTATCTATTTATATCTCAAATTCAATATTAAAATGGAAATGATGCAAGTAAACTGAACAAATAAAAATTACTTCTTAAATAAAGAATAATTGTGACTATGTTTATTTATCAGGCATGTAGATGATAAAGATGATGATTTTCAATTAATAACAAAAAACCATATAATAAAAGAAATATATAACAAATTACTAATTACAAAACTATTAAGAAAAATTAGACAAATATAATCATAATAACAATAAGTTCTCAGAAAAAATTATAATTCATACTGCCCTTTTATGCTTAATAAATATTTTCAACTCGAGTTATAAATACCTGTGTGTTAACATGATGCCACAATAAAACACTGCATTGGAGAAGGTTCTCTATAATGTATATTCAAACCTAAGCATTAACTACAGATAAAATGCAAGAATGTTTATTACATCCCTAAGTACATTAACAATAATAATATCAACATCTTCTTATAAGTATCAGACTTATGCTTAACACTCTCATGAATGAGTAAAGTATAATTTAGAATTTATGAAATAATAATGAGTAAAGTAATTAGCCAATTTATGTTATTATTCTTAATATATATTACTTTAAAGAGACCTGATTATCACAAGAATTGGTGGCATGACCTAATATACTTTTTAAACTTATATTAGAGCTAAAATTTTAGCACAATATTGTTAGGAGTTGAACTCAAACAATAATATTTGTGATTAGCATGAAGATAATTCAATATACCATATACTTGTCATTAATTCATATGAGTACCTCTTGGGTAAAATAAGAAGGGTACCCTTATAACTATTTAAATGTTTATTCTAGATAACCTTTATTATTAAAAAACCTGAGGTTAATTTAAGGAATCACTAAAACTAATGAGATTAACCATTATCTAGGCTATAGCATATTACACATTGGCTTAAAGTTTAATACAATACAATTTCCATAAACACACATATTTATCTGGTATCCCCTATAAATATAATGTATTACGGTGTTTTCCTTATGATATTTTTTTCCTGGAGAACTTTTATTAAACCATAATAATAATAATAATAATAATATCAGTAATAATTTTAAAATATTAAAATCATTAAACAAATTAGCTAACCATAGAATATATATATACAATGTATAATCTCCAATCATTAAATAAATGTCCGAAAAAATTTATCCAGGCACACTTTAATTATTCCAATTGTATCAAAATATTATTTGGCATTTCTATAAAGTGATAAATCCCACAAAGATGCATTCAACATACCTAATCCAGATAAAAGTATAATTAATCGGTGAGGCTGGGAGATTTTATAGCAGAAATTCATTAACAATGATTTTCCAAAGAATTTAACATATCAACAATTATTTATTCTTATGCCTGCATGTATTGACATATCAATCAATCCATTTAAAGAAGTATCTCTCATATATTATAACATCTCTAGGTTATTTGCGAATGTATAATATCTATAAATATAAATCCATTATATTTTGCATTCTTGTGATCATGGTAGTACCACACAAGTGCTTTATAAGAATATCCAAGGTTTTATGTAGCTTTTCACCCATACAATATGCAGCAGTTTGATCTACCACTTCAAATCAATTTTATAATGTTTAGCTAAAGTTCAAGTCATTTTTACAAAAGACCAAGGGCTTTTCTCAGACATGCAAATGGTTAATTCCAGGTTTAAATCTGATGTGGTCTTTCAACACACTGTAATTAAAAAAGACTAATTTTGACAAGTGGTTAATACTTATAAGTTTCTGCCAAGTAATTAGTGATTTCATAGTTTTTACCCACAATACTTCATTTTTAGATTTGTAATGGAATAATCTGCTTTCATTGCAATGTAAACAATCAGAAGTAGGTGAATTTTTGGAAGTTTAAAAAGTTTAAAGCTCAAATTTGATTCAGAAATATTTAATTAAAACGAGCATTAAATATTATTCCGAAAATTAAAAATATCATACTACATTAATTAACAATAAAAATAAAATAGACAATTATTTAATTTACAAATAAATGAGTTGTAATATTAAAATGTTACACTAAATGATTTCTATTTTATTTATTTGAAACCTCTCACTTTTAATAATAATAATAAATCATGTTTATTTAACACAAAAAATAAATTCTTATAACATTTTAGATTTATACCTTTTCAAATTGACTATGTTTTAAAACAAACTTTCATACACGCATACACACGCACGTTAAAGCATTAAAATTTGCTATTATTATTTAGTGTATTATTGGTAGTTTAGCTATCGTAATGAAATTATGATTGTGTTAATATTATTTAAATACTTTCTTTTATTGTAGTGAATGTAGTATCTTTTAATCCTGTATTTATTTCCCCCTCTGACTAAAACGATATTTTTGGAACGCTGTAATTGATAAAAATCTATACTTGAGATCTTGGATAATTTTAATAATCTACTTTAATAGATAATAGTACATGAGAAAATACGAATATCACTTCCAACCTTATTATTTACCATAATAACAGTAACAACACCAATATCTGATTTACTTAATAAACCAATAATTTTTTTATAGTTTATAGTTATGATTATTGATTTAGATGTTAAAATATAGTGTTACAATATTTTAAACAGTTGGAGGGTGTTGAAAAAACCTGATGTTAAAATCCGGGGCGGGGTGTGTTGGTAGAGTTGGGAGTCTATGGAGGGGGGGTGGGTCTCTAGTGTTTATTTAGATTGTAAGGATTAAGAGGGTGATCTTGGTGTAATGTGATTGATGAGAAAATGTGTATCTATATTATAGATTTAATATACGTCCAACTAAGACAGTATCGGAGATATTAAAACGCTATAATATAGATAAGATTTTTGCTCATCAAAAGATCAGCAATATAATAACCAAGCTAAGTATTCAATCCCTCTTGAATCTCATGGTGTCTATCAAATCTCATGTAAAAATTGTAAAGTTATAGGATGAGTAATCGTCGATCAGTGTTAGGAGAGATGAGCATGTAATGAGTTAAAAACACTCATCATCATAGCACTCTCACTCCATACTATAGATTCAGGTCATAAAATAGATTTTTCTAGTACCAGGATCATATCCAGATGTGATAATCTCTACCAATGCAAAATCAGAGAAGCCATTGAGATATTAAAAGGCAGATTGTATCAATAACGAGATGATAGTGCAAACTTCCTCCTATTTGGAAAGATTTCTTTAAAAACATTCTAAATTTAACATTTTTGTATTGGTGGGATTTTTAATGTTTTATTCAAACCAGTGATTGTACGCTCTACAACCGTCTTTCTATTTTTAACTCTGTGGATGGTTTGGATAGTGAAATTGATATTAAAGTTTTTAAAGGTAAAAATATTATTTTATATTTATTTGTTTAACATATATATATATACTGATTTAAAATAAATTCTTAAATATAGTTTATAGTTATGATTATTGATTTAGATGTTAACATATAGTGTTACAATATATATACTGATTTAAAATAAATTCTTAAATATTAAAGGTTTTTAAAAATAATATTGTAAGATGTATTAACAAAATTATTAGAGTACTAACATTTGTTATTACTATTATTTTTCCCATTTGAAATTCCATTTAAGAAGCAGAAAAAAGCAACAACTGTGGCTTATCTGAATCTAAAACTTCTTGAAAATCAAATTTGCTAATCTAGAGCTAAAATTTCATCAAGATGAAGTTAGAACACCATGTTGTGTCTTCGTTTCACATAGTAACACATGCTATTTGCAGGTTAAGTCATGGAAAAGCTATCACCCATCTATTGCAGAGAAAGTTTAAAAATGCCGAAACATAAAATAATGTAATTTAAATTTAGTGTGACAAAAAAATTAAGTTTGAAAGTGATGACTGTCATATTTGGAAGTTCATGAAAATTATTTCAAACTATAAAATATTATTTTAGAATAAGATAAAGCTTAAAAATAGTGATTACGATATTCGTCATCATCATCATCATCAACCATTATCAATCCACTGCAGGATGAAGGTCTCTCCGAGTTTAATCTATCTTTTCCTACCTTTAGCTTCTCTTCTCCACATCACCCCTGCACACTTTCTTATTTCATCCATCCATCTCACATGTAGTCTCTTTCTGGGTCTTTTACAATCTCTTGGAATTCCGATATTACGCTCACAAAAAAGCAAATAAATAAATATTAAATGTTTGTGTTAGCCTAATAATGTACATTAAAATTAACAATATTTATAGACATATTTCTTATTCTTTCATTAACAAAGTAAAAGTTTGTTTGTTTGTTTTTTTAAAAAAATAATTCTAACCAATTTATGTAGGTAGATGAATAATTTAAAATTTCTTTACTTTTTTTTTTCTTTATAGTAAAATATCAGTTGAATATTAATTTCTTTTTGTACATGTAAAATTCACTTTTAAAATTTTTACTTCTCTGTTTTAATATCTTTTTTTGTCTGGTCCTTTAATTAATATCATTTTTATTACAAAATTAATAAAATGTTTTCAAGCATAACTATTTTCTTATAATTATTGAAGAGAAAAGGGTACTATTTAATTACAATATTCATAGTATTCATAATTAATCAACACTAAAATAGAAAAAAAATATATAATAAAAGGAGCAAGAAAATTGATAATAAGGATTCCGATTTCAAAATATTTTCACTTATCAATGTTTTAATAAAGAAAGATAAAATAAAATACAAGAAAGAAAAAAAAGTAAAATAAAAAGAAACAATTTTTAAATTTCTAAATTTTATAGATCATACTATGGCTAACGACACTGACAGCAAACAAATTAACTTGTATTGATGTACTATATCAATGTTTCCTTTGGAAATGGAACTGGTAGTTTTGCATTAAATTGCTCTTCTGCATAACCTTTAACTTTCTTAATTACCAACATGAAGATCTTCAAGCAAAACTCAAAAATGTAATTTTTTAATTTAACCCCCCCCCCCCCAAAAAGAAGTCATTATAATTGAATAGCAGCAAGGCCAAAAAATTTTAATTCCACTTTCATATCTTTGATGGATTTAGTTGTTTGAAATCGGTTTCCATGCTATTTTCAGGAATATTTAGAGAAAATTTTTGGATTACCTAAAATCTTGATTTTTTTTGTGAAGTTTAAGATTCATGATTCTTTTTATACAATAGTTGTATAATAATTATTTAAAATCAAAAGAATACAATATACACTTTGATTTTATTCATATATGTTTTATTTTTTAAAAAGTGAATCAATTTGACGGTAATATTAACAAAGAAAAATATGAACCATGCCCTTTTTCATCGAAAGCATAGTTAACAATATGTTAGGATTTTTGACATAATCTAAAACTTATACAACAATTTTAATATTTTAAAGCAGAAGTTGATACATTTTCTAGAGATTAACACTTATTCATTTATATTTTAAAAATAAACTTAAAAATAAAAATGTTTTCATTTATTTTTTGAAGACTATTTCATGCAGGCCAATTAAATGTTTTATGTCTTCCATAGTCATTATAAAATCATTTTAGCAACTTTTTCATTTGTATATGTGTATTTCTATTAAGCCAAGTTCAATTTAATAAATTCTGATACAGAATAGGTCAAGATTACAAAAGTATGAACAACTAGAACAATCTTGTTTTTATATTTTAATGCTAGAAAATGATTAATACTGATATATTAATTCAAAAAAATCAAAAAGGGTCAGTATTTTCCATTAGGTGATAAAGTCGATGTAATTTAGTCCAGATTCCACAAACTTGATAGCTTTAGTTCTTTGTTCTCAAGTTTTTTTTATGTAGTTTATTAAAGATTCATGATTATTTTTACACAATAATTGTATAAGAAATAAAAATACACATAATTACACTTTTATTTTATATATGGTTTTATTTTTAAAAATAGAAATTAACAATTTTAGCATAACAGTAACAAAGTACTTCATGGCCAGTATGATAAATACACCTTGTGAAACTGATCACTAATACTTTTATTAATACTGTGGTAGAATGTGGATCTTGTGAGATTTACACATTTATCAGAGTGTCCATGTGACATATCTATTGATTCCTGTTTTAAACAAAAATTTCAATCAATGAAGATTTCATTGATTTTCTGGAGTTGCTCACTTGGCTGCTTTCTTGCCCCCCCCCAATTGAATGATGAAATAGTACTTTGTTCTCATTTTGTTCTATGTTTATTATTATTTTTTCAATATTTGCAAAGTTTAAATGTAGTTTTTATGTTTTTTTATTATTTGTAAACTTATATTTCTTACAAATGAAGTCCAATTTACTGAATTCTCACATAGAATAATGGATTAATATTCAAGTCAAATGCTGAACATTGACAAAAATTGTGACTAGGCTTAACAACTTAAATTTCTTACCAAGTTCTTTTGTGATCATATCTTTGAAAGTCTTTCCATAGACCTCAACATTTTCTGTTTTTCTTTTGGTTGCTATTACTTTATTTTGCTAATTTGAAGTCATTTTGTTTATTCATGCATATTTAGTTTTTCTTTTTATAATTTTCTTTAGCTTGCCTCATACTTTAGATGTAAATTCAGGTCAAGATCCATCCGATAGCTACATCCATGCACACATGACTCTGTCCTCAATAAGAGAATGCTTCCATTTGATAGTGCAGAGCAAACATTTCTTGGCAATGGCAGGTTGTTAGGTCTTACATTTCAAACTTTTGATGGATGCTCTCCAAATAATTAACTGGGGCTACATCATGTGTGAACCAACAAACGCACACAGGTAAATTAACGATGCATCTCCATTAAAACATTGCAACACATGATATTATTCATGGTACAGGAAATATGCAATTAATAGCCTATTGATTTGAATAAGACTGCCAGTAGTCACAATATATATATATATTAGACAGTCTATAAGTATGAGTGTAGGAAAAAAAATCATAAAAATCAAATATTTAATGGTCTATTTATAAGAAAACCTCATCTTTGGATAAAGTGTATCTATCACTGCTTTATCTCATTTAAACATTTTATTCATTAGTTTAATTAATTAAAGCATGTAAATTGCCTAATCTGATTAATTTCAAATCTATAACTATATAATCGTTTTTTTATGACTCTTGTACAAAATTTTTGCTTACTGCTTTAATTCTTTTCAAATATGTACAATATTTCATAAAAACTTAATTAAACCCTTTACTTTTTAAAAAATATTTTAACCAAGAGAAAATACAAGTAACTATTGTTCTAATTACCTTAGAGAAAAATATTTTCTCATGTTTTACTTTCTTTTTACAAATAAAAACTCTTTTTCTAAAGAGAGGAAAAAATAATTTTAATTATCTTAATTAATTAAAACTTGATAAAAGCAATCTTTTTCTCAATTTAATCCACCTACCCCCCCCCCCCACACTTAAAAACTGTCTCAAAAAAGTCTCATAATTCTCTTTTTTTGTTGTTCTAAAAATATTATTTTAAACAAATTTCATTTACTACTCCCTTTACTTTATTCACGGAACTTGCATTTTAGCAAAGGCTACAATGCCTTCCTATTGGGGTAGGAATAAAATGAGTCAATTCAGAATTTTGACATTGAATTTTATTTCTATAATAAACTTTACTATTAGTTTTTTCCACATATAACCTTAGCAACTGAATAGAGATTCAAGTAGAAGAGGCACCAAGTTCAAAATCACAACTTACAAACCTAAAGTAAACAGAATGAATGTTAATCATTTTTAATTTCTCAAAGGAGCTCATAAGTATGTTGTGAGACAGATAGTGCACCCTGCAGTTGCTAATCAAGGCACTCTGTTTGGATAGCTTTTTTTTTTTTTGACTGTCAAAAAACTCTACTGAACATCCATTTTGTATAATGATTATCATTATTTTTGAGGAAATTTTGCAAAGAACTCAGAATATCCTTCAACTGATACTTCACTATCAATTCATATGGAGAAATTGTATACAAACCCAAGCTGATAGTTCAGCCATCTCCTCCAGAGAAAAGACTTAATTATACAAATACTTCCAATTTACTGTCAGGTTGCATACATCCTATAAACCTTGACACACTATACCTCCATGCTGTCAACTCCCTACTCATCATCACTAGTTATGTTCTTTTTGAAAAGCTTTAAACAGTGAGCTTTATACATTCACTTTTCTAACCCCTTATTGGCCACCACAAAGGTACTGCTATTATACTGGCAAATTAAATTTCTTGAAACTTTTTATAGATAAATTTCTCAGGGTGACTTACAGGAATGACCTGAATCATAACTTTATCACCTGCCTGAAAGGTCTGGCCAGAAGGTTTCTGTTTATTTTTTCTTATGTGACATCCTTTCATTAATCTATGCCTTGTTTCTATTTTATCCTTCTCCAAATTGATTCAAAAGAGATGGATAAGTAACTGCATTTTAAAATAAGTATGGTATGTGTTTTCAGAAGTAAGCTCAAATCCACTCAACTCATTAATAGTCCATTTAATGTAGTTAACTACTTGTTTGACCTTGTTAACTCATTCATAATAGTTGGTATTGGTGTATACTTTAAAGGAGTGGTCTTCAACCTTTTCACACCTGCGGACCGGCAAAAATAAGGATAAGATTTCACAGACCAGCAGAAGTTTACAGATAAATTTTGTTAAATATGTAACCTGCTTAGCCTTAGATAACCATAATTGTCATAACTGACCAAAACAGCATACTAGTTATTGTGTATTGTAATGGTATTGCTTACCTTCACATGCTGAACGCTCTTTCTCAAGTTGCGCAGTCATACTGCTACAGAAAACAGTTCAATAACAATCGTTCTCATTAATGTGCTTGCATTTTACGTTTATTATTTCATTGTTAAAACATGCAAGAATAAAATGTTATTCACCTGAATGTTGAAAAAGTCAAAATTTTTGATCTTATTTTATTTATTGGGGGGGGGGGGGGTTGAGAAATACTTTGTCACCACTGAGACAAAAGATAGACACCAAAGTTATTTTTTGTTTGTTTTTATTTTTAAAAAAAGGTAACAGAAATTGGTTTTAAAAATAAAAGTTTTAGTATTTTAGTAGTATACAAATAAAGCCAAAAAAAATATCACCTTATAGGGCAAAAAAAAGTGGGCGTATTTTTAAACACCCCCCCCCCCAAAACTTGAAAAAGTCAAAAGTTTTGATCTTACTTTATTTTGGGGTGATGGGGGTGTATTGAGAAATACTTTGTAAAAGTTATTTTTTGGTTTCTATTTTTAAAAAAAGGTAATAAAAATTGATTTCAAAAATAAAAGTTAAAGCCAAAAATGATATTATTTTAATTTTTTTGGGGGGAGTGGGTTGAGAAATACTTTTGTCTTCACTGAGACAACAGTTATTTTTGGTTTGTTTTTATTTTTTAAAAAAGGTAATAAAAATTGATTTCAAAAATAAAAGTTAAAGCCAAAAAATAATAATCGCCGTATAGCCACAAAAAAACACTAAAAATGAAATATTAAAAGAGAGAGTAGAAAAAATTTAAGAGATCAAAAAAAGTCACGTTACATCTTATTGTTTTAACAATGCTGACAAGTGGTCGTGATTGGCTTTGAAGCCAACCGGAGTTTGTATAATAAAAAACTTTTTTCTAGCCTCCCCCTCCCATAAACATCTGTGATAAATAGAAAAACAAATTAATTTATGTATGATTGATTAGATTTTGTTCTGTTTCTTTTTTTTTTAATTGGGTAAAAATGCGATGAAAAAATAAATAAAAATTGTTTATATTAATTAAAAGTTTAAAATCTTATTATTTTGTTATTACAAACTTTCTTGCCAGTCTAGCACGGACCGACAGAAAACTTCTGCGGCCCAGTGGTTGAAGACCACTGCTTTAAAGAGTCATCCCAATTCATGCATGATTCATTGACAGGGGTTGAACTGCAGGATTTTAATTGAGATTAAAGCATGTTTTATTCCTCTTTTCTTTATCCATTTCTGCCATTCAACAGAGATAATGGAGTACCATGATAAGTAATGATCAAAGTGCTGGCCCCTAAAATATAAATGGTGTGTTTATCATTGGTTTGTGATACTGGCTACACTGCTATAAATTTCAAAAATGTCATATCCCACCCCAAATACCTCACTTTTTTAAATTGCAGTAGTGGACTGTATTAGTCCACTCTTAAAATAACATTAGGTTTCTGAGAAATTATGGCTATTGAACATACAACCAATCTATTTAAATTTTGTTTTTAGACATGTTTCACACTTGTTCACCATGGGAAAATTGCTGGCATTCATTTTTGACCAATAAAACTAATTGGTTAATATTTTTATTTTTCCATTTCCATTGTGTCCATACAAACAGTGTGCAAACATAATTAAATGCTTACATAATGCATGTGGCATTACTATATATTGTTGTTTGGCCTCATGGGGCTTTCTATACTACAATAACCCTCACCCTATATTATCCCAATCCTATCCTTCCACAAAGAATTACTTTTATCATCAGTAGCCACAGTATACAATACAGATGATTTAAATATGATGAAAATTTATAATGAAGGGTATGAGGTTTATAGTTTTATTATTACATTTTGATTTAATTTGCTGAAATTGTTAGTCCAGGAAATAGGCAATACAAATGTCAAATTGTGCATATACATTTACGTTTTATCTAACTATCTAAAACCTCGATAATATTATCGAGGTTATAGCCTCAGTAAATATTACTTATGTAATCAATGTGCATTTAATAAATTTATAATTCTAACTATCTAAAATAATCTTGGCACTTAGATATTAGATCTGCTGTGATATTTTACAATCTTGTGATGTCATCAAATAACATGTAAACTTAAGTGATAAATTTTAAAAAATGAACCCCATGTACACATTATTTCATGATATTTTCACCAGATTTAGAAAGTTATTAGCAGATTGATATGTAGGTGAAATGTCAGAGCAGTTCTAATCCATAATACTAATCTTCCAGACTAATACCCAAATCTGAAAAAGTACACTTTTAATAATATGAAAAGTATAAATTTGTACACAAAAAATAATAAAAACACATTACAATATTAAATGAAAATAGACAGTTGTGTTTTTAATATGGCATTCTGTCATGGAAAACATCTTCCCCTCCCACTGGAGAAAGGTACAGCATTCTACAGTTGCAAACACAGGCAGCAATTCCCAAATTTTACTTAAAATTAAAAAATATTACATATATTAACTTTGGCAGAAAATTACAAAATGGTCACTAATGCAAAATTAATAACAACAAAAAAATACTATATAAGAAAAAAAAAAACGATACCAAACTTTTTTGAATATAAGATATTTTTTTACCAAATTTTGGACTACTAAAAAGAGCGGTGCATCTTAAATTCGGGGAAAAAAATTTTAACATCTTATTTCTGTGAATCTTTGCTTTACGCTATACATGCACATAGTATTATGATCATTACCTGAGTAGAATAGTGTTAAATCATTTTTAATCAATATTTTTTGGATTAATTTTGTAAACGGCTTCAACTCTCTCTCAAACCACTACTTTTAACATTATTTTGTTGATTTTTATCATTACTTTATCAAGCAAACTTTACTAAATAACCCTCCCAATTTTTTTATAACTAACAAAATAATATAATAATAAGAGCCTGCTTTCCAAGATGCTGATTATTTCTTTGTTGTTCTCTTTACAAGAGAGTGCCTGCCAACATTTTGACACTTCCAATAGCTTCTTTTTGATTTTTAAAGTGAAAATGTTATGTTTTAAAATCTTTTAAGGTTATTTTTGCCGATGTTGATAATTACAATATTTTTATTTTTAAAATGAAAATGTGTGCGTTAGAATTTTTTAATATTATTTTGCCAATTTTGCCATTATTTTATCAGGAAAACATTATCGAATAACCTTTAGAATATTTTTTATAACTAACAAATCAATATAATGAAACACTGATTAGTTATTTCGTTCTCTACATCTACCTGTCAAAATTTTGACAGTTGATAGCTTCCTTTTGATTTTTAAAGTAAAAACATATAGTATAGAATCTTTTAACATTATTTTAATGATGTTGACAATGCTGATATTTTCTTTTTGATTTTTGAAGTGAAAATGTGTTTTAGAATTTTTTAAACATTATTTTACCGATTTTACTATTATTTTATCGACAAAACTTTACCGAATAATCTTTAGAATATTTTTACAACTAACAAATCAATATAACAGCTTCCAAGGTGCTGATTGGTTGTTTGCTACATAAAGAGAATACCTGTCAAAATTTTGACAGTTCCAATAACTTCCTTTTGATTTTTATAGTGAAACCTTTAACAAATGAAGAGTCAGTTGATCTGATATAAAACTAGTTACATAATAATTGCAGACTAAGTTTGAACGATGAGCTTCTCGCTCTGATCATGAAATTAATTTGTCATAATAATTGTAGCTAATGTATCAAACGGGTATATTTTCTAATTTGAAAAATTATTTACTGATAAGTGTTGTAATAAGTGTAACAAATCTAAACAAATGTATACCAAAAAGATTTATACTGTAATTGTATGTGTATTTTCCTTAATAAAAAAAAAACCCTTAACATTATTTTGTCAATGTTGACAATTCCGATATTTTTGGTTTGACTTTTAAAGTGAAAATGCATATTTTAGAATCTTTTAACATTATTTTGCTGATTTTAACAATTCCAATATTTTTGATTCATTTTAGAATCTTTTTTACACATTTATTTTTTTCAGAAAATAATTGTAAAAATATAAATTATCTTAAAATTATTCAGATTTTAATAGAAAAATGTACTTTTACACATACCAAATTGACAAAGAAATTATAATGTTCATCTAGAATTTAATTGGTCTAATGATGATGTACCATGATGGAATAATGAAGATGAGAATGCAAGTTCTGAAAGTGAAGATATAGAAAGAACCACATATCTGAAAAAGATTCACAATAAATTAGATGAGTTTATTGTATTTATATTAGTTTCCTATTTAAATACATATATGGGTCTAAAATTCAGGGGTTAATCCCCCCCCCCAATTTTTCAGGCTTAAAATCCTATTGCATTTAAATTGAATGGTATCTTATATTCGAAATAATAAAACATATATTAGTGTATCTATTCAGTCACTTAAAATCAAAACATTTTGTGCATCTCTCAGCAGAATGCTTCCAAACATTACTATTTCATTTTAAGTGCCTCCCTCGGTAGCAATTGCCAAATTTTAATCACGATACTTACAAATCTAAAATAATAAATAAATACATCAACTAAAATGGAAGGTAAAGCAAAGAAAGAAATATATGACTATTAAGTATGGGAGAAAATTACAAAATGGACAGATAAAACAAAAAATTATGTCTGGGTCAGGTATTACAAAATGGAGAGTTAAACCATCTGTGTTTATGTGATCTAAGGCTTGCACGGAATCTTGATTGAGAAATATATCCAACTACATTTAATTTGTTAAAAATAAAAAATTAGTAAACTTTCATCAAAATGGGAGGATGGTGGGCGAATAAACTTTTATCAAAATGAAATCACTATGGTGGACTGATTTTTTTGATATCATCCAGAATGCATCTTCTTTGTGCAGTCTCTGCTACATAAATTCTGCTTGATATGTTGGAAAATAATAGTTCCCCAGTTTTACATGCTTTCCAGCAATCTGAATAAATTATCAAACTCTCTTCCACATTTTGTTTGATCACATCCATCAGAGGTGCCGCTGTTCTAGCCTCAATTGCCATGATGAAACAAAAACTCACAACTACATGTTTTTATTTAGTATCACAATATGTTTATATTATTTTTGTGTATAAATTTATTACTTAAGTTTGTCAGAAGTTCTAGTGTACATGTTATTTCACAAGATCACAAGATTTATTTGACAGGATCACAAGGTTAGAAATTTATCAGTGGAATGATACATATGTGAAATGTCACAGCAAGTCTAATATGTAAGGACCACAATTTCTGAGATTATGCTCAACTAATACTTTTTGTTTTGTTCTCATTTTTCCTAATGGAGTATAATCATACCCTCCTACCTAATAATCAAAACTACAATGTCAGTTATTTTTTTAATATTTGCATTACAAAATGATGCAATTGTGAATTACTTAATATCATTAATCACAAATCCTTGGATCAATAACTGCTTTGGATTTGACACTTTTCTGGACTTCAAGAGTGTCTTTTATTCACTCAAACTCTGTGAAACATATATAAAGAATTAGGCAGCTTGCTACAATTAGGTTTACTAGTTTATAGATATTTAGCAAAATATTTTTATTTTGTTTTATTGTGTATACAAATTAATTTGTTTTAAAAGATTAAGGCTCACCTTTGAAAATGTGTTTGATAATAAAAAAATTCTGAATAATAAGATATTCAGATAAACAGTATTCTATAGCAACAAACACTGCTTTATTTGTTAATAGTAAATATTAAAAAACTAGTTAAAAAAACAACCTATATTAGCACAGTGAAATAGGGCCTACCAGTACATATTCTTCTAATAGGTTTGAATATTTGGGGCTTTGATTCTGAAAGACTGCACATATAAATTTCATGTTTAGATTTTACTGTCCATTTTCATTAATTAAATCTTTTATTAATACTTACTTCATGAAGAAAAAAAAATCAAAAACGAACTAGTTATTAGAAAATATTTTCTTACTACTGTAAGTGATATTCACATTAAAGTAGATAGTCATACTGAAAATATTATGGAAGCTGAGACTGCAGAAGTACAATATAGTTTAAATATATAATGTACTTAAATATATACATGTTTACATAATCACAATGCATAATGCTATCTCAGAGTGATACAATATGTGTTCATATATATCTATCAGCATATATTCTTCCAATGGGTTTTTGAGTATTTGACTTTTAGTTAATAAAGTTCTACAAATTCATTGTGATAAAATCTGCAGACATAAATTTCATTGGCAGAAATAATGTTCGGATTTTACACCCCATTTTCTGTAGTTAAATCTTGTATAATTATTTCATTACTGTACTGATATCAAAGTTAAAATAGGCAGTCATTCTGAAAGTATTAATTAAGCTGAGATTCTGGAAGTACAAACTGCGAATATAAACAATATAGTTAAAATTATCCATTTGGGTATATATATTTATGTATGAATATATTAATAAGAAATCCTATAAGAATACGTTATTACCAAATTAATATAAAGGAAACGTTAAAATAATAAAAAGCACTTAAAAACAAAAAATAAATATTCACAAAACAAAAATAGAATTAATTTTTATATATAGTGCAAAAATGATTAAATATTTGTAGATTTGGATGATGGTTTTACTGAAACATTCAAATTTTCTAGAGAAAAATCAGAAAATCAAAGTTTTTGGCAGTAAGAATTTTATGAACAGACAAACAGATTTACTTAACTACAAATAAAAATTTAAAAAAAAGGATGATTATTATTAAATCATAACTATAAAATTCTAGTCTATTATTTTATACAATATTGATACTCTCATCTTCTAATTTAAATTCTGAGGAGGATTTTAAAACAAAATAGTAAATATGCAAAAATTTATTTTTGTCTATTAACTTAGAATGATATTTTAGAAGGGGAGATCTCTGGATATGTTCTTCAATCACATGGTGGAAGATTCTAACACAAATTTTCATTTCAATACATATATATAAAACATAGAATCCATAATCTTGTTTATACATCAACAAATTTTAAAGTTTTTTACACCATGAATATCTATTTAAAAAATCAACTATATTGTTTTGCTTGAAATTAGTTTTTTTTTTTAAAAAAAAATAAAAATAGCAATTTGGTTCTATTATTATTCTTTTATCATATTCTCACATTTTATCACATGACAAATCATCACAAGAAATATCATATGCATCCTCCCAATTCAAAATTATTATACAATATTTTAATATAAAAACATTTATCCAACAAATAATTTTTTTTTACAAGTAAACCGCCCCACCCCATTTGATCGTATTTTTTTTTCATGTGTCATGGCATCGGCCAGGACGCGATCCCGCTAACCCGGAACAACTACTTGTAAGGCAGCTATGCTGACCTCTCGACCACCAATCCTTGACAAATTTTAAAGTTGGGTTTTTTTTTTTTTTTTTGCAAATTAAAACTGAAAAACTGAAATTCTACAAAAGAAATTTTATTTGCAAACAAAAATAAATAATACAAACAAATTAAATAGAAATAAAATTTTAGAAATATTAAAATATATCCTTGAGTACTTTTTATCACAGTAAAAAGGTCATCAGTAATTTGTAATTTTAGACACTTATAACAAAAAAATAAGACCAAATACTGACAAAAACAATTCAGAATGGAACATTTTGTAATTTTTTAGCTTAAAAAAAAGAAAACATTTATTCAAATGTTTTACACATTAAAATATTACACTGTAATGAAAAGTCCATGTGATGAAATGTTATGTGAGGATATATCCAATTGATAAAATACATCATGTGACATATGAATAATATTGAATAATGATTTGTCATATGATGAAATGACTTACAACAATCCTTTTCATCTAATAATTAATGTTTCTTGAAACTGGTTTTTTAAAAAAGAAGTATGCTAAGTTCTTTACCCAAAGACTGGTTGAAGTTATTAGGCAAAATGTTTATAATCAAGTGATAACATTTGATAACTCTGGATAATAATTTGACAATGCAACTCATACCTTTAATATAATAAAATGGAAAATCATATAACATTACAATACTAGCCAAAATAACAAAATTTTAATAAAATTCTTCCACAGCTATGATTTCATTTATTAACAAATAGATCTTCTCAAATGAAATTCAACAAGATATATACAATATATATATATGTGGTATGTATTTTACTAAATTTCACTTGAAAGTTTAGATGCTAATACAGGGGTGGGCAAATAGCGGCCCGAGGGCCACATGCGGCCCACTAAGAGTTTTTATGTGGCCCGCCAAGACAATCAGAAAAATCCACCTTGGACTGAGATTTCCTTCCCATTGCATGACCGAATATTCATCTCGTATTTTCCACTAGGATGGCCACATCAATACACATGTGCAGTGTTTTTCCAGTTGATCTGGTTAGTTTCAATTTTGTCTTTGCATAAGCAAATATATACATTTCCAACTTTAGTGAAACCATGAACATTCCGAAAAAATGTAAAATCAGTAATGAATGCCATGTGTTTAATGAAGAATGGACAAACAAATATTTCTTTGGTAATACAGGGAATAAAGCAGTGTTTATTGTGTCATGAAAAAAAGGTGCGGCCCTCCGCTAACCTTTGCTTCCACAAAGTGGCCCCCGATGCGGCCCTCTACCAACCTATATGGCCCTCGAGCCAAAACAATTCCCACCCCTGTGCTAATAGATGAAACCATGGTTGTGGAAGAATTTTAGTAAAATTTTGTTTTGGCTAGTATTGCATATAATGTTAAATGATTTTCTATTTTATTTCTAATTACTAGTATAGCAGAAGGCAGTATTTCATCCTTAATATAATTTATTCTTGCATCTCAATTTTAAAGCTGTATCATAAATTTCAATGAAACCTTTTTATCATAAATATGAAAAAAAAATTGCTAATAAATGTACCAATAATTTCAGACAAAGCAATGAACTTAAAAGATTTAAATATATTGATTTATTTAATATTAGAAAGTCGGCACTAGCATTATTTCTAAAATTATAAAAGTAATAATCTAATCATTAAACAAGGTTAAAAACAACAAACCTTTATTATACTTAATAGAAGAGAGGGGGATACAAACTCATTTGAGTACATAAACCAATTATTTGTAAACTAGTTTTATCTCGAATGATAACTGTCATTGTATTAAGCAATAGCAAATTAGCATCAGAGATAATCAAATTTATTATTGATTTGATCGTAGAACTTTAATCGCAGAACGTGGAAACAAGAACGAATCTAATGCTTATAGCAATGCCATTAAACTATAAAGAAAGCAAAATATATCTTTTTAGAGTAAAGTTTCAGCATAATAAAAGATTTAGGAACAATTTTAAACGATTAAAAAATATGCAATTTGTACTTGAACACATATTTATTATACCTCTTTTTTTTTTTTTTTATTAAAATAAATGATTTTATATTATAGAAAAGCAAGCAACGAAGCATTTCCTTCGTATAAACAAATGATTCCGATTATCACAGACAACTTAAAACAGAATTTAAATGATTTAATTTTTTTTTAAAAAAAAAAAAAGAGTAAAAACACGGTTGAACAAATATTTTGTTTAATATCAATAATCTTTGGGTGGAAGATCACTAAAATTTGAAATGTTTAATAAAAACCTCTCTAGTTCTTTTCAAATAAAACAAGACTCTGGAGTAATGTGTTCGTGTCTCAGCAGGTAGAAATAGCTTTTCATTTTAATGGGCATAATGGTCACCACCCTCTATGTTTGCAATCAAACTTATAGGAGGACTATTAAAATGCTATCAACTTTTATTAAATTCAATATTCTGATTGGTTCTTACACAACTTAGATATCCTGAGATGAAACTTTAGATATCGTAAAAAAAAAAAAAAAAACTTGCCAGAAAAGATCGGCTCGAAAACTGCTGATAACTAGCTCCACCATTTTCTGCCCTCGGGCCTTCACAAACCATTTGCTTAACTAGGTAGCTAGCATCCGTCGGCACTTGTGCTATGCTAATGATAGTGTTCTACTAAAATTGTGCAAGCAGAAAAGCTGACTTAATTTGCTGCTTACTTAAACTATTAAAGTGTACAGAGAAGGCAAAGGATATCTGACAATCATTTAAGATTAAATTGCACTAATCAATGACAATTTAACTCAAAAGAGGTTAAAGTGAGAGATCTGATGGCTGAAATAGTCAACCTTTTTTGAGAGTTCAACTGACCAGATAAAGGGGTCAAAAGATCTCAATGTTCTGATAACTTTTTTATCTTGATGTGTTTGCACTCTCTGCAAAGTGCTATAGGCAATAATGTAAAAAAAAAAATCTTTGTATAAGGAATATCATTTATGACAGACACATTAGAAAAAATTTCTTTTAAAAGTTAAAATCAGACAAAAATAAAAATAAGCTGGAGTATTTATTAATGGCTTATATTCAATAATAAATGATTAATTTGCCTAGAAATTATTTTTGACATTTGCACATAAATGCTTAAAAACTAAATAATTATTTACTCCACATATATACGAATGCGTATATAGCATTAAATCTCAGAATACAGTAATGTATCATATATAATAAAATATTAAATACAAAACTGCTACAAAATCTACACTTAATAATTAGTTAAATGAGCTGGTAAATGGTACGTCTAAAATATATACAATAAGTTCAAGTGGCACTTTGAAACAAATGCCTGGCTTTTCTCATCAAAATTAATTGATCTGTCCTATCACTGAGTTCGATTCTTTCTAATAGAATGCATTTTGCTAATTTTTTATTAATGCTATCTGGTTATTATTTATCAGAGAAAAAGAGGCTTTCTTAACAATTTTTGTTTTAGTATCTGCCCTTACATATTTATCGCTTCTTGATATGTTCTTTAACTCGATCAGAAATCCTTTCCTGGCCGGCTTTAATATATACTTTTAAGAAAGGACTATTTCCTTCAATTAATTTTTCTATTTTCTTTAATTTTACTTTTCGATTTATAATGTTCCATTTAGTAGTAACGAGATATCTAAGAAATGACAGACTTCGCTTACGAAAAAAAAATCAAATTCATGCAATCTCCCCAGATGCCTTGTCAGCTCAGTTTCACTACCAACGACATAAATGCTAAACCCGGCTTTAATAGTAACTAAAGATTTATTTGTAATAATAACTAACGATTTGATTTGTTTTGTTGCTTTAAATGCAACAAAAACTGGATTTGCAATCTATTATTTATGTATTCTTGTATAAAATAGAGTGGATAACTAAAGGGAGCTTGAAAATCTGTGTTCAAATCGCCCATAGTTAAATATAAACTGCAATTACATAAATTATATTAGTATTCAAATATTATGCATTCTTGGATAAATGCATTTTAAAAATATTCTCAGTAAAAAAATTAAAATGAAAAGTAAGAAAATATATTTACTCCCTCCTTCCATAAGTTATTTATATATGCATTTTTTGTTTGTTGCAATATTGGTATATAAAAAAAAGGCTTTTTGAATCATAAAAAAACCCCCAATACATTTATATTTCAACAATGTCTAGTCTCTGTAATATAATACCTTATATCAGGGGTGGGCAATTGTTTTGGCTGGGGGGCCACAGAGGTTGGCGGAGGGTCACATTGGGGACACCTTTGTGGAAGTGAAGGTTAGCGGAGGGCCACATCTTTTTTCCACAACACAATAAGCCCACTGCTTTATTCCCTGTATTATCAAAGAAATGTTTGTTTGTCCATTTTTCATTAAACACACAACATTCATCACCGATTTTACATTTTTTCGGAGGGTTCATGGTTTCACTAAAGTTGGAAATGTATATATTTGCTAATACAAAGGCAAAATTGAAATTAACCAGATCAACTGGAAAAGTACTGCACATCATATCTACACTGCACATGTATTGACATGGCCATTCTAGTGGAAAATACGAGACGAATCTTCGGTCATGCGCAAGAAGGAAATCTCAGTTCAAGGCATATTTTTCTGATTGTCTTGGCGGACTGCATAAAAACTCTTAGCGGGCTGCATGTGGCCCTTGAGCCACTATTTGCCCACCCCTGCCTTATGTCAAAATGAAACGTTATTCATGTATTCCTATTTTATTCAATTTCGTAAACCAATATTATTTATGCAATTTATGTTATTCTTTTTTTGTATCAATATCAATTTAAAACTAAATGATGAATATTTGTGGAAATCATTCTTTGTAAATAACGAATGTTATGTTGTGATTTGTCATAAAAGTTTCTATTTAGATAGCATGGTGTTTCAACTTTCACAAGTAATTTTTCTTAGCAGAAAAGATTGGATTAGCATAATTTTATCAAGGAATATATGCATATGAGCTAAATGTGATTTTATTCATGCACAAATAAAATTAAATGAAGAATAAAAATATATGCTGATTTCATGCTTTGAACATCCAATTGACATGCCAAATATAATTTGAATGAAATTTTGAAATAGATTTTAATAAGCTACAAGTTAATGGAAGCTGGAAATAAAGAATACTAACATTATTTATTTAGAAAAAATCTCAACTAGGTATGTGCTGAAAAATAAAGAAATCAAATAAGGATGCAAATAAATCTAATGATTTACTTGCTGTTGTATTAAGAAAATTTATCAAAAAAAAAAATATTATGATGAAAATGAATATAATTTCATTTTTATAATTTTTTTTTTTTTTTATAAAAGTGACATAGGATTTTTCAATCTATATTCATCATCCACTCCATCTCAAGCACACGATACATATGACCACATGTGAAAAAAATTAATGATCCCCAATATACATTTATAAATGTGATAGATATAATTTCCAAATAATTTTACAAGATCTAAAAATATAATGTTTCAAAAAACTAACATAACATACAATACAATAAAGCTGAGAAAAGACAATAATTAAAAAAAAAAAGACATATCTTCTTAATAAAAATAAAAAATAGAGCCATATATCACATGACCCAATTTCTTTTTTAAGCTTTAAAATATAAACAAAGAGCTTTGCTAAAACTACTAATATATGATTTGGCTGAAAATCTCTCAGTTCCATATACCTATTTGAATTAGATAGCTGAGTTTGAAGACATTTAAGTGCCTGAAAATTTCAGATTTTCTACTCAATGGTTAACTCTTTGATAAATGCTGGCTTTGGGTTGGTATTTTTAGATCTGGGGTCTGAAACTACCCTAGCGCTTCATTGAAGAGTGCCAAAGCAAAAAATCATTGGTTTGAGGTTTGGGTGTGCTTTCTGATAAGAGATATTTTAAATGCTTTCTCTTGCTAAGCATTTATCACAAAGCTTGTTGAGCAACTAACAAAACTCTTTGCTTGTATCTTATTGGTTTTAGTAATAAATTGTCAATTTCAACACTTAATTTTATTAGTAAGTTAAATAAAGACTGGATAAAATTTAGATTAAAATATATAATAGTACTCATGTGAGACTTTTTGTGAAAATGACAGAATTTTCGGATTTAATTTTCAAGTTATGACCCAACTAAGAGAACGTATAGTTAGGGGGTGCCTTTCTTAAAAAAAATAAGCATTAAATTACATGATAATAATTTGTTTTCAAATATTTATTCAATAATAAGATTAAAAATTATAATCTAAAGATAACACAAATTCATATATATATGGATATACTTATATGCTTAATTAAAATATATATCCCTCTACTTCATACAAATATATATATATAGGCTAATTTTTTTTTCTTCATATAATGACAAATAATTTAGGGAAAAACTGAGAATTCATAGAGAAATTTCACTAATAAAGTAAATTAATATTAAAAAAACAATTACTTTCTATATTTTATTTCAATGTATCTTTTTTCTTTTCTTCATGGGTCAAAGCACCGGCCGGGAAGAGAACCCGCACACCGGGACAATTGTTTGTAAGGCAGCTGTGCTGGCCCCTCGACCACCAACGCTGCATCTTTTTCTTCTATAATGTTCATCATATATATTTTTGAATGTTCCTTTTTCTATTAAAAAAATGTTTTTTTTTTAAAAAGTACATTCCACAACCCCCCCCCCCCAATAAGCTATAAAGATTTCTACTATTTATTGAAAACTGAATTTCCTTTCAAACAAAATTTCATATATATGCGTGATAGCGGGGGGGGGGGTTGTAGAAAATGATGAGGCTTATGAAATATACTGATTTTTGTTCTCAAAGTGCTTCAGATTCTAAACAAGTTAATAAAAGACTACATATTTAAAAAAAATGAACGGTTAGTTGCTCAGGGGGTAATGTAGCATTTGAGTGTCAGAAATGATAGCAGAGCTTTGTTCCAAGAATTTTTCGTTTGTCTCCACTAAACTACTACATACCTAATTATATAGTTTAACAAAATGTTTATACCCAAGCTAGTTTTAGGAATAATATTATATATACACACAGACATGTAATAATAAATAAATGTTAGAAATATTAATACGGAACCTAGCTCCTCCAGTTTCTAATTAAAATTTCAGGCAATTAAACATTTCTATCACCAAATTATTGTTTTATACTTTTCATGAACTGTAATATGATTAATGTAAAACAATATAATAAAATGATGTGGCCTAAAAAACAACAATGAAAACTGATGAGCAGCAGTAGAGCAATTTGCTGTTATATTCCAGATCTTGAAACCTGTCAATTCCAGTGTGTCCCTCATACATCAACACTTCTGACTCAGAAGAAATGGTTCAATCCAAGCTTTCCAAATGAGTGAAAATTTATTTAAAAAAAAAAAAAAAGAAAGAGAGGGGATGGGAGAAAAAGAAGGCAAGAAAAAGAGAAAGAAGAAACAAAGGAAATAATTCATTTTCAATTAATAATCTAAGGCTACAAATTAGGGAGAAAAAAATTCTGTACACATTACTATTTTTTTTTCCTCAATAAAATTGATTAAAAAAAAAATCTATTAACAAAATTCTAATTTTCTAATGAGAAACTGTTAAAAAAAAAAAAAGAAATAATAATTATTTAAGCCAATTGTTTGACAGGAAAAAAAAGCCAAGAATCGACTGCTGTCAAGAAAACCTGAAATATCTTTTTTGAGTTATTATAAAGATGATAATTATAATAGTAAAAACGATAATAGTATAATGAATGATCTTGCCATATAACAAATACATGCTGAAGAAACTAAGTGCAGTTTTAAACTGGAATATTTTGTCACTTTTATGAATAACACATATATTTAAAAAGAAAAAAAACGATAATAAAAGAATACAGATACCTATTCCTTAAATTTAGAGTACATCATTGGTGAGCAACATATTGGACTATGTGTTAAAACTGTTTAAATAACGTAGTAAAGGACTATAAAATCATTATAACTTCTCAGGGACAATGACATAAATATATGATTACCAAAGATTTGTAAAGATAGCCTTTTATTTATAGCTATTAATATTTTTGAAACACAAGCATAATTCATACTCTTGGAGTTTGAATGTAATATAGGGGATTTAAACACAGACTTTCAAACTCCCTTCAGCTATCCACTCTATCTTATGTAATCGATACACATTAACCACACACATGTGAAAAAGATAAATGATCTTCAATACACGTGTTTTGTGCTAAACCATCAACCATCAGATGGTCCAGATCACCATCTCCCACACATATAAGCAATGCTTGGTTTATATTAAGATAGCAAATCTTCCAACTTTAATCCACAGGCTTCAATCTACTCCACCCTCCAAATCTTCAGCCATCCATACCATTGAAAATCTGATGATGGTATGCCAAATCCCTTATTATGCCAATATTATTGAGGGGTTAGTGACTTTACATTGACATGGGCATGACATCATCAGATCTTCAATATGTATGGCTGAAAAGCTGAAGGGTAGAATAGATTGAATCCTGTCCATTAAATTTTGAAGATTTGCTTCTTAATATAAACTGCGCACTAATTATATATGTGGGAGATGATGATCTAGACCAACTGATGAGTGTTGGTTCGGCATAAAATATGTATATTGGATACCTTTATCTTTTTCTCGTGTGTGGCCATGTGTATCAGTTATATGAGATAGAGTGGATAGCTGAAGGGAGCTTGAAAGTCTGTGTTCAAATCCTCTATTTTATAGCTATTCATTGGATTCTAGTTGAACTGTTAAATGTTTTTAAAAAAGTTTCAAACTTTATGCTTTCTAAATACATTCAAGTATTAGTAGTAATAAACAGGCTATCATTAATGTTTTTCTGAAGGTTTGTGATGGTGTTTTAGTTGTATTTTTATATTGGATTGTTTCCATCATCTAATATGAGTATTGACTGTCTTTAGAAAAATTTAACTTCATTTAAATATTCCAAACACATTCAACTGTTTGTAATAGCACATCAAACAGGTTAGTATATGCACATTTCAAGAGGTATTATTTTCCTCTTACTGGCCTGACTAGTGACAGTACTAGCATGAGATTCAAATCTGGACCCTTAAATTTTTGAATATTGAATTTTAAGTAAAGCTCTAACCAACTGAGCCATCATGCCAAAGACAACAGTCAGTAAAAATTTCATATAGTCATCTATGAGGTTCCTCCTGATTTTTCTACTTTTTCCTAAGAGGAAAGTTGATAGTGGTTTCTATACATTATGTATAGTCACACAAGGTTGGCTTATGGGATTGTTTCCCATTGTCATGTGAACAGCTTCTTTGTACCTTTTTTCTCTATCCAATATTTTTGTATTTTTCCAATTGAACATATGCTCATTAACACATGCATGGTCTGCTACCTTAAGCACATCTGTTTTCTCTCTTCTGATCATCAGTTTGTGTTCTTGCAAGCACTTTTCAATGAAAAGACTGGTCTCACAAATATATGTTCTTCCACATTCACATGGTATTTAATAGATGCAGTTTTTTTTTTTTTTTAGCACTTCAAGTTTAGGCTTTGTAGATGTTAGAATTTCTCATAGTATGGTATGGCTCTCGAAAGCTATTCTGATGTTACACTGAGTGCAGATTTTCCTTAATTTGTCTGCTATTTTTGGAATGTATGGGTATACTACAGTACAATAATTGTTTTTTTCTTTTGATGGTTTTTTTTGTTGTCTATTTGAGGTTTTCTTAATAAGAGCTGATGGATAACCATTTTTCATAAGAGTTTGTTCTATATAGATCTTTTCTTTTTCCAATTCGCTGGTTACTGAACAAACTTCTTTTGCTCTATTCCATAATGATAGTATAACTCCAAAACTTTGTGTTTCTGATGTGATTGGATGTATAGCATAGGTATTTTTTTTGTATGTGTGGGGTTTTGGCAAACTGTAGTTCTGATTTTGCCATGAAAGAGTCTTGTCCCCAAAACATCCAAGAATGCAAATTTTTGTTCGTTCTGAATTTAATTGAAGGGGTACGTTGTTGATGTGTTTCCAGAAAATTTGTAGCAGCACTTCACCACATGGCCATACAACAAATACATAGCAAAGCCAAACTTTAGGTGGATATGGAGTAGTTTTTATGGCTGTGGTTTTGTGAACATAGTCATTTCTTGTTTTTGTGGAAGAATTCTGTGTTATACTACCCTGTTTGATGTGCTATTATTAACAGTTGAATGTATTTGGAATATTTAAATAAAGTTTTTCTAAACACATTTAATACTCATATTAGATGATGGAAATAGTTCAATATAAAAATACAAGATTATCATTAATGTTTGTCTGAAAGTTCATGATGATGATATAGTACTTATAAGTATATGTTGAACTATTTCCATCATCTGCTAATAATGGTCGAATGTTTTTAGAAAAATTTAAAGCTTATTTAAACTTTTTCTAATACATTCAACTGTTAGTAATCAATAGCGCACAGAATTTGAGTGCTATTACAAATAATTGAATAAATTCGAAAAAGTTTAAATTCAGTTTGAATTTTTCTAAAAATATTCATTAATTAAAATTAGATGATGAAAATAGTCCAACGTATAATTACAACAAATTAATATGTAACACAATGTTGAGAGAGGTATTATTTCTCTCTTTTTCAGGCTTTACTGGCCGACCAGTAAAAGAATTGTATTGGTAACTATTACGTTTATAAATATTAAATTTAAGGTGATGTAATCAACTTTGCTATTTTTTTCTATTATTAAATTTAATAGACGTATTTTTTAAATAAAAAAAAAAAAAGACATTTTTATAAAGCTTTTAAATAGTAAAATATAAAAGCAGGATTGAAATTTATTACAAACAGGGTGGCGTGAAGAGAATGAAATATGAGCAACAAACAAATCCTATAAATAAACACAATGTACTACAAATTAAGAAATGAAATTAATTTATAGTTCATTGAATTGCATTCTGTAATTTTGTAAGCTACCAATCAGTGGAAAAAAAAAGACTGATTTCTCATATATATATTCCAAGACTCCTCCCCACTTTCATTCTTCAGGTAAGCTGAAAATTTAAATATCAAACTTTCCAGTAGTTTAAATAGCACGATTTGCTATATAAATAATGTGATTGTATATTATCTAGCTTTAAAACTTGAATATATTTGCAATAAAATACACCCCCCCCCCCACACACACACGTAGTATTAAATGTTTAATGTAAATTATAAAGATCTGACAACAGATGGAATTTATAAAAGATATGATATCTTATAAACAAATTAAAGAAGAAAAAACAGATTCCCAGTAAAACAGAGTCATGATGATAAACTGAATAACAATCACTTCACCTAATGGCATTGTTATGACCTGCATTTGCAAATAAAATCATAGTTCTTCAACATAATTTTATTTTGCTACTAACAATAAACTTATGATTATAATAGAATTGAAAGGAATCCTACATATAGTTTGATATTATGCCCCAGTTTGGGTTAGTGAATTTAAGTAATTGACTATGCTGTGATAACGATGACCAGGCTTCAGCTTGATGAAGCAAATTATATAACAGAATGAGTGAAGTACAGCTAGGGCCTAACCAGTATTAAGTCAGCCAGTTTAATGCTAATATATAATGGGAGATTAAGTAAAACCAATTTTAATTGTTTGCAAAAGTAATGCTGACTATTCCTTGAATTCGATAATCTAATATCCTTTAAATTGATTAGATTCACAATGAGATTTAACTTCATAACAAACTCTTCCCTGTATACTAGCCTCAGACTTCAAACATGAACAGGAATCCAATGTATAGACAAAGGAATGTCGAAAGAAAAACCAACCATTCAATTTAATTAAGACTATGTTAATAATAATAATAACTGCACAATTAAATAAACAAAAAATCATTAATATATAAAACATGAATATTATAGCATACTCTCTTCTTCAGCCTCAGGCAGCTAGCTAATCTTGATTGGCTTCTAATTCACTAAGATTTTTGCTATAGATTATTGATCTACAACATTTGTTAAATATTAAATTAAAATATATTCTGTATGCATAACCAAAAGTCAAACATCAATAAACTATGATAAAAATGGAATGATAACACCCATTCTTTTAGTTTTGTTGGTATTTAAATTTAATTTACTGATGTTGTTGATGAGGCAACATGCCTCGAAAGCGCTTAGCCATTTAACTTTTGTATAGACTTATAAGAATAATTATTATAGGTTCTCTTTTCAATGACTCACACACTTCTAATTTTATTTATAAACAATGCAAATGATCTGAAATCATTATTTAATTATTCAGGGGATCAAGACAGACAGTACTTAAGTTTTAACAACAATTAACTATCAATGTAAATGTAGCTCGCTGAGAGTTTCAATTGCTTGTGTTTCAATTTCATACCATTAAGTTATGATTATTTATTGTTACATTTATTAAACTAACATTTGGGATTTGGGAATTGTTAAAACTAAGGCACTGCCTTGATCCTCTGAATAGTTAAATAGTGGTTTCAGATCTTTTATGCTGTGTGTAAATCAAACTAATATAGTTTACCGTCCCCTCCCTTCTTCTTGCGCCGGCTCCCTATTAAACCGTTCATAAAAGGGATTGTGAGCTCCAAAACAAACATGATACAGCGTAAAGATTTATTTATTTTTCTTATATCAATAGTTGTTCATTATCAACACAAGAGGGCGCCAGATACGATGATTTGATTCACAATTTAATTTCTCGCATCACCTTACGTCATATCAAAACGATTTTGAAGTCTAATCCCTGCCCATAAGCTCGAACTCCCAGCATGGACCAATAGGGGTCACTCAGGGTCACGATGAAACTGCCTTCAAGACTATTATTCTGGCAAATGACACAATATTAACCAATGGATAAGAAGATCGGTCCAAGCATTGGATCGGATCATTGGTTATTTACAACTAATACGAATGTTCGGTTGAGGCATCATTAGAATAAACAATTAGACGCTTATAATATCATCCCCCTTTATCCTACAGTCCAATAGAATTATTTATACTAGCTCTATTGACGTTTACTTATACTTATTAATAATAAGCCCTCCCAACTCTTAAACCTATCTTAACTACATATAACATCGTGACTTATGGCACGATGAAATTTAAAAGAAATAAACAAAAAAAAAATATAAGAAAGACAAATTTAAAAGTAAAATAATTAATTGCATGAATAAATGCTAATTTTAATAATGATTTCAAAAAAAATATATTTAATTATAGAAAATGATTTGAGGAATGCTCGACTTGTTTAAATAAAAAATTTATTGAATATAAAAAAAATGAAACATTGATTAATAGCTTTATTTGCACGCACATACGCGCATTCTCGCACTCGCACAGAAAAGAACATATTATGCATAATAAACATGGATGATAAAATATAATTCTTTTTTTTTTTTTGTGTGTACATTTTGAAATTAGGTGTGTGTTATAGTTTATCTGCGAAAGAAAAAAAAATAATAATTAGGATCAAAGTTCATAACTGGAAAAGTCCTAAGATTTAAATATGAGGAACTATGTAGCATCTGATATTTTTATTTACGAAAGTTGAGATTAAAATAATAAGATTTAAATATGAGGGATTACGGATCATTTTATATTTTGATTTACGAAAGTCGAATTTAATTAATTATGAGATTGCCTTTAAAGTTTACGTAAAGAAGGAATGGAAGCATTATAAAATAAAGTGTTTACCTAGGATTTTGCTTAGTCTTCTGCTGCTTCTAATTTGGTGAGGGTTCGAACCTGGTAGATGATGTTTCCATAATACATGGTTATTCATTTCACATAAGTTCAGCGTAGTATGTTTGGACGATTCTTGTATATTAAACGGAACAACGTCCTTGGACTGATTGGAGCACTATGTTCGGACGGTATTGTTGTTGATCATTCATAGCTGTGGAGATGTTCTGGCGGCGGAGCGTCGATCAATCACTGAAGGGTTTCCTAGCCCATCATGACGATCGACGCTCTAAATGTTAATTTCACAGTGATCATATTGGATAAACCGGATAGCAAAAAAAAAAAGAAAAGTTCTAGTTGTAGCTTCCGGAGGAATCTAGGAAAAAACTATAAGCATAGGCATAAATACAAGCAAAGAAAAAAAATGTAAAAAGCCTCTTTCTTTCTTTTTTTTTTTAGATTCATATTTATATGGGTTGGTTATTATCTGAGGATCGAATCTCCACCCAGAGTTCAATATTCTTTGAGTTGTCATTGGGGTCCATGTCCTACGTAATGTCCACTCAATCCATATGCTTGAGGCAATCTTAGGTTTATGCAATCTCACATTGTAATCTCAGTTAGAAAAAATTCATACTTATTCACCTTTTATGCATACATGTGTGCGTGTTTTAAGAGAACAATTTAACTTACATTAGTTTAAAGTCGAGCATTTAATCTGTCTCAAAATCACTTCTATAAGCTTTTAACTTTCATTACAGTTATAATTTAAAATAAACCCCTTTTTAATTACCCCCGCGGCATATACAAGTAGAAATCACTTATTGAGATTTAAAATGGCATATTAGTAATACTTTATATCTTATTTTTTTTAGAGAATATTATTATAGTAGATTATATGAACGCCTTAAACTATTTAATCAGAAATATTAACATTTTATTTTACAGTGTATTTTATAACGTATTGAAAGAAAACCACATTTATTTTCTATCATAAGTTGAAAGTGAAAGAAGAAAAAATTATAGAGTGTTTACATTGCTCGTGTGTGTGCGTATATACCTGTACCGACTTTGTCTCGGTACAATAGATTTCATGGTATGATTTACAAGTGTCAATACATTAAGCTTGAATACCAACAGAGCTAAAAGAATGGGTGGTATCATTCCATTCTTTTCATAGTTTATTGATTTTTGCCTATTGCTTATGCATAGCTCACTGGCAGTTGCAGTTATTTCTGTTTCAATGTTAAGCTATGATTATTGATAGTTATATTCTGTATCTGTATTTAAGTGCACATTATATGTGCCTTTCTTAAATAAAAAAAAATATTATTCAAAAATGTTCTATAAGGTTTATTTTAATAGGCACATTTAACACAGACTCATTAATACATTATATAAGTTAATGAAATAAATATCCATACGAATAAATTGAAACATAAATATAATATAATTCTGATATAAAATTTGTTCATGAACTATTTATAGGATAATGAATTCAATATCACTAAATATATAACTTTATATGATGAAATTTCAATGTTAAAATTTGTCCATAATGTTGTCTTATATATAAAATAGTCAATTTAAAACAACATTAAAACAGACCACTGCTTATTGGAACCTTATCACGATGTTATTTTTTACAAAAATATAATTAATAAAATACATATATCTATATAAAAATGATTAAACTTATTACAATTCTTTTATATATATATATATATGTATTGACAAAACAATCTAATAAATATTTTAAATTATAACTCTAAAGTTTCCAATAATCTAACAATGCCCAATTCTCCTAAGTTTACACATTTCTTTAAATTTTCTTGAATATACAAAGTTTGGTAACTTTTTTTATATTTTTTTTTTATAATTTTTAACATACTTTATTACCTGAATTTTTTTTGCACGATTCATTTTATGTTCATTATCCAAAAAAGTATATATAACCCTGATTTATCATTTCTATTAATTGTCCTATCATGCTTCTTACCTCTTTCAATGGAAGTTTTTCCTGTCTGAACTATATATATTGTACCGAGACAAAGTCGGTACAGGTATATACGCATGCACACGAGCGATGTAAACACTCTATAATTTTTTCTTCTTTCACTTTCAACTTATGATAAAAAATAAATGTGGTTTTCTTTCAATACGTTATAAAATACACTGTAAAATAAAATGTTAATATTTCTGATTAAATAGTTTAAGGCGTTCATATAATCTACTATAATAATATTCTCTAAAAAAATAAAATATAAAGTATTACTAATATGCCATTTTAAATCTCAATAAGTGATTTCTACTTGTATACGCCGCGGGGGTAATTAAAAAGGGGTTTATTTTAAATTATAACTGTAATGAAAGTTAAAAGCTTATAGAAGTGATTTTGAGACAGATTAAATGTTCGACTTTAAACTAATGTAAGTTAAATTGTTCTCTTAAAACACGCACACATATATGCATAAAAGGTGAATAAGTATGAATTTTTTCTAACTGAGATTACAATGTGAGATTGCATAAACCTAAGATTGCCTCAAGCATATGGATTGAGTGGACATTACGTAGGACACGGACCCCAACGACAACTCAAAGAATATTGAACTCTGGGTGGAGATTCGATCCTCAGATAATAACCAACCCATATAAATATGAATCGGAAAAAAAAAAAAAAAGGAGAAAGAAAGAGGCTTTTTACATTTTTTTTCTTTGCTTGTATTTATGCCTATGCTTATAGTTTTTTCCTAGATTCCTCCGGAAGCTACAACTAGAACTTTTCTTTTTTTTTGCTATCCGGTTTATCCAATATGATCACTGTGAAATTAACATTTAGAGCGTCGATCGTCATGATGGGCTAGGAAACCCTTCAGTGATTGATCGACGCTCCGCCGCCAGAACATCTCCACAGCTATGAATGATCAACAACAATACCGTCCGAACATAGTGCTCCAATCAGTCCAAGGACGTTGTTCCGTTTAATATACAAGAATCGTCCAAACATACTACGCTGAACTTATGTGAAATGAATAACCATGTATTATGGAAACATCATCTACCAGGTTCGAACCCTCACCAAATTAGAAGCAGCAGAAGACTAAGCAAAATCCTAGGTAAACACTTTATTTTATAATGCTTCCATTCCTTCTTTACGTAAACTTTAAAGGCAATCTCATAATTAATTAAATTCGACTTTCGTAAATCAAAAAATATAAAATGATCCGTAATCCCTCATATTTAAATCTTATTATTTTAATCTCAACTTTCGTAAATAAAAATATCAGATGCTACATAGTTCCTCATATTTAAATCTTAGGACTTTTCCAGTTATGAACTTTGATCCTAATTATTATTTTTTTTCTTTCGCAGATAAACTATAACACACACCTAATTTCAAAATGTAAAAAAAAAAAAAAATTATATTTTATCATCCATGTTTATTATGCATAATATGTTCTTTTCTGTGCGAGTGCGAGAATGCGCGTATGTGCGTGCAAATAAAGCTATTAATCAATGTTTCATTTTTTTTATATTCAATAAATTTTTTATTTAAACAAGTCGAGCATTCCTCAAATCATTTTCTATAATTAAATATATTTTTTTTGAAATCATTATTAAAATTAGCATTTATTCATGCAATTAATTATTTTACTTTTAAATTTGTCTTTCTTATATTTTTTTTTGTTTATTTCTTTTAAATTTCATCGTGCCGTAAGTCACGATGTTACTTATTATGTAGTTAAGATAGGTTTAAGAGTTGGGAGGGCCTATTATTAATAAGTATAAGTAAATGTCAATAGAGCTAGTATAAATAATTCTATTGGACTGTAGGATAAAGGGGGATGATATTATAAGCGTCTAATTGCTTATTCTAATGATGCCTCAACCGAACATTCGTATTAGTTGTAAATAACCAATGATCCGATCCAATGCTTGGACCGATCTGTTAATCAACCGATCTTCTTATCCATTGGTTAATATTGTGTCATTTGCCAGAATAATAGTCTTGAAGGCAGTTTCATCGCGACCCTGAGTGACCCCTATTGGTCCATGCTGGGAGTTCGAGCTTATGGGCAGGGATTAGACTTCAAAATCGTTTTGATATGATGTAAGGTGATGCGAGAAATTAAATTGTGAATCAAATCATCGTATCTGGCGCCCTCTTGTGTTGATAATGAACAACTATTGATATAAGAAAAAATAAATAAATCTTTACGCTGTATCATGTTTGTTTTGGAGCTCACAATCCCTTTTATGAACGGTTTAATAGGGAGCCGGCGCAAGAAGAAGGGGGGGGGACGGTAAAATATATTCCAAAAATCATAACTAATTCTATAAACTAACCCTATCCTATTTTTAATATTACCCATCTTTTTGCATTACAAATCCATTTCCCTAAAGATTTGCTATTTTTTCATCCTATTTTAATATCATCATGTAACTTTTCTTTTATCCATGTCTCTAAGTTTAATTTAAAGATTACATATAAAAACTTGTTTAATTATTACAATCAAAGTGCTAAAGAAAGATTCTGTTTCCAGTCTTGTACAATTAATTTTAAGTTTAAATCTGACTGATAAATTAATTTCACTCTGAATTACCAACAATGTTGACAAAGATATGCTTATGAACATCAGAGCTCTAAGAATAGATGCAATCATCCTATTCTTGATCATTTGTTCAACATTTAGAGTGCTTTTAAATCGCTGTTGGGGGGGGGGTGATTTACCCATTTTGTTTACACACACCCTCACGCGCACACCCCATATAATTTTATTAATGAACATCTTAATAAAAAATTATGTATAGTGAATAATGTTAGGGTTTAATTAAACTTCATGATTATAAAAAAAATACTAGGAATATTTACAAGCTAGTAAGTAGTCTTCATGGTGGCAGTCAGTGCATATAAATATTTAAACATAAAACTTAATATCACTCATTAACTTATTTCAAATTTTAAAAACTGTGCAGAATTACAAATGTCAAATATATATATAAATACTGTGTTCTAAACAGTTATATACAAGACAGACTGTATAATAGGTTTATCGTAAAAAAAAAAAATCACAAATTACATCACTATATTTTTATAAAACTGTAGGCTGATAGCAGAATAGTATCAGTCTAATGAACATAAATTGATTATTACCAGATTTATATATAAAAAAGTATTTCTCACAGAAACTGCACCCCCCCCCCCAATATATTTAAACATAGCATATTAGTCAAGTAAGATTTCAAAAATGATTTGCCATATTTACCAATTGTTTAAATGAGTGCTAAATCCAACTACCTTAAAAGTTCTACACATTATCCTATAAAGATGGGAAAAGGCATTAAGGAAACTGTAAGATTTCAATTTTTTTTTAGAATAAGAGTAAGAATTTATTTTTATTAATCATAATTTTGTTATCGGAAAGCTACATTTTATAATAAGGAGTAATCATAAAAAAAAATTAATAGGCTTGAAGATTTTACAGAGCAGAGAAAATGTGAATATTTTATGCCATCTCTGGGATCGTTAATATATATATAAAATCGGTCAGGGGATGAGGAGAATCCTAGATAAAGATTTCAAATGCGTTCTCTTGTAGCATTTATTTATTTATTTTTTAAAAAAAGCTTGTTCATTTCAAAATATACTTTATTCCCAATCAAGACATAATGCAAGGAAAGCAATTAATTATAAATCAAAGTTGGGGATAGACATATTGTCCCAACAATTATATCAATTATTCAAATCCTAATTACAGATCATACACATTGGAATAATTTCAACAGTCTAGAATAAATATAAACAAGGTGTTACAATTGTAGCAATGTAAGCATTAACAAAAACCACTGAAAAGGCCAAAACGTAATATGAAATTAAGTACCTAATGAAAATCATTGAGTAATTAAGAACACTGAAGAGAGGTTAATTCTAATAGTATACAGCATAACGTTAGGATACAAAGGATAATATTGTTAATCAAAAATTCAGGAATAGGTGAAAGCTGATAATAGTCATAAATCTGTTTACAATATGTACATGAATGGAAATAAGGGAGTCAGCTCCATAACAATAATTCGGTAGAATTAGTTTTTTACACAATGTATAAACAAACTATTATTAAAATTAGCATGAATACGTAAAAATAGGACAATTCCAGCAATCAGGAAATACATGATTATAATATCAAATACAATCAGTTTATAAACTTAAGTAAGAATTTCAGATCAATCATAATTGTATTAGTAAGCCAGCCAGGGATCATGGGTGACAAATGCTGACCTATATCCTCAGCTGATTCCAAGTTTGGTCTGCCAATCAAGACATGCAAGTTCTTTTGTCCATTTCCCTTGTTTTAATGAGCAAGCTAATAATAAAATCTTCAACAGTTTAGTCCAACCCTTTCTCGGAAAGCATTTTGCATCTTGCTGTCCATATAACAAAGTTTATATATGTCACAAGTCTAATTGTTCCAAATATACCTTTCTCAAAAGTTAATTTTAACATTACACAGGACTGGTCAGTGGTTGGCAAATTTCTGCAGACTAAAATATTTATAAATGCAAACTATATAAGTCATGTGATATTTGACTGATTTTATTACTATTATTATTTGGCTGTTGGGGCTTTGGCTAAATGAAATCGCTAAGTTCAGACCCAAACAATTATTTTAGTTGAGAGCTGAGTTTGACATGTAGATGTCTGAAAATTTCAAATCTTCTTCTTAAGAGTTAGCTATTAAATAAATGCTTAGCTGGAGTGGGTTTTTTTGAATCTGGTGTCCTAGCTCCTCACTGAAGAGAGTCATAGCTTGAAAACAGTCTGGGGATGGGGACAATCCTAGATAAAGATTTCAGATACATTTTCTTGTAGCATTTGTCTTTTTTTTTTTTAAAAAAAAAAAAAAAGCTTGCTTAGAGCTATAGCATGCTCTTTATTTTACATATTTGTAAATGCAAGCTATATAAGTCATGTGATATATAACTTGATTTTATTATATATACACAATAATGAAATATGGTACAAGAGTGAGATGATGTTTTATTAAATTTAACAAAAGCCGTTCTAGAACAAGTGAAAGATTCAAATGATTTAATAAGATATTTTGAGAGACATAAATTACCTAATATGACAAAAATATTATGGATCGATTTTGTCAAAAGCTTTAGACAAGTCAAAATAAATAACATCAAGCTTGTTCTAATCTTCTACTGTAGAAACAATATAATTAGAGATAATGAAATTGTTTTCAATTGATTTATTGGATAATAAAAAAATTATTAATGTTTAAACTAATCGTTCATAAACATTTTGTGCAAAGATTCTGAGGATGGTATATGTAAAATGGAAATATGTTTATAAGTACAGGCAGTGTTTAAGAAGCATTTTTAAAAATAGGGAAAAACGTTTAATATTTTCAGTATTAAGAGGATATTACCACTTCAAATAGAGTGGTTAATAATATGACAGAGGAGAGACATCAACTTCTGGATACCTTTTATATAAAAGTAGAGATATTATTCAGACCTAAACTAGATACTAATCTAAATATGTTGATGGCAAAAAAGATAATAGATTCAATAAAAGAATAAACTGACATTGTTTCTGTGGAAAAACTATGAGGAATATTAGAAGTAGAATGATGTCAAAATTAAACTGGTGACTTCGGAAAATTATTTAGCAAAATCATCTGCCTCCAGAGAGATATTAGTGCAAACCTGTGTTTTCGTTTTAGTTAGATTCAAATCTTTGATTACAGAGGGGATTTTTTTTTAGAGTTATTTGAAGTATAATATCTCATAGATGAATGATTTTGGATAATAATGAAATAATTTTAATAATATAAGCATAAAGAATCAAAAAATTTTCAGTCAAATATTTCTGATGGATTCATTTCACATAAAGACTAACAATTTTTTCGGAGTTTCACCTGAAGCAGCTACAAATATATATATAAACAGCATTTTGGCTTTTACCTACCATTCTTACCCCCCCCCCCCACTCAAACAAAAATTCATAAAAAATATTCATAATTATCAATTAAAAAAAAATTATATGTATTTTTTTTTTTTTAATATAAAGATTTTGTTTTGAAACCAGTTAATAATAGCGAAGTTTGTGGAAACAATTTTAATCTGAAAACAACAAAATTTTAATTATAAGATAAAAACAAATACTTTTGATTAAATAAATAAGAACATATCTTCATTAAAATTATGTTTATCAGATACACCACTTTTGATTAAAACAGAATGATTTTCCTTTTAGTCAATTTTTTTCTTGGATCTTCTTTCCACACTCTTTATTTAAAATATAAGATTAAAAAAAAAAAATCATAAAAATAAAGAGAAAGGACAAGAAATATAAAATTTAAGCATCGTATTTACAAGTGGACGTGAGGGTGGCAAAACTTTTCAGATATATTTATTCGTTGGTTCATATGGACTTCATTCTAGTGATTTAACTGTTTATTTTTCGATCAACTTTACAGAAAAGCTTTTAATTAAAAGTTTCATTATCTCTAAATCAAGTTCTCATTTTTGCAGGCAGTATTTTATTTTGCAGGCACAATTATACATTCAAGTAATAACTTCAGCAATTTTTGAATGGATAGTAAGAATTGTATTAATATATGACCATTTTCAATCAAAAATGATTTAATATATACTACAGAGAAATAAACATCTTTGGAAACTTCTACAAATTCTCTTCACAAAAAATATTGCTTTTGCTTTAATTGTATAAAATCTAACTGATGATTAATTAAAATTATAGGAAATACAATTTCTAACCAACATATCTCTACTTCATCATGGATAATAATATTAGGTGAGAAGATTTGAGAATCTGTGAAACAACATGAGCTAGGCTCCAAAAGAATAGATTAGAGATAAAACAAAAATGCACAATTGTATATACTAGAGATTGTGATACTGGATTGCTGTCTCAATCTAAAACTAGCCTTGAATTCATTCAATAATAGAAAACAAAATAAGAATTAAAAATTGTTTAATAAATTGTCTGATGGTTTATGATATTAGTATTTTACTTACTAGTTTTATGTTGGATTTCTTCCAATATCTAATTGAAATATTAAATGTTTTTTAAAAAATTCAAATTATATTCATAAGTTTCTAAATACATTCAACTGTTACATTTAGACAATATTACTCTCATCTCTTCTTCAAGTGTTACTGGCCTGACTAGTAGTAGGTAGTACAGAAATTGAATGGTGACTTAAGATATTCTAATAATGAATTAAGGAGGTACTCTAATTACATAACTATTTTGTTAAAGACAACAGTTATTAGAAAATTTATATAAATTATTTATATGCGTTATTGGAATTTCATTTTTTTTTAGGGTCAAGACCAATATTCTTTTGAATTCCCAAACAATCATATATTTATTGATACATGTGCAAGCTGTTACTTTAGACACTTGTGCTGTCTTTGTGATCATTGCTTTATGTCAGGCACTATGCTCAGACTACTTATGGCTCCACAGGTGGAGGATAAACGAATGGCCTTTACATAGGAAAGACAACTGTGAATATCAAATAAACTCCTACTGCCTTATAGGACAGAATCGTGGTCCATCAAAAGCTAGTACTGTCTCAGATACAAGCAGTCTTTTCTATCTTCGTATTTTTCTTCTTCAGTCATGCTGAAATCTAGCTATAGCTATTATTTATTTATTGGTATAGTGAAAATTGTAAAGTTAATTCCAGTATTTTGTTTTATGATACATTATGAATATTACACTCACAGTATTGTATAAACAATACTATATGTGAATAAAGTATTTCTTGAGTTAAACTGTTTATTATTTTGTATTAATTCTTGTTTCAATGAAATAACATTTCACATTGTCACATCAAGTTTTAAAAGAAAACCCGTTAGATGTCAAGTAATAATAGATTGAGTTTGATTAGTTGAATATTCGGAATGTGGATTAACAAAATGTTTATTTTCTTTAGTTTCACTATATGTATCTTAACTTAGAATGTATTTTGATGTAGAACAAAAATAATAAATGAAAATATAAAATATTTTATTAAAGACAAACACAGATATATCCAGAAAGCTTTTCTTATTACACTTTTACATTTTTTAAAAAAAATAGACTTGCGAAAAAATGTTTTAAATATAAGACACTAATGCAATAAATGTCTTTCATATTTATTTTAGGTCAAATCTTAATTAACATAAACAATCAGAAACATTTACTCTAAAAATTAGCTAAGGAAATTTCTGGGGGGGGGGGGGGGACCTCAAAACAACTGCAGCAAATAATCTTCCAATACTTTATAAAACATAATGCATATATTGGTTACTTTATGGAAATACAGTAATGGACAATGCAATAAAACCTCATAATGACAATATAAATGAAATAAATCAATCTAAATTCATAAACAAATTTCCTCAAAAACAATGGCTAAAAATATACCATACACACAATAATAAAATTTAAAGAGAAGACTATGAAAAGTAATATTAAATTTTTAGATTAATTAAGAAACATTCATTATATATAGATGACATAGGAATTAATCATTTTTATGAACTAAATTTTTACTTAAATTTAGTGACAACCTACATTATACAGGACTATTACAATATAGATTACTCTTTGAATCTTTTCTCTACTCCTGGTGATGTGCTTCATAATGATACTGCTGTGACATTAGTATTACTTAATTTTCATTGAGATGATAAAATGTAATTGCTATAGCTACTTGAAACTAACATATTTATTCTGTTAATCTACTATATTTAAGTATTTTCCTGAAGGTTTGTGATGATGGTATTTTAGATGCAATTATATGTTGGACTATTTCCATCATCTAATATAAATATTAAATGTTTTTAGAAAAATTTAACTTTATTTAAGTACTCCAAATACATTCAACTGTTAGTAATAGCACACAGGTGAGTATATGCACAAAGTTTCAAGAGGTATTATGCTCATCTCTTCTTCAGGTGTTGCTAGCCTGACCAGTCATGGTATTAACAGGGGAATCGAACCTGGATGCTTAGATTCTTGAATTTTAAAGCAATGCCCTAACCAAATGAGCCATCCTGCCAAAGGCAAGTCAATAGAAATTTCATATACTTACCTATGAGATTCCTCCTGATTTCACCAGTTTTTCCTAAAAATAGCCACACTAAGTTGACGTATGGGGTTGTCCACCATTATCACATGAACAGCATTTTAAATTTTCTTCTTTGTAATTCTTCTTCTCTACAGAATATTTTTTTTCCCAATACATGATTTTCTACCTTAGACACATATGTTTTCTCTCTTCTAATCATCAGTTTGTGTTTTTGCAATCGCTTTTAAATAGGACAACTAGTCTCACCAATATATTCTTCCACATCAATGTAATATTTTATAGATGCAGTTTTTGCTTTTGAGCATTTCAAGTTTAGGCTTTATAGATGTTAGAATTCCTTGTAGTGTGGTATGGCTTTGGAAAGCTGTTCAGATGTTATACTGATTGCAGATTTTCCTTAATTTTTCTATTTTTGATCATTCTTGCTTACTGCAATGGTCTCCATTAATGCTTCCTTTGATATTGGTTCTTCTATTTTCTTTGATGAGCAGTATATGACTGTTTCTCTCACTGAACTCTTCCCTAAAGTTATAGAATACTTTAAACTTAGTATATAGTTCACATATAATCTGGATGCAATGATCAATGGGATAGTTTTACATTATTTTATGGCCACTCTTCAGCACCTGTTGATAAATTTAAGTTTCCACTCAATTGGGTTGGTCAGTGGAGATCATGGTGTGTTTCTCTACTCTTCCCCAAACACACCAACCAACTGCACTAATATTTTTAAAAGTAATTCTGATGATCAAGATAGAACGAGTGACTGAATCAAACAAAGAACAAAAGTATAATAATCGATCTCCTAGGAGACCTCTTTTTACTGTTCACCAAGCTGCCTTATCTATAAAATCAGTTTTCACTATGGTTCAATTTTATATATCCATCTATTGGTTGTAGATTAATCCTAAACTTTGCTGTGGTTCATGGCTTATTGTCCAATTACAGACTTTACAAAAATTAGCTTTGAAAAGGGATTATAATAAAATAAAAGATATTTTGAGTAGACAACATACAATGTTAATCTCCTAGCCAGTCTGATTAGCTAGAAATTAATTATTTGCATAAAAATGTCATTTAAACCCATCTAATTGTAATATAACTTTACAATTGGTAATTGATAAAATATTTTATAAACTTTATTTAAATTACTTAAAATCAATTTAGAATTCATAAAACTTAATATATTTCATCTATACACATATATATATATATTCCATCTACTAAACATGCTGTAATAGTTTTTGTTTACAAATTCTTAATGAATTTTTAAATGATGTACATCAAGTGCATATATATATGCTTCATATCAGTACTGTCTGCCAAAAATAATAATAATAATAATAATAAATTACTATACTTGGTTAGTATACAACACTTACAAAACTATACACACAAAAACCATTTGTAATGATACCTATATATTTTTTAAAAAAATCTATAATATACAAATCCGTAATCAAGTCCATTAATTACAGGTCTATCGACTTTAAGTTTGCATGGAACATCTAGGTGATTTCTTGCCTTGTCTGGTAGTTATTTCTTCCTTTTTGATATTTTAACCCAGTTGCATCTCATAATATGCCAAAACTATTTGACTTCTTATCTAGATGAACTGGATCCTCAATACTTGTATCCTTTTCTGTTTCAGCACCCAGAATTTTATTCATTACTGTGATATATCTTTTTAAGAAGGCCTTAATAAATCCATGCTAAATTGTGTCCTCTTTACCAGGTTGAGTAAAACCATTTTTAGAAACTAATAGCCACCACTGATATTTTTAAAAAGTTTGTCATTTCATTATGATGTAGTATTTCAGTCTTTTGCAGCTACATGCATATATTATAGCAAGCTACTGCTATCCATTCTTCTTTAATAATCTTGTGAAAATCAAATGGCTTGTTCAAGCTTTCAAAATCTCTCCCATATCATCCCTAAATACTTTCAACTGAAACATTCTCACTACAGGCAGACTTGTACTTCACACATTTTCCTTGCATCTCTCTCTCAAATGTTTCAAGATATACTGATACTAGAGATCCTTTTATCTCAATTTTTATGGCAAGCTGCTATTTTTCATTCAGTTCTCTATATATTCTTTTAAAGTCCTTAATTTTATCTTCAGTCTGTTTGAGACTATCGCTGCAAAACTGTACTTCTTGCTTAGTTTTTATTTTAATTTCTTTATGTATCCCTTTTTTTTTCTTTATACAATCTTTCTAATTTACTGATTCTTTTATCTGTTTGGATCTGGTATCTCTATAAACCAGTTCATCTTCCCACACATCCTCCTTCATCTCTAGCATCACTTTTTCCATTTTTTGTTGAGTTGTTTGCAGATTGTTCATCTAATTGTTTCTGTCTTTGTTAATATTGTTTTTTGCTCCCTCAACTATTCTATCATTTGCCCTTGACCATTCACCATCTCTATGATATTGGCAATGGTTTTAACAATATTTTTCACTATCCGTGATAGCACCTGTTCAAATTTTGTCTTGTTCTTGTCTTTGCACTTTTTTTCTTTGTCTTTTATTCTTTGTTCTTCTCTTTTTGTTTACTCGATCATGTTGATCAATATATTGAGATGTGTAGGATTTCGCTCTCTTCTATTTTGATTATCCATATATATTACCTTATTAGGTTCATTGAAACAAATTTCAGGCTTTGGTTTTCATATATGTTGCCATCTCGATCTACACTTATGTGGACCTAATTGCATGCATCTGATTCAGTATTATTATTTGGATTCTCTATTATTCTCAATTTTTTCTTTCCGACTTTTATTCTGCTCTTTTTTCTTGATTATTAATTACTTATAATTTGTTGATCCACCACACTTAGCCATGACATATGTGAGCACTTGCTGGTTCCATACTAGTCATTTCTCAGCCATCTACATTGTGCCCCTCGTTGATATTGCTTTATGCCTAATATTAGACTTTTCCACCCTGAAAGCGAATAAATCGAACACATATATATATTATAGAATATTATGCATACATACTTACTAAATTTGATTTATTTCTATATTGATATGAAAATTCACTATTACAATTAATAAAAATTTCTTTTATGCATTATGATATCATATATACGAAGAAAATAAAATTTTATCTCATGACATCACACATATATATATATGGTTTATATTTTGACTTTGTATTTTTTCCAGCGATATAGTTATGTACGTAATATATGTACACACTCATTACCTTATTACAAGTGATAATTTATCAAATTAAAACTTTCTTACTGACAAATATTTTTGCAATCAATCAGTAATTCTAAATGAATTTAAAATCAATTTATATTATTAACCGCTCTTTTAACAAACAAACAAAAATTTCCCCCTTCTTCACTTTAATATGTTAAATAAAAAATAAATGTATTTGTTATTTTTATAGAATTAAAATTTGTTAAACATTTTCCACCCAGTATACAATTAAAATTGGATTTTTAATATCAAAGATGCATGATTATACATTGAGTTCCATGTTGGTGTGCCAAATTCTAAAAAAAAAAAAAACATGTAATGGTCAAAAATGCATAGCTAACATAAAAATCACCCAAGCGTTATCTGCATGTATTTCACATTCTGACATCACATGATCAAAAACTTTTTCCATTTTATATCCTGTTAAACTCAGTTAGATGCAAGAGACTTTTATCATATTTTAATTACCACTATTAATTGCAATAAAAAGCAAATGCTAGAATAATGAAAAATTATGATTTATTTACTATACATATAATCTTCAAACAAATATTATAACTGACAGAAATCCTTGTGGAACATTTGTATACTGGTCTCTTACCCAGGATTGAATTCAGAGTAACAGCACTTAATGATCTATTGTCTTATCAATTTTATTTAATTGCTGTAGTTAGTTTGATATAAAATTCATGAGTGTATTCATTGCCTCATTAAACCATTGGACCATATATGATGACCCTATGCATCTTAATTAACCCTGTGTTCATACAGCCTCACTGCATAGTCTGACAATACTACTATTTATTAATATAACTGATCACACCCAGATTCAAAAACTGCCCACTTTTCTCACAAGCTTTAGGATGTGCTAAACATCATTTATATAAAATATACTATTAGGAGGATGAGATTAATCTAAAGCTTTTCTGCCTGCAGCGCTTGGGAAATTATACTAAGTGAATAATGGAACAAAGTGTCATGTGCGTCAAATGATTTTTAACTTCTATTTCAATAGCATAACAAATAAATATCACCAAATGCCCAGATAGGAATTATGCATCTACCTGGTATTAGTGACTAAGACTTCAAAACTAAATGTTTCCTAAAGGTTAGTGATGATGGCGTTTTAGTTGTATTTATATATTGGACTATTTCCATCATCTATTATGAGTATTGAATGTCTTTAGAAAAATTTAACTTTATTTACATATTCCAAATATATTCAACTGTTAGTAATAGCACATCAAACATGTTAGTATATGTACAACATTTTGAGAGGTATTATTCTCCCATCTTCTTCAGATGTTGTTGGCCTGACCAGTGACAATACTAGCATGAGAACTGAAGCTGAATTTGTATATTCTTGAATTTTAAAGTAACATTTATTCAAATGAGCCATCCAGCCAAAAGCAATAGTCAGTAGAAATTTCACATACTTATCTATGAGGTTCCTCCTTATTTCTCCAGTTTGTCCTAAGAATAAAGTTGATTAGTAATTTCCATACATTATATACAGTAACATTAGTTTGACTTAAGTGGTTGTTTGCCAATGTCATGTGAGCAGCTTTTTTAAATTTTCTTTTTTGTACCCTTTCTTCTCTATCCAATATTTTTGCATTTCCAAATTGAACATATGTTAATTCTTAGACACATCTGCTTTCTTTCTTCCAATCATCAGTTCGTGTTCTTGCAAGCATTTAATGGGACAATTTGTCTCATCAATATACGTTCTTCCACATTCACATGATATTTATAATACCAGTTTTTTCTTTTCAGCATTTCAAGTTTAGGCTTTGCAGATATTAGAATTCATTGTACTATGTATGGCTCAGGAGAGCTGTATTGATGTTAAACAGATGCATATTTTCCTTAATTTTTTCACTACTTATGGTATGTATGGATAAACTACAATACCAATAATTTATCTTTCTTTTGATGGTTCTTTTTGTTGTCTATTTAAGGTTTTCTTAATAACTGCTGGTGGATAACTGTTTTTCATAAGAGTTTGTTCTATATAGATCTTTTTTTCAAGTTCCTGGTTTCTGGTCAAACTCCTTTTGCACTGTTCCATAGTAATAGTATAATTCCATGTTTTGTGTTTTAGGTGTGAATAAATGTATAGACTGAGTATTTTCTTCCATGTGTGGGTTTTCTGTAAACTGTAGTTTTGATTTTGCAAGTCTTGTCACAAGAATGTCTAAGAGTAACAATTTTTGTTCTTGTTCAGAAACTATTGTGAATTTAATTGAAGGGGATATGTTATTGATGTGTTTCCAGAAAATTTGTAATAGTACTTCACCATGTGGCCATACAATAAATACATCATCTACATAGTGCATCTAAACTTTAATGGATATGAAGTAGCCTTTACGGTTGTGGTTTCAAGCTCTTCCATGCACATATTGCTAATCAGAGGTAACAATGATGAGCCCATAGTCATTCCTTGATTTTTTTGGAAGAATTCAGTGTTATGTTGAAAATGGGTTGTTTTACGCAGAATGTTATTAGTTCCAATATACTTTCAAAAGGAAGAGTTGTTCTTGTTCATAAGCTATCATCACTATTTAATCTCTTCAGCAAAATTCCTTACCTTTACAGTCTATTTAAAATCCATAAGGATCATATTTCATTAAGATCTATTGTAAGTTTTAGAATTCACCTTGCCAAAATTTGTCAAGATTTCTTCTCAAAGTTACTAGTCTTTTGGCATACAACACACAGTCCTTTGTCAGGGATTGCAGATACTTTATAGAATTAATCAAGAATATGAAAATTAAAAGAACTGTTGTTGTGAAGCTTTGATGTGGAAAGTTTATTTACAAATATATCATGTAAAGATGCATTGTCTACTGTAAGGAAAAATTAAATGGTATAATAGCTTACAAACCAGAGCTCTTTCTATTGATAAAATAATGGAACTATTAACAATCTGCATAATAAATAATCTACTTTCTTTGTCTACTCTAAGGAAAAAATTAAATGGTGATAACACCTTACAAACCAGTACAACTTTTCCTATTGATAGTATAATAATGGAACTATTAACATTCTGCATAAAAAACAATCTACTTCCTTTATAACACAAAATCAAGGAATGCCTATGGACTCACAATTGTCACTCTTGATTAGCATTATGTACATGGAATAACTTGAAACTACAGTCATAATGACAACTCCATATCCACCTAAAATTTGGCTTCGCTATGTAGATGATACATTTGTTGTATGACAATATAGTGAAGCACTACTATAGTTTCTGGAAACATCACCAATATATCCCATTCAATTAAATTCCCAAGAGAATATCAGAAGTACAAAAAATTGGCATTCTTAGATATTCTTATGACAAGGTGTTCTCATGGCAAAATCAAAACTACAGTTTACAGAAAACCCACACATACAGGGAAATACTTAGCCTATATACCCAGTCACACCAGAAATACAAAACATGGAGCTATACTTTGACTATGGAACAGGAAAAAGAAGTTTGTTTAAAAACCAGCAATTTGAAAAAAAAATCTATATAGAACAAACTTATATAAAATGATTATTCATCAGATATTACAAAGAAAACCTTAAACAGACAACAAAAAGAACTATCAAAAGAAAAAAACAATTGTTGGTACTATAGTGTATCCATATATAATAAAAATAGCAGACAAATTAAGAAAAATCTGCAATCAGGATAACATTAGAACAGCTTTTTAGAGCCACATCACAATACGAAGAATTCTAACATCTACAAAGCTTAAACTTGAAATGCTAAAAAGAAAAACTATAACTTTAAATACTATGTGAATGTGGAAGAACATATATTAGTGAGACCAGTTGTTCCATTGAAAAGTGCTTCCAAAAACACAAAATGATGATTAGAAGAAAGACAACAGATGTCTAAGGTTGCTGAACATATATGTACCAATGAACATATGTTCAATTAGGAAAATACAAAAATATTGGATAGAAAAGAAAATGTACAAAGAAAAAAATTTAAAGAAGCTGTTCACATGACAATGATGAACAATCCCAAAAGTCAACCTAGTCTGACTATACACAATGTATGGAAACCACTAATAAAGTTTGCTCTTAGGAAAAAGTGAAATCAGGAAGAACCTCATAGATGGCAGAATGGTTGTTGGTTAGATTTTTATCTTAAAATTCAATATTCAAGAATCCAAGGTTCCGGGTTTGATTTCCATACTAGAACTGTCACAGTCAGGCCAGCAACACTTGAAAAAAAGGGGAGAATACCTGTCAAAACATTGTGCGTATACTAACCTGTGTACTATTACTAACAGCTAAACATATTTGAAATATTTGAATAAATTTCCAAGTTTTCTAAAGACATTCAACAATTTTATTAGATAATGAAAATAGCCCAATATATAAATACAATTAAGAACTAAATGGTAGGAATGAGTGTTTACCTGATAAACAATGATAATAATAATTCAAGTATAAGTGGCATAAAAAACATATGCTTTACACTTGTTGATGACAATCAAAGAATATATAAAACCGATGATATATGGTAGGAACATGCTTATCTGAATAAATACTGCTCAATTTAAGCCACCAAGTATGAGCAACAAGAAAAGCAGCATCTTTACATTTGTTTCTGGACTATCAAAAATACATATAAATAAAGCAACTTGAAATAATATATAATCTTATCAAAAATACATATAAATAAAGCAACTTGAAATAATATATAATCTTAAGACATCATTTAAAAGAAAGTTTAATACTTCACTTATAAGATTCGTAAATATCCTTCCCCTCTGCCTGTCTATCCGCTACCTGTAAGGGTTTTTTAATTACAATTGTATGCTTTTGTTTTTATAATAATTTAAATAATATTTCTCAATACATTAAACATGTCTACGCAGACTTTTACTCTGTCCAGAGGCCATTAATCAGCATTATTTACATTGTAGGTTACATTATGATTATTACAATTACTCTACTTCTGGCTAGTGGAAATGATCACTATTAACTCTTGTTTTAAAATATTTAACTAAAATAATACTAAAAAAACTTTTTTAAGAATATGGTCTCTAATCTCTAAACGTATATCTAAACCAAATAAATCATAACAATTTATACAAAAACTTCAGTGGAAATGAAATGTACATATATAGAAGATTAAATATCTAATGTTAGTGAAGTAAAGTCATAATGCCACACAATTAGAGTTCATACAAATTATTCTTTTCATTTTTAATAGTCCGTGTTATGAATTTAGGTATCTGTAAAATTTTTGCAGAACAGTAAGTTTAAACATAACTATGTGTGTAGGTCTTCTGCGAAGCTTCTATGAGATTGTTCTTGCTGACTGCAACGGTCTCCATTAATGCAGATTTCTGACAGCATATGCTGCCCATAGCTGGTCTTTTCCCCAAAGCTATAGGACACTTTAAACTTAGGCAGTATACAGTTCACATATAATCTGAAATACAATGAACAGTGGAATACTTTTACATTAATTTTATGACCTCTTCTCAGCACCTCATGAAAAACTTAAGCTTGCACTCAGCAGGCTTGGCCCGAGTGTAATAGATGGTGTGTTTCTCTACTCTTCCATGATAACCAAGTGAATGTACTAGTATTTTTAACAATTCCCATGATCGCAACAGAATTAATAAATGAATCAAACAAAGAACAAAAGCATAATAATCAATCTTCTGAAAGACCCACACAGCTGACATCTATAAAATCACTTTTCATTGTGATTTGATTTCATATTATCATTATCAATAGGTTGCAGATTAGTCCTAAACAACACCATAGTCTATGGTTTACTGACCAATTACAGACTTTAAAAACATTAGCATTGAAAAGGGATTATAATAAAATAAAAGATAATATTTTGACTAGAGAATATATGATATTAATCTCCTAATTAGCCGATCTGATTATCTATAAATTAATTATAAGAATAATGTCATTTCTAATCATCTAATTGTAATATAATTTTACAATTGGTAATTTTATAAACTTTGTTTAATTTACTTAAAATCAATTCAGAATTAATGAGGTATAATCTATTTTATCCATGCATATATATATATTCCATCTAATAAACATATAACAGCTTTCGTTTACAAATTCTTAATGAATTTTTAATTGATATATATGAAGTGCATATATATCACTTCAATATATATAGAAATTTGCAAGAGTACAAGGCATCTCTACTATTCAAAAAATCAGGAAAATTATCTGTGATATTAACTATTATTCATATATTGTTATAATTTTTAAAAACACAAACAAAAGTGATTATTAAACTAAGTTTGAAGTATCACTGAAAAATATATGTTACAAAAATAAAAAACTTGTAAGAGAACTGAAAAAAAATTCCAATGGGCATTAAGAACAAAAGAGGGGGGGGGGCAATTTGCCTTTACCAAATATTGTTTGAGGAAAAACTTTGAAAAAATATAAGTTTTCAGGGGATTTGTGAAATCAACAAGAAATTTTGAACTAAGGGAATAAAGTAAAAAAAAAAAAAAAGATTGAAGAGGAGTGGAAGAAATATGCAAAAAGCTAAATCTCAAAGATATAAATCAAAATATTTTGGTGAGATATCTACATTCAAACATTTTGCAGCAAACTCAATAAGAATTAATAAAAAATACTGATCATATGTCATATTAGGAAAAAGTGAAAAAATGTGCATCTTATTTGTGATAACAAAATATGGACAATTAAATACACTGACAATTATTGAATACATAGTAAAAACTATATTGTGCAAAAAATTTTAGATTTAATACATAAAATTAAATATAATTTTTTTTTTAAATGAAAGAATGATTTCAAGAATGAAGGTGTAAAAACCTATTTATAAACAAAAAAATGCAACTTGCTTCTATGAGAGATTGAGTTACTGCAATTGTAGAATATATATTTTCTAATAATTGACATTACGCTATAACAGTGCACCTGCATGATTTGATGCGGTGGCAATATGGCAAATTCTGGAGCTCAAGGTCCATGGACTGCAGCCATGCTGTGCCATTTTCAGTGTTCAAACTGCTTATGAACTCCCAAGCAATAAATCATTCTATTATTATTAATATTATTATAAAAGAATAATAGACCAACTTATCAACAAATACAAATGGCATAATAATGATTTGTGATACATGAAAATCTTGCTGAGATCCAATTTTCGCTCATTTTAGCAGAAAATAATAATTAAACGATTGTTCTGGAGATCATTTGTCAATTGAGCATGACAAGAATCAGATTTAGATTGTATACAGTCCACCAGTTTTATCTCTTTGCTAAACAATCCAGAGTAAATTAGCAGATTAAATGCCTATAGAGATGTATTTTAATTAAAATAATAAGAAAAATAATATTTAAAACCATAGTCTTTAATTTTAAGCAAAATCTAAGTGAAACTTTATCATTACTTTTTTTCTCTCTCCTCATGACAACTATATATTTTTTATAATTCATTTTTTCTCTTGAAGTAGTCCTGGCTTTCTGATAATGATTATACTATTATGCTTATTACTTACATTTCATAATTTATTTCATTTTTGTCACTCCACTTTCCAATGATGATAATAATCAGTCTAATACTTATCAATGATGCTGATAAGTGGAAATAGTTGGAGAATTAAAAATGTATTTTTATTTTTTAATAAAAGTTAGTACTGTTTCCACTTACTTTCTGCAAATAAACTGTAGAATCATATATAGAGAGACATTTTATACTTTTTTAATCTAATAACCGATTTTACAAAAGTCGTTTCAAACTAAGTATATATTTTTTTTTTTAACTTGTTGAGATACTTTAAAACATCAACAGTAATTTAGAGGCCATGGAGACAGTTTAAATAAATTTTCTTCCGGATCTGGAATGACTTTCATGATGATTTATTCAAATTCACAGAGAAACTATTTACCTACTTGGTTAAATTCTTTCAAAACATAACAATCATTTATCAGTAAGTCAAAAATACTATCTTAAGAACCCTCCCTCCCTTAGTTTTTTGTCTCTCCCAGGGTTTGTCTAAATTATTAAAAACTTATACATTTTTAATTTAAAATAAAGTTTAATGTATATTTTATTTACTTAAACTTATAAAAAAAAATTATAGCAATACAAATTAAGTTTCTTTTTTTAAAAAAAAAAAATACCTTAGTTGACTTCTGTCTTCATTTTGGTCTGTTTTTCTGGCGCCTGTTTAAAAAAAAAAAAAGAAAAAAAAGGAATTAAATTAATTGCAGTTTAGAAAGCCACAACTCAACATTCCCCAAACGAACAATTAACATCAACCACGGCTTCTTTTTTTGACATCTTGGGATACAATAGTAATCACTAGGGGACCTTGTTGAATGAAACATGATGCAAATAATTGTGTATAATTTTTTAATGTCCGTGCCATTGTTGAAGATAAAATATTGTTTCATTAGAGTTAAGACAAATCAGCTCTAATGAAAATTAATATAAGGTGAAGATTTCACATTTGTTTCTAATTGCCACTAAAGTTCTATTACTACAATGAGTTACGGGGATGCAACAATAAAACACAAAATATGTTCATATATTTTAAATGTTAGTAATAAATATATTTACACCTAACACAAAAAACGTTCTTTCATCAATATAACTAACATTTAAAATAAAAATGTCACTTTTTATCCTTTCTACTAAATTAAATTTAAAATAGTGAAGACAAATCTTATTTATAGTAAAATGAATATAAATAGCCATTAATGTTAACAATTACTAAATTTTAAATTTTTTAATTTAATAAAACACTTTGGCATAAAATAATAACAATGGTAAGGAAAATATATTTAGTCAAAAGAAAGAAAAATAAACTAAGAATAAACCCTTAAGAGAAGAGTAGAAGGGGGGGGGGGTGCAAAAATTATTTTACTTTATAAAATTAATATTTAAAAAAAAACATATATAAATGGCTACAATAGAGACGGCAACAATAAATGTTACGAACTTAAAAAAACCATGACATTAATGTTTCAATTTAAAACAACAAGAAAATATTATGTAACTGGAAAAAAAAATGTATATAAAGTATATACACTGTGCATATGCGCATATATAAAAATCTCCAGCAAGATGTTTTTTTTTTTAATTTTCAATTGCTAGAGGCGCAATTTTTGTGTTTTTTTTTTTTTAAAAAAAAGAACAGATAGAGAAAAATTGTTTTTTATATCAAGGTTTTCTTTTTGTCTGAGTCTGTTTTAATCTTTTTATAGTTCTAAATAAATGTTACAATGCAATTTGGTTTTTTTGTTTTATAAATTTAAATTTGAGATTCGATAGCAAAAACAAGTTTACAATTAACATTTTGAACAAGAATGTCTTCTAATCATTTGATATTTTCAACTATTGTCCAAAAACTTGTAACAAAAGAATTCAGATATGCCGATGCAAATGAATAAACAAAAAAAAAATTCTATTTTTAAAGTAGCATGATAACCTACTATGAAAAAAACATATGTGCATACTGTATATTCAAAGACTTTTATTGAGTAGATAACTTTCAACTAAGAATGAATACCAGAGACTCATTGATTTCACAGAAATTTAAAAGCACTATACATATTTGCTGTTATGCAAATTCAGAAGAAAATTATAATTTATGTGTCTAGAGTTTATCGATTTGAACAAGGCACTTAGTTTAATTACAAAAGTTTTGGCAATATTTGACAATTAACTAATAATCAAAGAAAGTTTATCCAGATCGATATGAGAAAAAGTAATGTACACTCATTAATTATAATACACAATCAAAATTTTAAATTTAACAATGAGTTTATTAGTCTGAATGGAACATTAGTAAATTGTTAGTATTTCAACTAGTTGCTTGCTAGTTGTACTTCATAAATTAACTCATAGATACAAATAGAGAATCTTCTTGCATTCGTCATTTTTTTTGTAATAAAACACTATTTTTCTTCACTGCACTTCATTTTATCCTGCTAAATTATTCTCCAATAACTTTTTATTATAATCCTCTCTTTGGCATATGGCACAATTGTAGATGGTTAGTTTTGTTTTACATTAACTAATTTACATATAATAGTTTCATTATTGTCTCCTTGCAAATTAGCATAATTTTACTTATTGTGCATCTTAATTTTTTGTAGGGTGAATCTTTAGTGTCTTATAATATTGACTAATTTTACACACACACATTTATGCAACTTTATTTTTTATACATTAGTGCTATATAGTTTTTTTAAGTCAAATATAGCAGAAAGCATTATTACAGATGGTAAAAACCTGAAGCCTCTAAAATAAAAATTGATTGAACAGAAACATATACCAACTCCAAAATTGCTTTCTTTCTTTTTTTATGAATGTAATCTTGGGAACAGTAACTGCATAATGCATAAAGTACATATCAAGACATAATAATGTATATATTTAATTAAAAACCATAACTACATCTGTTTGGCTTTTAGATGTACAGTATGTTGATGATAATGATCTTCTTGATAATTCAAAGAAATAATCATCAGAATCTTCTTACTATTTTGAATACAGCAAATAATTTATGATTTAGTTATTAAAGGTCAAAAAACTTGAAGTCATTGCTAGCAACTTTTACCTTAGTTGTTGAAATGTGCATATACACCAATATGATACCGCAGTATCTAATAAAGAATGGGTATTTTATTATAAAAACATAAATGCTTCAATTAAATTGTTTGCATATAGAAATATTATTCTGTCAAAATTTATTATATGGAAATTAGATACAGGCTTCCTACTAGTGAAACAAAAGATACTGAAAATTTTCAATTAAAAATATTCATAATATTCTAACACTAAGACAGTGTAACAATACTACTGATACTACATTTTCCACTTGCAGTACATAATATTATTAAATCTACAAACTGTGAGAATAATCTTTGGCAGAGTATTTGAAACAAATGAAGAGTAATGGATTTTCTTTTTTTTCCATATGTCATTGCATCAGCCGGGAGGCAAACCCACAACAACCGTCTGCAACCAACTGCTTGCTTGCAAGGCAGCTGTGCTGACCTCTCGGCTAACAATGCTTTTTGTGGTGAATTTGATTATGATCTTCAAAGAAAAGACTTTCATAGAGATGATATTGCTGAAGATGCAATGCAACAGATAACTATGTAATTAGACAAGATGCTAATCTTTTTCAAAAAGAAAAATTTGCTGTAGAAGTGATTAAAAATCAACACTTCAATATGTCAAACAACAAGCATAAATGTTTACATATGTAGCCTGCCTTCTTGTAATTTTTTTTATAAGCAGTGCATTAGAATTGATAATTGAAGATATAAATTATCTCAATCTATAGAGAGAACTTGTTTTGCTTTTTTTAAAAAAACAAAACAATAACATTACTTTTGATTACAGATACCGATTTCAAAAATGAATTGTAAGTTTGATTATAGTATCAAAGCGAATAATATTTTTCAAAACATAAATAATTATATATTTTTTCATTCATTATAAATATGATATAAACCAATCCAGTTCACATATTTTTTACATTAGTAGTTATGGTTGAAAGTGAAATGCAATAGATAGTTACAATTAGGCAAGATATTAAAAAATACCACCACAAGGTTGTCAAATTAATAAATTTCTTTTTTAAATTTTAATAACAACAAATTTAATCTTTACAATTATAAAGAAGCTCAATTTTCAAAAATAGTATCAACAGATGATATTTCGAAATATTTCACTAAATTTAGACTAAAATCTATAAATAAATTAAAAATATAAATAGTCTTTGAAGATGGTTCAGACATGAATATGATCATTAAATAGAAAATATTTTGATAGTAGTAACAAAAAGCAGTAATTTAATAAGTGATCAATTAAATATGTAATGTCACTTTGGAGTTATATGATGTTGGATATCTGGAAATAATACAGTTGATCTGCAACCCATGAATCTTTAGTTGTTATTTGAGCCATTATGCCACACAGAACAATTTTCAATTGAGACAAACATGACAATCTACAAAGAAGGAAAATATGAAAATATTTTTAAATGAACCATCTTAAAAAATTTTGTTCTGAAGTTCTGTAAAATAGTAGAAAAAAATTACATACTACAAAAAAAATATATAACCGAGAATATTAAGAAAACCTATAGAAGAAAATAAAAAATCTCAAAAAATGTACAATAGTATCTTGGTACTGGGAAGAAATTATTTCAACAATAACAAGAAAAAATGGCGTTATTATATTTAAATAAAGGCATGACTTTATAAAATGTATAAAATACATCTAAGAATTAAATAGTAATTTTAAAAAAAATAACTTGTTCAATTAAGATACCTTTTTTAAATAACATGAATTTTAAATGCAAGGCTGTGTATGAAGAAATGAAAAGCCCACAAAATAATAAGATCATTATATATCATCTCCCAGGTTTTATATACATATTAAAAAAAAAAAAAAACTTAGTAAACTAAATATGAAATGAAATGGTTTGAAAAATGCAATAAATAAGTGAATCATTTTCTATACATTCACATTTTTTCAAACCACTTTCAAACTCTCAACTGCAAAATAATAAAATAAGTATTTTATACTACATTCTTAATTGTAAATCAAGCTTCCTTTAACTTAAATTTCATTTTAAACTATTTTATAAATTTATTTTCAAATGAAAATGATTTGCCATCCATTTTTCGCAGAACAGCCTGTTTGCCAGGACAAGACCTTAAATCCGAATTCATGACATTCTGGATTAAACACCATGATAGACTCTGTCACTGGTTAGGCCAGCAATAGTCAAAAAAGAAAAAAAAATCCACTTAAAATCCAACACTAACTGGTTTATAATTGTTAAAAGTGTTTAGAAATATAAGTTTGAATATTCCTAAAAAAACATTTAATAATTCAATTAGATAGGAAATAATCATAACTACATCTAAAAAATTAAATACATATAAGGGATTAAAATTCAATTTAATTTATGTAATATTACTATAAAATGAAATAAAGATCTCTCTTAGAATATATACATATATGTTGGGAGGTTGGGGGTGGATGAAGAAAAAGTTAATGAAAATCTGCCTTGATGTCATTTGATTCTACTTTGCCAGAAATGTAAAAAAAAAAAATCATAATAATAAATAATTTAAAAACTTACTCTTGAAATGCATACTATTTACTTCATAAGAAAAAAACAACAAAAAATTACTATACAAAATAATAACTTAACATTGTTTAATTCTATTTTAACATTATGCAAAACGATGAAGTTTTAAGAATATATAAAAATATAGTTTTATTCAATCATTATATAAAACTACAAGCCATTTCAAGCTAAAATAATCAGTTTATACAAGGAGTATTAATATACAGTATGTATATACTGTAATGTAGCTACAAAAATAAAAATAATCACACATATTTTAATATAATACTATTAAAATGATTTTATCTACAATATATTTATAATTCATTTTATATTAAGTTTAAAATAATTCTACATTGTGAAAATAACATTTGGAGTATTTAAACCTCCAATATGATAAAATAAAACACTACTGATTAAATATATTTCAGTTGGTATTGGTGCAAATAAAATATACATTCAGTTACTATATATATATATATATTAATCATTTCTTAATTTATTTAAATTACTTGTAGGTTTCAGTTTTCTATTTTTATTTATTTAGTTTTAATAATAAAATAAGAGCATTATGGATAACGTCAAAAGATTCAAATTTATATGTTGAGAGTTTGAATCCGATTGGAATTTAAAAGTTATTTTCTTTTCAGGCAGCTAAGAATTTCTAAAGCAAATCTAGAAATTTTACAGATAAACATCTCATAATTAAACCATTTTTTTTATTTTTTTTATATAGTTAAACCATTTAACCAATCAATTATTGTTTGGAAAATGAATTTCTATCTATTCTCAACTGAATAGAAAATGCCGGTATGATTGCAATATGCTTTACCATACCACTACGGTGTTAAGATAATGCTTACTTGTAGTTTTAATTTTATTTTAAGTTTAACAATATTTTAGCACTTTCATTTTGAAACTAAATGTCATCATCATCATCATCATCAACGATTACCAATCTACTGCAGTATGAAGGTTTCTACAAGTTCAATCCATCTTCTCCGAACTCTAGTCTCTCTTCTCCAAATCCCCTTGCACTTTCTTATTTCATTCATTCATTTCAAATATGATCTCATTCTGGGTCTTTTACAATCTCTTGAAATCCAGTTTAAGATTTCAATTGTTCATCTATTATCATCTCTTCTAGAAATATGTCCAGATCAACTCCACTTCAGCCTTTTAATTCTTTCAATGTCAGTAACACTTGTTTGTTCTTTTACCCATGTATTCCATCTTTTCTTATTACTCCTAATGTGCATCTCTCCATACTTTGAATGGTCTGAATTCTTCTATTAACAGTCAAGGTCTCAGATCCATAAGTAAGAATTAGTAAAACACATTTATTAAAAAAAATTCCTTTTCAAACACAAACACATTATTTCCTTTTAATATTAAGTTATTTTTACCAAAAACACTCTAATCAACTTCAATTCTATGATTCATTTCATCCATTATGTTTTCATCTGTAAAAATAATCTGACCAAGATATTTATAATTGTTAACTTCTAATTGATCATTATCAATCTTTATTCTCTTTGAGAATATCCATTGAACATTACTTTATTCTTTTTACCATTTACATTTAATCCTATTTTCTTATTTTTATCTGATAACTTTTGCAGCATCTAAAGTATTATTTGCAAAAACAATTACATCATCTGCAAAATCTAGCTGACTTAAATAGTTTTCATTTATTTTTATTCCCCTGACCTCCCACTTTAATCCACAAAATACTTCTTGCAACACTGCTGTAAAAAGTTTTGGAAATATAGTCACCCTGTCTTACAAGCTTCTCTATATTACAAAATCTTTCTTAATATTAATAAGCCAATAAGTTGATATACACATGCGCTTTGCAGATGTCACTATATAAATGAATACTCCCATTTTTTCAAACCCAAGATAAAGTCTTTAAGAAAATATAGAATGAATCCACCTATATTTTCGACCCAACCGTATATGTATGGGCAAATCTGAAGTGTTTGAAATAAAGAGCGTGAAGTTATTAATTGATCACTTTAAATTACTTTTCTACATCGTAAATGAATGACGCCAATGAAATTTCTAGAATTTACGATACGTCGTTCTTATAATTAAACATATGTAAACAAGACATTTATTTTCTTATATAGCGCTATATAAGAAAATAAATGTCTTGTTTAAAATCTTTCTTGTATTTTTATCCTCCCTCCTTCTACTTATTTCTCAATTCTCTCTCTACTACAAACTCTTTCTGATACCTCCCCCCCCCCTTCTCTATTGATATTTGAAACATCAGTTTTAATTCCCTGTAATACCATGTGCAATTTATTGCAGTGATAAAAGAACTCAACAGGTAAAGGTCCCTAGATTGAAACTCAACTTATTGCTACTAGTGCTCGAATATTGCAAACTATTTGGAATATTTTTATACCCCCAGTTATTAGTTGTCTTTCAATGTGATTCCATCCATACCATTTTTCATTCAGATATTTCAAATAATCTTGAAATAATTATTTGATTGACATAAAGAGACAATAGTAATTTACTGAAAATACAGTTCCCAATGTGCCTCTCATCAATAACAAAACTACAAATATTTTAATTTGTACAATGGCATTTATTTGCTGAGAACAACCTTATATTTAAAGTTATTTAATTTGTCTGAAAATCAGAGTTTTAAAGACTACATTTAGCTAGCATTGAGGAAATAATAGATAAATAATGATAAGTAAAATTTCTGTAGTGTAATTTTGACTATACTACTATCAAGTAAGGTAGGCAGTTGTTTCCATTTGCTTTTAATACCTTGTGGCAGATGTAATCAGAAAGATATGACCAGGGACATGTGAAAAAAATGTTATGATCCCCAAGATACACATTTTGTGCTAATGAATGACTAATAAAAATTATTAAATAATGATAATTGTTTTGCAGAACTTAGCATCATTCTTGGTGAGTAAGAAACAATATTTTATTTTGCCCATGGAATTGCTTCATAATAGTCTGATACTTAATGTCAGTAGAATACATACATTGAGATATCTATGTTTTTTTATTTCACTGCATTGTATTGATTCACATTGTTGCTAAGTATTAAGTGTCAAATATGGAGATGAAGCTTTTAACATTTTATAACTGAAATTTGCCAATTTAAACAAAGTTTGTAATAAAGTGGTTTGCTTAACTTTGTTTGAAGAGCCATCATCATTCTAATAACATTTTATTATAATATTAAATAATAAACTGATATTTGATAATAACAAATAGATTTGTTTATTTTATTTGACAATTTGTAAATACTAAGACCTGGATTCTAAAATAAAAACCAGAGATCAGATAAAAATCAATACTGACACTAATATATCATCATCATCAACCATTATCAATCCACTGCAGGATGAAGGTCTCTCCAGTTTCAAACCATCTTCTCCGATCTTTAGCTTCTTTTCTCCACATCACCCCTGGACCCTTTATTTCATCCATCCATCTACATGTGGTCTCCTTCTGGGTCTTTTACAATCTCTTGGAATACAGTTTAAGATTTCAATTGTCCATCTACTATCATCTCTTCTAGAAATATATCCAGCCCAACTCTATGCCAGACTTTTAATTTTTTCAATGAGGTCAATAACACCTGTTTGTTCTCTTAACATATATTGCATTTTCGATCTCTTCTTGTTACTCCTAACATGCATCTCTCCATACTTCTTTGAGTGGTCTGAAGTCTCTGTATTGCTCTTCTATTAAGTGTCCAAGTCTCAGATCCATAAATAAGAACTGGTAAAACACATTTATTAAAAACCTTCCTTTTCAAACACATAGGCATATTTCCTTTTAGTATCAAGTTATTTCTATCAAAAGCACTCCAAACAAGTTTAATTCTATGATTAATTTCATCCATTATGATTCCATCTGCCTTAATAATCTGATCAAGATATTTGTAGCTGTTAACTTCTTCTAACTCAGCATAATCAATCCTTATTTTTATATTTTGAGAAAATCCATCCCCCCCCCCCATATATAGTTAGATTTAGTTAAAATAATTTTAAGTAATTAAGTCCCATATCCTTCTAGTAAATAAGATTACTTGTTTTAACAACAACAACAAAAATAATGTTGTAAGTGACAGGCATCTAGGATTTTATATTCTCACAGATAACTTTCTAAGATAATACTTTGAGATACACTGCATCACCAAACACTCCCTTTCTTCCTCTTTAATGATATAATATTTCATCTGATGAATTTCATTCATAAATAGTTCAGTCTGCTTGATCCTCATTTTAATCTTCACTTTATTATAAATTCTAATATTACAGTAATTACGTATTATATATTAGGAAATTAGCATTTATTAATATACTTCTATTTCATATCTTCATTGACCTGTGTGGGTTACTGCAGAGATATAGTTATGGACTCATAAACCAAGATTTACGTATTCTGCCACCTCCAATACTCAAACACCATATTTTTATTTATTATCCCTTTTTTTTTTTTTTACTTTGGTGCTATGGTGCAAAGATATAGTGATAGACTCAAAAGCTAAAGAACTTTGAATTGCAACATGGTTCTGTAACATCTAATGCTCAAACACCATATAAACTCCACAGTTAGAAACAATTCAATTATTTTTACTCATAATCTCCTCTTTTGAAAAATTTTAAATTAAAGTTTTTTATATAATAACAATTATTCAGCTAATAAGAGTTGTTTGTAAAACCTACCATCTGATACTGGCAACTTTTATTTACCAATCCATTTCTTTTAAAAATCTTTTAGCAGAAATACTTCTTGCTCAATTTGATTTACTTAATGAACTAAACAGTCAGTTTACATCTTCATTGTACAAAGCTTGCAGTTACATATTTTCAAATTTTCAATCGTGAGCATATCTTTGGATTTTGGAAAGTGGTGGTAAAATTACTAAATTACTTGACTAGAAGCACAATAAACTCTAGCAGTTTTGTGAAAATTTTTAGTAATATGTTAAGCACCTTCTGACTAAGAGACTCACATAGTCTCAGTAATGTAATGAACATTTTATTTTACCCAATCAGACAATTTTTTAATACTACATTTTGCATATCAATATGATAGAAATATAATTTTAAACACAACTGCAACAATTTACTGACATCATATTGAACTATCATTCATCTAATTGTTTGTTAGTTGTAATTTTATGTTAGATTATTTCTATCATCTAATATTAATTAAATGTTTTACAAAAATTCTAACTTTTGAATATGTATTATTACACTAGATTGATTTGCCGGATTATTTATTATTATCATGTGAGCAGTTTCTTTAAATTCTCTTCAGTGTACTTCTGTCAAATATCGGAAAAAGTCAAAAATATTAGACGGGGAAAAAAATACCAAGAAGAAAAATTTCAGAGCTATTCTCATGACAAGGGGAAATAATCTCATAAGTCAACCTAGTGTAATAATTTACATGTTTGGTAACTACTCATTAATTTTACCCTTTAAAAAATGCAGAAGTCAGGAGGACCCTCATAGGTAAATATATAAAATTTCTACAAAATGTTGTCTTTGACAGAATAGCCTAGTTATCTAGAGTGTTGCCTTAAATTCAATATTCATGAATCTAAAGATCTCTAGTTCCATTCTCATGCTATTATTGCCACTGGTCAGGCTAACAACACCTGAAAAAAAGAAGAAAATACGGTCACTTGAACAGTGTGCTAAATATTAAGCTGTAAAAGATTTAAATAAAGTTTGAATTTTTTTAAAAAATCATTTAACCATTAATATTAGACAAGCTGGATTTAAAAGTGGTTTTAGTACAGTAGATCATATCCAGGTATTGAGAGAAGTTATAGAAAGAACAAATGAATATGAGTTGCCATTATGTTTTGGATTTGTAGATTATGAAAAGGCATTTGATTCTATAAACATTTCCTCAGTGATTAAAGCGTTGGAACATCAAGATACAGGATATTGTCATATTTTAAAGAATATTTATAAACATGCAATAGCAACAATTAGATTACATAATGATAGTAGGAAAATCAACATTGAAAAGAGTGTAAGATAGGGTGACTCCATATCTCCAAAACTTTTTAGAGCAGTGCTGCAAGAAGTATTTTGTGGATTAAAATGAGAAGCTAAAGGAGTGAAAGTAAATGGAGATTATTTAAGTCATTTAGATTTTGCAGATGATGTAGTTGTTTTTGCAAATAATGCTTTAGAGCTATAGGAAATGTTGCAGGAGTTATCAGATGAAAGTAGGACTAAAGATAAATGTTAAAAAGACTAAAGTAATGTTTAATAGATTTTCTCAAAATATGAAAATAAAGATTGATTATGATGGGTTAGAAGAAGTTAACAGTTACAAATACCTTGGTCAGATTATTAATACAGATGGAAACATAATGGATGAAATTAATCGTAGAATTAAACTTGGTTGGAGTGCTTTTGGCAGAAATAACTTGATGCTAAAAGGAAATATGTCTATGTGTTTGAAAAGGAAGGTTTTTAACAAATGTGTTTTGCCAGTTCTTACTTATGGATCTGAGACTTGGACACTTAATAGAAAAGCAATACAGAGACTTCAGACGACTCAAAGAAGTATGGAAAGATGCATGTTGGGAGTAACAAGAAGAGATCAAAAATGCAATGTATGGGTAAGAGAACAAACAGGTGTTACTGACCTCATTGAAAAAATTAAAAGATTGAAGGGGAGTTGAGTTGGACATATTGCTAGAAGAGATGATAATAGATGGACAATTGAAGTCTTAAACTGGATTCCAAGAGATTGTAAAAAACCCAGAAAAAGACCACATGTGAGATGAATGGATGAGATGAGAAAGTGTCCAGGGGTGATGTGGAGAAGAGAAGCTAAAGATTGGAATGGATTGAACTTTGAGAGACATTCATCCTGTAGTGGATTGATAATGGTTGATGATGATTAGAAAATAGAAATAGTCCAAACATATAATTACAAAATACATTACTCTGTCCAAGTCACACACAATTTAGTACCATGATAGAGTGATAAAACAAAAGCTAAAGATCACTGAAACAAAACTCAATTGATCACATTTGGTGTTCAAATGTCATATGACCTCCTGAATGGTAAATAATTTGACTATTTTTATCCTTTGAAATTGAGTACAGCCATAGAGGAATGGACTCAGTGCTTAATGGTTCTAAATGAATACTTAGCTGAATAATGCAGATAAAAATTACATAACTGTGGAATACTTAAGCTGCACCACTGCCATGTCACATGACCTCTCAAGTAATTTTACTACTTTAAAAGATAGAGAAATTTGCTATTGATTTTATTATAAATGAATATTTTAAGTATTTGAAAGTATATAAAATAAGATTATATAGTTCTCAAAGGTGGGCAAAGAAAACACAATAATTTTAAGATGCAAGAATGACCAAGTTACAATAACTAAACCTTTGGAGACAACAAAAATAAAATTAAATGCAACATGAAAGCTTTTTTTAAAATCTATTTTAATGATTTTACATATTTACTAAAACAAATAGCACAAACTAAATTATTAATGAATAAGCATTATTCTGTTTAGATTGTCTAAAAAACTAAGTTTTCTGTCTTTGGTATTTCCCATACTTTTATAGAATATATCAGTCATACATCTCTTAAATTCATCCACTATATTTAAATAAAATTATTCGTTTGACTGCACATCTATCTATCTATTTATTTAAACATTGGCCTACATTTTATTTCAGTTAATATTTACTTGCAGCCTATCTAGCAATTCATATATTTTATATTATTTGTAATACAATCTTTTAATTATTATGACATTCCCACAGTATTTTTTTTTTAAATGACTTTTTTAAAAAGAAAGTTATTGGAGCATTACAATACTTTAGAAAAGGTGACAGAAAGGGGAATTTTTACAGCAAAAGCTCAATGCCCAAGCAAGAAAAAAAGTGATGGAGCGTTTGCAGTCGCTAAGCCGACAGAGTTAAGCTGCAATTATTGAAAACTGTGAGGTTTAATCCACTACGAATGCATGTGGTTATGGATCATGGTGTGGGACAGATCTGCAAAGAACAAACAAGTGAATTGTAAAAAAAAAAGATGATGCATCGTAGATGAGATTATTGGATTAGAAACAATTATGAATTTTTTATTACTTTATAAGATATTATTATCATCATTATAAAATAACAAGTAACATTTTATTAATACGCTTATTTTTATTAATTTAATGCATATAACGATCTTAAGATGAAATAATAAAGAATCATAATAACTTTTTATTTAGAATGATGAATGTAATACAATCGACTGCATCTAGATAGACAAGTTTTAAAATTATATTTAATAAATATTAACAAAAATACAAAGCAAATATAAAATCAAAAAAAAAAATACTGTGATATAGAGCTATTTTTTATAAATATTTTTGATCGAATAAGCATCATTAAACAAAGCATATAAATAATCGAATGATTTATTGCTGAAGCAGAGAAGCAGGCTCTGAAATCAAGATCCATAGATTGCGGTCCAGATCAATCATCTTGGTGTTCGAACTTCTTATGAACTCCCGAGTAATAATAAATCATTCGATTATTATTTTTCTAAATAAAATAGATAATAAAATTTAATTGAAATTCGCACTAACTCAAGTGAAATTTAAAAATAATGGATGTGTATACATACATATAGACATTTTACATATTTATTAATATATACATATTATTTTCACTGTAATTCATTTTATGCAGGATAAAGATCATTGTGTGTTTGGCGAAATATATCCTTTTTGCATTGCCTTAGTATTACTTCAAATTTTTTTAAAAATCCACTCCAATGCTTTTATAATTTTTTAGGTTCAAGTAATTTACAGTCTTTATCAGAGCTGTCAAATTAATTTCCTTGAATTCAAGCAAATTAAATAAACAGCTCTGAAGAAGACCAGATCATTCAAGTCAGTGTGGAATGAATTTTTGAAAATATTAAAACACTTCTGATCCACAGTTTGTTTCTCTTCAAAACAGTACTTTAATAACTAAACCGTCTGTACAATTATCTTGAACTCCACATATTCATTTTATCTGAGTTTTCATTTAATATCAAATTTCTTCTCCATCCATAGTTCAAAATTGTTGATCTATTGTCATTTAGTTTAGTAATTTATATTTCTCAGCTACACCCCAATTTTGTAATTCTTTGAATGAGATCTCTGAAATGTGGTTACATATTTCATTTTCAATTGCTCATTCTTAATTTTTCTAACATAGTTAGTTGCTCCATATTTTATGTGATCTGTGATTTCACTATATTTCTATTCTGATAAATATTGAAGTCTTAGATCCAAAAATAAGCACCAGTAGTACACTTTTGTCAAAAATTTTGTTTTCAATTTCAAATAATAGATATATTTCTTTAATATGAAATTATTTTTATTAAAATCACAACATCAACATTTAATTTAATTGTTAATTTCATCCATTTGGTTTCATTTATTTTAAATTAGAATTTTTACCTTTTCTCTGACTCATTGCTATCAATATTCATTTTCTCCTATTTAGAAAAAACCTTATCCATCACAATTGAAAATAAATTTAAAATATATCAGTTTAAAGAGAATTTTTGTCCAAATACAACTACTTTTTAATAAATTTATTATTAAAATCAATTTTTATTTTAAGTAAAATAAAGAGAAAATTGTAAAAATTATTAATTTATTTAAAAAATAAAAAAACTATAAACGTTGCTTTTTATATTAATAAGATTAATTGTAAAAATAAATGCATTTTATGTTTAGTAAATATAAAGAAACACTTTATGAGGTTTGAAAATAATTTAAAATATAATAAAAAAAACCTTTCTACTTGACAAATAAAATGTGAACAGGTGCTGACATTTTGTGCAAACTGAGTTTTGTAATTTAATCTTCCAAGTATAACTCTCTCTCTCTTACAATATATTAATAAAAATAAAATCAAACTTAATTATCCTTCTTGATTATTTGGAAGTATTTTTTACAAGATGGTAATAGAAGCATCCGCAAAGTTCCTTCAAATGCAATCAAAGTTAAATCATGTCTTGAGAATTTAACCGTTTGACTGCCTGACTCGTCAAAAAACAAGAAAATTTGATGTCACTCTAAATCGGCTACTTTTTATCCCACGTATACATATTATATGTCATTCGAAAGAAACTCAAAAGTTCTGTAAGATGGTGCCCTCTTCAGAATTATTTTACAAGTAAAAAATCAATAAATATGACCATATATGTCAAACAAAACCAAAGCACCGCCTTCTCACTACCTTTTCTTGAATCTTATTGGCTGTCGAACATCTGTCAGAAAGGAATATGGCTGCCAAAAAGTAAAAAGTTACGTTCGTTTTGATTTTTATTTCAAAAATGATAAAACGAATGTTTACAACATTTTAAACAATATTTGAATTGAATTACAAATTATTATTGATAAAATAATACTAAAAATCAAATTATTTTAGAAAAATAGTTAAGATGTTACCAAGAATTATTTATTTATTGCTACATATTTATTGTAATGTTAAAGTGAAAAAAAAAAAAAGATTGCATCAGACATGTTTTTGGTTGGTCGAATAGCGGTTACCTTTCATTTCACCGCAATTGAATATTTTTAAATTATAAATCAAATTTTATTTTTAAAAAGACTTTCGTTTACTTTCATAATCTGACAAATTATTAATATACTTTTTACAAACGAAACTAACGTATTTATATTATTAAAAGTGAATCTATTTTAACAATTGATTTTGTTAAAGTTGTGAGTTGGCCAATTAAAAGCTTTGATTTTTAACTCATTCAGCCAATTATATAATCATCATTGAAAGGGTTAACTGGAAGTACCATTCTAAAGTGACAAAAAATTTATTAGGAAATCATTAAATGCAGTTTTAACATTGATAGTATTTATCCTGTCTTATTTTTTGCTTTCATTTGATAGTTCATATTCATTTCCACAAATCTAAAGTAATATTTATATATATATCAAATCACTTACAAAATCAAAATGATATAAGTAAGGAATTATTACTTTTATTCATTAATTTCCCATTTTAAGCTACAAATTCCCTTTTCTAAAAGTATAATAATAAGATTTTCAAGATGAAACAATGAGGTTTAACTTCCTTATCAGTATTAATCTTTTGAGTTTCAATATGCAGTCTAATCACTGCTGCTACAGTATGACAAATATTTTCAGAATTTGATACTTTAGGTCATGGTCTTGACAATACTGAAGCAAAGTTTACATAAATGATTTTCTATAATATACAAATGCAATGCTAAATTTCAATTCAAATATCTTCTAGTTCTTTCTACAATTTCTCTTCATAATGTGCAAAAACTATTTTTTAAATCCAATGAGTTCTTTTTGTTAATTTGAATCAGAGTTCTTCTGTATATACTGCAATGAATGATTTTAGAAAGTACCTCATTATATACATATATACGAAATATTATCCAGGTACGTCCATGTATAATTCATTTTAAAAATATATATAAACTGATGTTTCGACCAGGTTACACTGGTCATCAATATTATAAAATAATTTTTCTAATACTATCCAGATGACTCTCCAACAATGTCAGATCTGAGACGCCATTGAGATTTTTAAAAGGTCAGAATGTATCAACAAACAGGATGATACATGCTAATTACCTATTTTTGGAATTTTTTTTTAAAAAAGTCATTAATCTAAATAATTTCTCATAATTATTATTTCTGTTTTTTTTTTTTTTATTAATAGAATGTTCATTATTGTTTATGTCAGTGTTTACAGCCGGTCTTAGATTATTTTATAATATTTGTTACCCACCTGATGACCATTGTGACCTGATCAACACATCGGTTTATATATGTACTTTAAATAAATTGTACACGGATGTACCCGGATAATATTTCACAGCGAAAATCTCCGATTTATTATATATAGACAATACAAATATGGCAAAAGCCTGGCTTGGTAAAAAAAAAAATTAGAAGTTTTATGGCTGTGGTCGTATTTATATTAACTACATACTCTTGTGGAATATATTCTTACATAATGTCGACATTTTATATATATACAAAAATTCTGTGTCAAAGCAAAAATTTCTATTACAAATAACTAAATGTTTAGCAAATACAGATTTAAATCTTTTATATTTATCTGATTATATATATATAAACTTATAAAAGCTAACATGAGTAATTCCTAATCTTTTTTATTTTTTTTAAATATCAATAACATGATGGCAGTTTTCAAGTTTTTTAGTGCCTCTTTACCATTTAGGCTTCTTTTAAAATATCTAAAATGATGTTATAAATGTTTTGGAGCTTTTACATTCTTCATAAAATTAATGGCAAGATTCATTTTAAAATATATGATCTTTCTAAAGTTGTTATTCTATTAGCCAGATAGATTTTACTATGTTATTACAGAATTTTTTTTTTTGTTGTTAAATACGGAATTTTTCTATAACATGATGTAATAATTAAAAATAAATAATCAAATAAACTTTATTACTCTGGAATTTGCAAGAAGTATGAGCACCAGAAAAGTCAGAACTCTAATGAATCCAATGAATTTATGGATGGGAGTTTCATATTCTACACCTGCACTAACCATGCAAAGCATATAAATAATCATATATATATATTGCTTATAACAGTTCTTTCATATACACTTCAATGCAAACAAATTTTCTTAAAAACTTCTTTATTTTCCTTACAATTTCGACTGTCTAGCAGTCTTCTTCAGAACTCTATGCTTCTTTGCTTTAAAGAACTGTTATAATCAATATATATATATATTATGAAGATATGCAAAGAATGTGAAAGAGAAGAATAAGAGCATATAAATAATCAAGTGACTATTATTGTTCAAGAGTTACTGCAATTGAGTAGAAGACATCATGCTCCAGAATCTGAAAACTAAATCATGCAGGACAGTAATTTGCTGATTTTTCTAATAACAGTACCACTTTTTTTGTGATTGCCAAATTAAATTTTCTCCAGTTTTAAGAAGTTTATATTTTTGAGACCTTAACATTTATCTTTTATGATATTATTGATTTAACTTCTATTTTAAATCTAAGAATGCACTATCACCATTTTTTTTCTTATCAGCTTTTGTCTCTCTACTTTTGCATTACTGAATATTTTTCATCTCACTTATTGATGATTTTTTTCCTGTTTTAAATCAAATTGTTTACAGTAGAAATGAGAGAGTTAAAACTATATTAAATGTAACCACAAATATGGCTGAGTTAGTTCCAGTAAAAATAAATAATCCATCAGATTGACCAAATTTAAAAGCTTGTAGTTTAAACTCCATTGCTGATAGTTGGGTATAAAGATTTTCTGTTAAACATATTTTTCTTATACTCAACATTAAATATTCTTATGTAGAGCAAGAGATGATCATTGATAACTAGAAAACACCAAAAATTTATATGCTTCACATAAATACATATAAAAAATACAATTAAAAAAAACACAAAATTTTAAAAATGATTAAGTGAACTCCTGAGTCATTTAAAAACGAAATTAAAAAAATAGTACATGAACTTCCTGGTTCTAACCAGTAAAATGAAATGTTTTATTACAATTTCCTAATGAAATTAAAAATGACAAGTCAAATTTCTGTTCTTTTATAGGGCAGATTTAAAATATATTTTACAATATTCACTTAGAAGCAGTTAAAACATAAAAATCAATATTATTAAATAATTTTACTGAAAGAAAGTGTATAATATATTTTCTTTGAAACATTAATGATTATTTGCAGCATCAGAAAGACAAAAAATATCACGAGGAAAATGGGGATATCATTTGTCAATGGCTTTTTGGAATTTGAAAGAACATTTCACTCTTAAAGTATTTTTTTTTCTGTTAATAAAATTTATTCCAACTATGCTACATCTCAAATTTGTCTGCTTCAACATCCATTAAGAGTCACTAGTTCTCAGTGTATGTCCTTCTTTGCAATTTCTCCAAAGTCGCAAACTTTTACTACTGTTTCTGTATATAAACTTTCACAGCACACTTTCATCTTTCAAATATTTTAAGTTTTTGCATTAAAATCTCCTGTGCCAATTTTTAAAATGCTAGTACTTTATTCACAAAAATTATGTATAATTATATAAAAAAATAAAAACTTTTCACCAAAATAAATATATACATTTGGGACTTTTCAGTAAGTTGTCTAATATGTATAAAGCATCATATAACTTTCTTAGTTCACTTCCAACATCAGCATTAGAAGTAGATGACTCACTCTATTTACTAATAAGTATCTTTTGTAACCTTGAGTAAGTAATGGACAAAATATACTATAATTGACAGGTCTGAGGTAGAGCAAATTTAATGAATAAATGCTCATAATGTTGAAAGTAAATAGAGAATCATGTGGAGCTTTGTGTAAGATATACCATTCCAAGGTATTTAAAATAATATAGTTTCTGGTCTAGTGATAGACATATATATACTTGGTTTCAAACTCTAGTGTGATGTTAGTGTTGTAAATTTCAAATAGTCTGTCATTGCTAAATTTTTGTACAATATATAAACAGACTACCATAAACACTTTGTTTAAATAAAAAAGTCACAATTAAGAAATATGAAAGCTCTCACACTGAAATCAATGATATTTAATAAATTGCATTTATAGTTAAGAATCAGAATACAAAAGAAATTCGTATTATGCAAGCATTTACAAGTGTAAGTTGTTAGATGGATGACTAAAATAAGTTACATTAAAATTAGGGCTTACTCCAATAACGTTGACAAAAAAAAATGATGTTTGTTCTTTAGAAGAATCTACTACAAGCAATAAATTTCAGCAGTTAGTATACACTTAAATTATTATTTTCAATCTTTAGAACTATCATATTACTGAACCATGGAATTCTCTTAAGGAGTTGGTTGTGGATACAAGATAATTTTTGTGGGTTCAGTGAAACAAAAAAAAAAAAGTTTTAGATTTTCTGACAATGAGCTTATTATTAGGGATTTGATTAAAAGGAAATGTGGCATTTTTTTTGTTTGACAGAAATAATAAATGAAATGTGAAGCTTCTTAATAAATATAAAGATCTGAAAGCAGAAATTCAACAATTGTCAAGAAGATGTAAAATGATTAGTGAATTAAGACTGTAAAAAAAAAGTAGACTATTGCTGAACTGTGATTATTGTAGTCCTTTTTTGATATATTGAAAGCAACCTATACACCTATGAAATGTTATTATAAATCTATCAAATCCAACAAGACATTCTCATATGCTGATAATAATATTTTGAATAGGTGGAAAGAGTATTTTGGTTATCTTTTAAATTGAGACAACTTTTAATATTATTTATTATTCATTTTATCTAATCATTTAGATATGGACAAAGATGTCCATATTTATGAAGTTAAACAGCTTTTTGTAATATTAAAAATGAAACAGCTGCAAGTCATGATAAAATATGTAGAGAAGTTTTAAAATATAATAATGACATGTTAGCTTCAAAACTGGTGAAATTTTTTAAAAATATATGGACCTATAAAATCAATGCTATCTGAAGAAAATAAACAAGAATACAATAATTTTCATAAAATATTATAATTATCCATTACAGCAAAAGACATTTATAATAATACTGCTGAATGAGTTGCTCCAATCACTGATGAATGGTGACTCCATGTGATTTTAAAGAATCAAAAAGCACTACAGATATGGTTTTTGTAGCCAAGCAAATGCAAGAATTGAATGTTGAAAACAAAATGAGTAATTTATATAGTCTTTATTGATTTAGCCAAGGTATTTGATTCAGTTAATAGAATAAGTCCATGGCATTATTTCAAATTAGTTGATTAACTATCAAAATTTATTCATATTGTATAGTTTCTACGATAGAAAAAAAGAAAGGACTACTCCCATAGATGGAAAATCAGACATTTGAAATGAAAATTGGTGTTAAAAATGTGCTTGTTCCAACATTGATTTCAATTTTTATGATAGTGGTCATTGCAAATGTTTATAGGCAGCTTAATAAACAGGGATCAAGATGTGAGACAGAATTTTAATTGATTATGAGCAAAAACAATAATTTCATCGTCTTGGATTCTGAATATATATTATGCTATTAATATGCTATTTTTCCAGTTCAAAAGATATTCTCAAATATATTTAATATTTTAAATACAACATATAAATAATTTGATTTAATAATTATGGTTCAAAAAACTAAAATTCTTTATAAACCAGTAACAGAAGAACAGCTCTTCTACTTTTTAGTTTGGATGGTTGCCAACTTGAGAATGTAAACCAATTAAATGTCTTGGTAGTTTTATAAGTAGAAAGATAGCTATTGAAGAGTAGAATAAATTTCAGTGCATTACTATTGCTTTTATCAAGATAGAAGACTGGAAATTTCAGCATAGAAAAGTAACTACTGCAATTAAATTATCTGCATATAGAGTTATTTTATCTAACTTATTATATGAAAGTAAGTCTCGAACATCCTACCAACTCATCATAAAGGCATTAGATACATTTCATTTACAGATGCTCCTTAAAAATAACTACTACAACTAAAGTAGCTGTATATAAAGCTGTTAGTTTATCTAATTTATTATATGAGAGGGACATTTGGATATCATAACTCAACATAAAGGCATTGGGTAAATTTCATTTAAGAATGCTCTATATGAATTTAAAAAATACTATGGTAAGATCATATAAGCAATCACTGATTTTCAATTTGCTAAATGTGATATTATAAATACCATTTTTTGTAAAATCACATCATTATCAGATTGTATTGTCTAAAACTTCCTGATGCAGCATAGCATGTAAGTAATTATTATGCTATTTTATTATCAAATTTAATTATTTTATTGTTTGAACTCATTCCAAATAAATACCATCAATATAGCAGTAAACCCGAGAAATCATGCAATTCCCTGGAGGAATGCTGGGATAACAAAAGTACAGCAAAATGATGATGATCATAGATAATAATACATCCACAAGAATTCTTTCTATAAAGAATATAGTGTCTAAAGCTAATTTAATTTGGACCTAAAAAAATTTTAAAAAAATATTTTAGGAGAATGCTAATATCATTTAATCATCATGACTGTAAACCAATACATTGTAATGTAGCAAGCATTGTATATAGATATTACAGTTACAATATAATGAATACATTGCAAATCAAATATGGAAACAAAAGAAAGAATTATAAACCTAATTGCAATAAGCTGCTTGCACATATTTGCAATTAAAACAAAAATCTGTTAGTAGTTTTTTTAAAAAAAAAAAATAATAATTTCACTGATTTTTAAATAAGTTGAGCCCATTCCTTTCCAATTAGTATATGAATATGTAATGGTCTGATAATATGAGGGATTAGATTTATGTAATGTCTACATGAATATGACTATAATATCAAATCCATCAAGGGCTTTGAGCATTCCCTTATTAGTTTTTCAATGAAATGGACTATTGATTGATTAGCAGCTGAAAAGATTAAAGCCAGTCCATTAAAGTTTTAAGAATTGCTATCTTAATAGAAACCAATCACTGATAGTATATCTGTGTGACAGATTATGATCTGACCCATCTGATGAGTGCTGGTTCTACATGAGATACGTATATTAGGGATCGTCTATCATTTTTGAATGTAGGTCGTCATGTGTGTCAGTTGTCTAAAATGAAATGGAAGACGAATATAGACTGAAAAATCCTAAGTTCAAATCCCTCAGTTTAAATACTGGAATCAATAAGCGATTCAAAATTAAATGAAGAGTCAAAAGCAATCTTTTGTTGCATGTGTGTGAGCGAATATTTTAATGGTCTTAACTTACAAGAACCACTTTTATCACTCTAATCAAAATAAAAAGATTTTAAAAAAAATGTAAACAAGTTAAAAATTTAAGAATTAAAACAAAACAAAACATGCAAAAATTAATCTTTGGGGAAGGGGTATATGTGTACAGATAACTTAATGGTTTTAATCTTTTAATAGGAAATTTAGTCAGTGTTCCTTTGAAAAAAATTTTTGAATGTGTTTGCAAATAAATATTCACACATAATTTAGGGTACAATGGAGCCGTGAATTATTATATTTTGTTCCACCTCCCCCCTTACATGTACAAACTTATGAAATGTATAATACTTTGTGTTTTGTTGATAAACATTGATTCGATTAGAATACACATTATTTATCAAACTGTAAGAGTATATTATGTTTTAACATGCACATATTCCCTAAAAATATGACTGAGTCTTATATTAATTTTTTTGCAAAACGCAGCTTAGGTCTTCTTTTCAGGGGATATCTTATTTTTTTCATGTACAAACATCTAAATTTATTCAAGTACAAAAATCTATATTTATTCAAATATAAATATCTGTATTTATTCAATATTACTACCATAACTTCAACAACACCTAAATAATTTTTACTAATGCTTGATTATGTAATATTTAGGATTATAAACATATCACAGACTGTTCTTCTATATGAGAATATAGAAAGTTATTTCCATCCTGTAAAAATTAGTAATATTTAATTTAAAATAACATATGAAACTTTAAACTGTCTCAATTAATTTGTGAATTAATCACTGCTAATAATATGTTGAGCTTTTTCAGATAACAATGTTGATTTATTTTAATATATACAGTTGGAAGTCAGATCAAAGATGAATTCTTATATCAGATTGAGTAACGGTGCATTGACAAATGAAAAGTAAAATTGTAGTTTCAAGTTTATTAGAAATGATTAGTATTGGGTCTGCTTGCCCAATAATTCTGAGTAACATTTGCTCAAGTACAAAAATCTACATTTATAATTATTTATACATTCATTACTTTATAATTCAATATATCCACCATGTGTTTCAACAGATGCATTTCAGCATCCTGAAAAATCATGCTAGGGCTAATTTTCTGGTTAAGGCTTATTTTTTCAGGGAAACACAGTAGCACATATACTTTTTTATATGTGTAATATGCATATATGAATTGAAATTACATTATAAATAAAATTCTAAAAAATAATAATAATATAATTATTAATAATAAATTGAGGGAATTCATTTATAAATATTTTCCTTAATGCTTGCTCATTTATGCATTCACTGAAGCAAATAAGAATAAGGAAGAAAAAAAAATTAACTGGTATTTTTATTGTTGAAGCAAATTTAAACAGTGAAATGTTTAACCTTCGTCGGTATTAAATACATTTTGGGCAATATTTTTTTTCCCGGTAACTCTTTTTTCCCTATAGAAACATAATAGAGTAATCGCTTTATCAAGAAATTATGATCTCTAATTAATTTACTGACTTAAATTCAGTATTAATTTGTAAATAATTTCTAAAAAATTTTACAACTTTTATCACTACTCTTAGAAAATATTTTTATTATGGGAAATACTGCACATCAAATTCATAAAGGATAACAAAAAAAGAATAAAATTATGAGCTTTTATCATAAACTGAGGAAATTTTATTAACGAATATGATCATTTACTATGCTCCAAGATGAAAAAACGGATGATGGTAATTTAAAATTTATTTACAATTTTTTTTTTTTAATGTAATTACATGCAGTGCTCAGAAAATGAAAAATGGCTGCTCAAAAATTGATTATAATGTTTTTTTTTATTTGTTTGTTTACATATTTCTTGTATACCATATAACAAAGTCATGTAATTACATACAGGATAGTTCACAGCTCCACTGTATTTCTTAAAGAAAATGTATTCATTTAATATATTTCTATAAGAATGACTTTCAAAATTAAAATAGAAAATAAAAATATATAGGTATTTTAAAATATTTTCGTAAAATATAATCTTGGTAATATTTTTATCAGTAAGATAATAAATGCCTATATTATAAACTTTAAAAAAAGCACAAATACAAATGAAAACAAATATAATTATTATATATAATGAAATATTAATTAATATAAGCTATAATTTAAGTTTTAAAAAACATTCTTTTTTTGTTAAATTTTATAAAAAATAAAATGAATCAAAAGTGATTGATCGGAAAAAAATTGCACACACGAAAAAGTAAACATTATTTTTAAAAAAAGATTTTTTAAAATAATGCTTTTATGTAAATAAGTCACTAAAAAGTAAATTAAAATAAAGTAATAATCCATTTCATAAAAGCATTTGAAGTTTTTATTTATTTTTTTGAGATTCACATGCATTTATGTAATGGATTATTACTTTATTTTTTATTTTTCAGAGGTAATTTTATATATAAAAAAAATTAAATATTTTATTTTTTAGTTATAAATAAAACATATAAAAAATTTAAATTTAAATGAAATAATTTTCTTCACAAGTCTTTTTTTTTATTATGTTTCTTGTTCTTTCCACAAGAGAGCACCTGCTATCTACAATCTTGACAGTTGTATTCATTTTGAATTTGGAAATGGAAAAAAAAAACCATATATTATTCTAATCTTTTTTTTTTACATATTTATTTATTTTATTCTTTTTTTACAAAATATTAATTATTTTCTAATATTTTAATTACAAAAAAAGTCAAAAGATGGTGGGAAAATCAAATAATCGGCATTACAAAAAAGTGAAAACATAATTTGATGAGTAGATATTGTTTATTCGGCAATCATGAACTTTGCCAAATGTATTTTGCAGACATATTACAAATGTTGAGAAAATATTACAATGGTTTAAAAACTTGATTTTTTGGAAAGTTTATGATTATATTTATATCATAATTGTGAAATAATTATTAAAAATCAAAAATAAATATTATTACATATTTATTTTTTACAGAAATGTTTTATTTTTAAATATAATGTATTTTCTTCTGAATATTGTCATTATAAAGATTACAGTCATGATAAACACAGCAATCTAGAAATGAGGTCACTCACCAGAGTGATTATAATATTCAGAATATTGTAAAAATTATGAAAAAAATTGTAACCTTTTAAAGCATAAATTGGTAGATTTAGTAGTGTGACAGTCAGATGATGTATGTTGGTTTAATCCAGTTCGAATACTAGGCGAAAGTACCTCGAAGCCACCCATATGCAAGATATTAAATCAAGAATACTATGACCTCTGCCCTATTCGCCTATTCTCGAGGCTAACTATGAACCAACAACATTATCTGAGACACGCATAAATTATTTTCTCATCCGACATGGACAAGAATACTTATAGAACTAAATAGTTAAATGTGCATAAAAGTATATGAAAAATGTGTTTTGCATGCCTGGATCATTGGAAAAGTAAAATATAGCATTAAAATAAAATTAGAAAACTCAAGCTTTTTTAGTTAATGAATATATTTAATTAACGACTTTTAAAATGTCAGTAATGTTTTAATGACCTCCGCTATTCCCCTGAATTAATGAACAACTAATTAGACAATAAAAACAGATTAAACGATATAATATTTTTGTGGTCTAATTCTTTTCTTCCCAATTTTAATAAAATTGTCAACTCGAATCTCCTCGATAAAGCACAATAAAAAAAATCTTTTGCAAAGCATTTTCTAATTGCTTTGCGCTAAAACAGTTTAAAATTTTTTAAGACGTATATAGCTAAATCAGATATACGTAATAAGCTAATGGCAGACAAAAGAGGCGTTCTCAGGGAGATCAAGTTGGCAAACAAAGGAAACTTACTCGTATTGAATTTAAAAACATTAAAGGAAATTGGAAAGATATTTTAATGAAAAATTAACTTTTAAACTTAACCGCAATGGAATACAAAATATTTATACATGTTAGTAATGAAGAATAGCGAAGAAAAAAAAAAGTTAAATATATATAGATAGATGATCACACAATATATATATATATCTAAGACTAGTTTAATAAAAATGCTTACATGACAAATATAATTAAATACAACATTTCAGAAATACAATCAATGAAGCAATTAAGAAAGGTATGAACAAAAAAGGGTAGAAAGTAAATAGTTCAATGGAGGAGAGATATGATTACTGTCCTGGTTCCATGGTCATGTTCCCTTGATGTGCGTGGATTGATCCGTCCGTTGATAGGTATTTGCCCGGACAAGAAAAATGGAAATACGTAGCGGGCTTTCGTGAAAAGTCCTACAGACATTGCACAGAGTTCAGATTAATATTGGGTGGATACTACGGCATTTTGATGGTATTTAGGACCTCGGCGGCAGACAAAGCTTTGCCTAACCGCCAAGCATATTTGTTTCAATCAAAATACTATGACATTTAGCTCGTAGCATGTTCAAACTTCTCCGTGATTTCGAAGACGACAGTTAAATAACTTTTTGGAACAAGATCTCAACGAGAAGCAAAATCTGAGAAAACTGAATGAATTCTCCCAAAGAGAAATCTGAAAAAGCAGCAAGAGAAATCTCAATGAATTCTCCAAAGAGAAATCTGACTGAAAAGCAAGCACAAGAAAAATCTGAAAGAATTCTCCAAAGAGAAATCTCTAATAGGGAAAGCAAACTCTGAATAGCCAAGTCATTTGTTCTCTCCCCTATTGATACCTTTTTGTAAGCTACCTTCTTTTGTTTTGCGTATCATCTTAGATCTTGATAAGCCCCGCCATGCTCCTTTGTTTCAAGGTAACATTTTCTAAAAATAACTTTTATTTTTTATTCTAAATTTCTTTCTTTAAACTTTGAATTTTATTAATTAAAAAAAAAGAGAAGGCCATCTTTAATTTACCTTGAATGGGCTAATTAATTAAAAACATACATTTTTTTAGAAAATGTTGGCAGCTTATCTCAAAATAAAATCATACGCCATATTTTAACAAGATTTTAAAAAGAAAAATACATTCTTATTTCTTTTAATAAAATAAGCATTTTATTTCAGCAGAATTTTGCATTAACTCATATATATACGCTTGATGTATATATATATGTTTGATTAAAAGGTTTTAACAAGTAATTTTTTAACAGCAATTTAATGTTAGAACGGAATTTATTTAAAAGGAAATATTTAAATGCAAATACACATTTAATAAACGTAATTAATTTTGGCTGTAATGCAAAACCCTGCCGATATTGGGCTATAAACTTAATTCAGGCTTACAATACTAATTAAGTTTATAGGAGGCTGTGAAGCATGGATTGGACTTTCAGATCCATTGCTTCATTTCCCAATAGTTAGTGAGGCGGAAAAAAATGTTAAAAAAAATGCTGTTGCTTCAGGTCAGAGGTAAAAAATTTTGTGCCAGGTGAGTTCAAGCCTACTCTTTATTTGCTGTAATACTTAATTTGTTACTAACTAACAGTCTTTCTTTCTTTTACTATATAACTAACAGTTTATCCATAATTCAATCTCCTATATCTTAAATCGAGTCCATGTTGTTTTTAGTCTAACAAGGTATGTATCTATTTTAATGTCTGTATTTTCCAGGGTCCGGTGGTATGTACTGCCTTGTGCTTTTGGACTGGTTCATGATCCAATCATTTTGGTTTTCTTCTAAGTTTCCGTAGTCAATGTCTGTTAGTATACGCATTGTGCCTTGAATATCTTGCATTTGAGTGCTTATTAATATTTTCCTTATCCAGGGTGGCATGTTGTGCCTAATCATTCTTACTATCTGCATTTCTGGATAACTGAATGCCCTTAGTGCTTTTATACGATTTACCTGCCTAACAAAAAACTGAGCATAAGTCTCTTGATAGTTAGCTGGGTATCTTTCCTGCATTATGGAATACATCAACCCTTCCTGCCGCTCTGTACTCCAATACATCGACATCACTGCATTCTCATATTCCATAAATGTTAGTGGTTGTATAGATAGAGTATTCCACCAGTCTCTGGCAGATTCTTTTAAATGATGACTGGAGATCACTACCTTTTCTTGTTCCGTCATATTCTGGAATTGAAAAAACATTTTGAGACTGTCTAGGTGGTGTCTAGGGTTTCTACCCGGTTCCCCTCTAAAACATTGCATATGTACAAATTTTGCCACAGGAGATGTTACTGGATTAATTATTATTGGCGTAAGAATCTGGTTGCCTTGTTGCGCCTGGATTGGGTTCATCGGTTGACGATTGTTCATTTCCTTTCTATACTCATTCATCTGTCCATTTTCTTCTTCATCCTGTATTTGATGCTTGACTGACACGTCCAAGGTATGCATATCCTTTCCTAATTCATTATCCATCAATGATTTAAGCTGCATATCATCCTCTGGCAATACTTTTGCTCTACTAGTATGTTGTTGATTGAGACCCATGTTTTCCTCCAAACGGTTCAATCTTAGTGATGTTATTCCCATGAATTCTTGGAACATGGTCATCATCATTTTCCTTTCTTGTCTCAGTTCTGTGATGAGATCTTCCAAATTGTATTTTTGGTCACTATGAGTACATGTTGCTGTATTTGGAAGGTTGAGCACTACCTCCTCATCGCTGTCATACTCTTCGCCTTTCTTCTGTTCTTCCATTTTTGCCTAATATTGACTATTTTGTTCTATAACAATCACGCCTTATTTCTAAAATGTCTTTCAGTCTTTTTATAAACAATCTAGATAAGTATATTTTATCCCACGTGTCTAGGAGCTATATCCTTCTGAATATCAAAAAAAAATTTTTTCACTTCTTTCTAAAATAACTCAGTATTCTAAGTGCTTTATTTTATATAACTATCTGTTTTATTTGTATGTTTTTAGAAATTAACTTTGCCTACCTCACGAGGTCCTATCTTAAACCTATGCCTATATGTATCTGTTTGTACATGAAAAAAACATAAAATCCTGCCGTGTCTGTTTTTAATATTTATACTACATATGATTCTCCTCACTTTACTTTTTTTTTTTTATACTTCATTTAAATGTTTTGAAATTACATTTCCGTGCAAACAATATGTATAAAATAAGTTTTGTTTCAATAATAGCAAACTTAATTTTCAACTTTATAAAAAGTAAATGCGTATGTTCGTTTTAATAAAGATATATATATAAGATATATTTTTGTATAATATATATGTCAGCCACCTTTAGTCAAGATTTTTTTTCCCCTCAATTTGGATTATGCTATTGAATCATTTATTGAGTAACCGTTAGGTGAAGACCCTTTGAGTAACCGTTAGGTGAAGACCTTGTTTTTTTTTAGTAACCGTTTTTGGTGAAGTAACTGTTTAGGTGAAGACCCCTTACACTTTAGAGTTTATAATTGTCGAGTAGCCTGAAATAATAGGTCTATGTCTGCAATCATTGTTTCCGTGTTATATTTGCGACCAGCGTTTACTAGCCTGAAATAATAGAAGTATGTGGTCTGCAATATGACAAATCTTTCTAATAAAATCATGATAAGAAAAAAATATTTGTATAGGTATATCTGTTTGTATATTTATATGTAGTCATATATTTGCTTATTTAGTGAAGTATATATTCATATATATGGGTGTATATGGTATACAACTCAGTATAGTTCAGTAAAACCCATTTTTATATAAATGTTTTTTAACAGTTTTTGATCTCAATGCATGATTCTATAAAATTGCTTGATAATTGTTAATCTATTTCGGGTTGTGACCAAAATGGTAGTTGGTTTCGATCCCAGGTTCTTAATTCGGAGTAGTGGTTATCATGGGATTTTATTTTTAATTTTTTTTTGTGTATATTTTGTTTTGTTAATCGTACTTTAGGCTGTTTAAATTGATTTTTTTTGTGTCATAACCAAAACGGTAGTGTGGTTTCAAACCCAGGTCAGACATGTTACCTTACTGAGTTGTATACGTTTTAGACTTAATTAATATTGTCATTTAAAATAGAATTTACTTATTCATGCAGAGATTTTTTTTTTAAAGTGAAGTGAAAATCAAAATAAATTTTAATCGCATTTAAATTTTATAATCCTTATCAATGTGTGCTTGGATCATTATCCATTAAGATGTATATTTGATATGGCCAGTTGGTCGCCAAAATGTGGGGGGGATTTACTGTCACAGTCAGATGATGTATGTTGATTTAACCCAGTTCGAATACTAGACGAAAGTACCTCGAAGCCACCCATACGCGAGATATTAAATCAAGAATACTATGACCTCTGCCCTATTCGCCTATTCTCAAGGCTAACTACGAACCAACAACACTATCTGAGACACACATAAATTATTTTCTCATCCGACCCAAAGCTTAGCATCAGGGGAGAGACATGGACAAGAATAGTTATAGAACTAAATAGTTAAATGTGCATAAAAGTATATGAAAAATGTGTTTTGCGTGCCTTGATCAATGGAAAAGTAAAATATAGCATTAAAATAAAATTAGAAAACTCAAGCTTTTTTAGTTAATGAATATATTTAATTAACGACTTTTAAAATGTTAGTAATGTTTTAATGACTTCCGCTATTCCCCTGAATTAATAAACAACTAATTAGACAATAAAAACAGATTAAACGATATAATATTTTTGTGGTCTAAGTCTTTTCTTCCCAATTTTAATAAAATTGTCAAATCGAATCTCCTCGATAAAGCACAATAAAAAAATCTTTCGCAAAGCATTTTCTAACTGCTTTGCGCTAAAACAGTTTAAAATTTTTTAAGACATATATAGCTAAATCAGATATACCTAATAAGCTAATGGCGGACAAAAGAGGCATTCTCGAGGAGAGCAATCTGGCAAACAAAGGAAACTTACTCGTATTGAATTTACAAACATTAAAGGAAAATGGAAAGATATTTTAATGAAAAATTAACTTTTAAACTTAACCGCAATAGAATACAAAATATTTATACATGTTAGTAATGAAGAATAGCGAAGAAAAAAAGGGTTAAATATATATAGATAGATGATCACGCAATATATATATATATATGATCACAGATGGAGCTTTACCAATAGCTCTCAAGCATTGTTTACAAAAAATGCTGAGAGAGACTCGAAATTTCAATATCTCTTTCAAATTGTCCCCACCTTTAAACCATGGTTTCAAGCTAATTGGCTTTTGTCAGTAAGGGTAGGGGGACTAGAAACTAGATCTAAAACCCCAACTCTACTGAACAGCATATATGTAAACTGTTCCTATCAGCTTGAAAGCACGAATTTTTTAGATACGTAAATATCCTAAAATCCAGCTAAACAAACTAGATAGCTATATGGGTCTGAAATCAGTTCAGTTTCTGCACATAGTATGAAAGGTTCTGCAATCTATATCATTGCTAAAACCTTCAAAGGTACATTTATGATAAACAAAAACAAGTTAAAAATTTTTTAACCTGCTTATAGCTTGCATTTTATGATCACAGATGGAGCTTTACCAATAGCTCTCAAGCTTTGTTTACAAAAAATGCTGAGAGAGAATCGAAATTTCAATATCTCTTTCAAATTGTCCCCACCTTTAAACCATGGTTTCAAGCTAATTGGCTTTCGTCAGTAAAAAAAAAAAAAAAAATTTTAACTTGTTTTTGTTTATCATAAATGTGCCTTTGAAGGTTTTAGCAATGATATAGATTGCAGAAGCTTTCTACTATGTGGAGAAACTGAACTGATTTCAGACCCATATAGCTATCTAGTTTGTTTAGCTGGATTTTAGGATACTTACGTATCTAAAAAATTCGTGCTTTCAAGCTGATAGGAACAGTTTACATATATGCTGTTCAGTAGAGTTGGGGTTTTAGATCTAGTTTCTAGTCCCCCTACCCTTTACTGACGAAAGCCAATTAGCTTGAAAACATGGTTTAAAGGTGGGGACAATTTGAAAGAGATATTGAAATTTCGATTCTCTCTCAGCATTTTTTGTAAACAAAACTTGAGAGCTATTGGTAAAGCTCCATCTGTAATCATAAAATGCAAGCTATAAGCAGGGTAAAAAAAAAATTTAACTTGTTTTTGTTTATCATATATATATATAAGACTAGTCTAATAAAAATGGTTACATGACAAATATAATTAAATACAACATTTCAGAAATATAATCAATGAAGCAACTAAGAAAGGTATGAACAAAAATGGGTAGAAAGTAAATAGTTCAATGGAGGAGAGATACGATTACCATCCTAGTTCCATGGTCATGTTCCCTCAACATGTGTGGCTTGATCTGTCCTTCGATAGGTATTTGCCCGGACAAGGAAAATGGAAATACGTAGCATGCTTTCATGAAAAGTCCTACAGACACGGCACAGACTTCAGATTAATATTGGGTGGATACTATGGCATTGTGATGGTATTTAGGACCTCGGCGGCTGGCAAAGCTTTGCCTAACTGCCAAGAATATTCATTTCGATCAAAATACTATGACTTTTAGCTCGTAGCATGTTCAAACTTCTCCATGATTTCGACAATGACAGTTAAATAACTTTTTGGAACAAGATCTCAACGAGAAGCAAAATCTGACAAAACTGAATGAATTCTCCCAAAGAGAAATCTGAAAAAGCAGCAAGAGAAATCTCAATGAATTCTCCAAAGAGAAATCTGACTGAAAAGCAAGCAAAAGAAAAATCTGAAAGAATTCTCCAAAGAGAAATCTCTAATAGGAAAAGCAAACTTTGAATAGCCAAGTCTTTTGTTCTCTCCCCTATTTATACCTTTTTGTAAGCTACCTTCTTTTGTTTTGTGTATGATTTTAGATCTTGATAAGCCCCGCCACGCTCCTTTGTTTCAAGGTAACATTTTCTAAAAATAACTTTTACTTTCTTATTCTAAATTTCTTTCTTTAAACTTTGAATTTTATTACTTAAAAAAGAAAGAGAAAGCCATCTTTAATTTGCCTTGAATGGGCTAATTAATTAAAAACATACATTCTTTTAGAAAATGTTGGCAGCTTATCTCAAAATAAAATCATATGCCATATTTTAACAAGATTTTAAAAAGAAAAATACATTCTTATTTCTTTTAATAAAATAAGCATTTTATTTCAGCAGAATTTTGCATTAACTCATATATATACGCTTGACGTATATATATGTTTGATTAAAAGATTTTAACAAGTAATTTTTTTAGTAGCAATTTAATGTTAGAATGGAATTTATTTAAAAGGAAATATTTAAATGCAAATACACATTTAATAAACATAATTAATTTTGGCTGTATTGCAAAACCTGCTGATATTGGGCTATAAAGTTAATTCAGGCTTACAATACTAATTAAGTTTATAGGAGGCTGTGAAGCATGGATCGGACTTTCAGATCAATTGCTTCATTAGTTATTAAAAAATGTGTTCAGATTTTAAAATCAAACAGGAAACAAAGAAGATTTCATTCATTTTGCAAATTGAATCAGCTCCATCTGAAATTTGATGAAGTGACAGCATTTTGCTTTGAATGAATATAATTTTAAAAATAATTCTGAAAATGAAATGTGATTTTTTAAAATTTATTTAATTTCTAAACAAAAATATCTATTGAATGAGATCAAATTTGTTATATTCTGATAAATAATAATGGGTTAATATCAAAATGAAAGTTGAAAGCTTAAATCTAGTGACAACAAAGAAATCTGTCAGAATACAAGAGGGTTAACAGAGAGAGACAAACACCATCAAAGCATGACTTTTTCTAAAAATGTAATTTTAATAATTTAATATTGTCAGTGGAATTAAAGAAAAGTTTAAATAATCAAGTATCTCCACCTTCTCTAAAGCAATAAGTATTTTAAGCAGAAAATAAAAAATAAATTAAAACAATGTCGTAAAAAGTTTAAAAATACTTTGAATTAGGTATAAAAAAAATACTATATTTTAAGCACACCATAATTTAAATTTTATATATACACTTTTATCAAATAATAAATGTAATCAAAACTAATGATAATAAAATGCAACAGATACAAATATATGGATTGCTTTTCCAAATGGTTGCAAAAATTAAATTAGAAAATTATTTTTTGTTTGCTTTTCTTTAAAAATTTCATACAGTGGATAAATGAATCAGTGAATTTTAATAGCAGCAGATGAGATGGGACCATTATATAAAGATAAATAATAGTATTTGAAACAATTCAGTTTATTTTCAAGCTCATGTATGGCACATTATTCTATTCAAAAGAAAATAATGCAAGGAAATGTTTATTCAGTTTTCTTTTTACTACATACAAAAGCAAAAGTTGACCAAGAATTTGCATAAATTGATTTTTTTTTTAAAAAAATTATTATACAACAATTTTTTTTTAAAAAAAGATCATTTAAATAAATTTCAAATTGTATTTAATAATTTATAGAAAAATTAATAATGAACTAAAAAGAGAAACAAATTTAGCAAAAGAAAAATGGTTGGAACAAGAATGTAGAGATAGAAATGTTTAACAGGTGCAAATATATGATCTGGTATTTGATAGAATTAGAAATGTCACTTGGGAGAAAAAGACATGGTTAACAAATAAAATTGCAGATAAGTATGAAAAGAGATTAACTGATAGCAATGATATACTTAAAATTAGAAAGAATATCTTCAAATTCTATTTAGATGAAAAAATAATTCAATTAATTATGAACTGGAAAATGAAAAAGATTTTGAAGTAGATGCTAAAGGTATGGATATATTGCCAGATGAAGAATGGTAAAGCTGTTGAATATGATGCAATACCTATTGAATTTTTGAAAGAAATAGGATAATTTACTAGGAAGGAAATAGTTGGACTTTGCAATTTGATATATAACAGTGAAGTTTGGCCTGAAGATTTTTTTAAGGACTATAGTGATTCCAATTGCTAAAAAAAAAAACAAAAAAAAAAACATTAAATGTGAATAGTATAGAATAATAGGTTTGTTCTCTCGTGCTTCTGAAGTTTTATTGAAGATTTTAGCTCAAAGAATTTATGGTAGAATATTTATTATATTGGAGAAGAACAGATTGATTTTCAGAGAAAGTGTTGGAATAATTACAGAAAGATATATTAAAAAAGATAAAGGAATTTGTGTATGTTTTGTTGAATTTGGAAAAGAATTTGATAGAGTAATCTGGAATAAACTTATGATCATCTGAAAAAATAAAGGTATATTTTGGAAGGAGAGAAGATTGATTTGGAATATATATATATATTATACCGGATACTCAATCTATTCTGAAACAGAGGGCGCCACTAGACCACTACGTGTCTGGAAAATTTGTTTACTGTGATCAGAATAGATGATGATGATGGTTTGCGCCGACTAGACCCAGGGAGAAACAAGAGATCTTAAATTGTTTAGACAATTGAGACAAAAGCACAAAGACAAACGTCAGCCAAATTAAGTTTAAACACATTCCATAAATTTTATTATGAGAAAATAAATTATTAAATATAAGTTTATGACACAATAGATGGGGGTTAACTCAGGCGTGTACCAGACATACTAAAGGCAAAGCTATGACAGACTGACTGATCTTCTAATAAACAAATTTAAAAGGGAGGAAGCAAATTTCATTCAGCGGAGGATTCACCTAAACATTGGTTTTCACTTTCAGATATTTAAACCCTATGCCCCTGAAATAGATCAAAGAATCCAGCGCCGATGAGCTGTTCAAGATCTAAAAATTGGTCAGACCTTGAATGTCCTTATATCGGTATGAGCTGCACCTATTACTACGTTTAAAATAACGGTGATTGATCCACCTCAAGAACAACCGACAAACATGACTGAAATGAAGAAACAATTAAAACTGGTGAATCCCAGCCAAACGATTGGTGAAAATTACTTTAAAATTAATAATTAAAGATCCCACTAAGGGACAAGTAAATAATTAGAAAAACAGTTACGTCTGCCCAGCATTTAAAGAAAATAAACTTACAAACAAATTCTGAGTACACGCTCTGACAAATTTAAAGCACACATAATAAATACAAAAAGAAATCTATCGGAGAGTGCACATGAGTACGAAATATCAAAAGTTTAAATACTCTAGCAGAACGAAAGTATTGCTCACCTGTAATTTAAGAAAGGATAAATTTTATCTTCCTGCTGACGACTTATAAAATTACAAAAAAAAACACAATTCTAATTTCCGCCTTTAGAGATATTAGAAACGAAATCTCCACCTGCGAAAATCAGACAATAAAGTCGTCAGCCAAAAGATTTTTGGAGGTTTAGCAAGAGGGCAAACATAGAGTATAAAATTAATTATTGAATACTAAATAATTACAGGTAAGCATAAAAAAATATATATACAAGACTGCTAAAGCATTTACAAAAGCGAGGCATAAAATATAAAACTCATTCGTCACTCTCCAATAAACAAAACTGAAAGCAAATTGGAATCTTAAAACTAAGATTCCAAGACACACTACAAAATATTGGAAATTAGAGCAAATATTAAATATGAGGCTATATTGATTTAAGAATACATATTTATGATTAGATTGAGCGGAGATTTAATGAGAATTAATTTACCCTGGGAAGAATAAAAACGAAAATAGTTACCTTTCGGTAAAACAAAGTTCACGTAGAGTGCGCACTTTTACTTAAGTTCATTTTCAGGTTCTTTAGGCAGCAAGGTAGATGTAGAGAGGTTCCAGCTTCTTTTAGGTGTTCAAGGCATTACTGGAGCAAACTTGGAAGTCAGGGATCCGTCTTTTGTGGAGTTAGCAAGCCATTCGAGTGGTGATAACAAGTATAGAATTTTTCATTTTTGCAAGCGAAAGTATTTAATAACAGCTGATGTCCTTTAACTAAGAAATTTAAATGTCCGCGCTGATATAACTTTCACGTGAGAAAACCACTTGTCTATCTCTCAAAACTGAATTAACTGACACTCCAAATTTTCGGGGCTATTTATACGTTGCTCCATTTCCCGTGAAACACTTTACTTGTTGTCCAATTTCTACGCCTTAGGCAGGGCAAATATTAATCTCCCGCTCAATCTATCTAAGAATTCTACCCAGGGTTTATTGAAATGAAAACAACAACATAAAAATCAAATCTCCGCTATCAAAATTGTTTACAATAATTAAAATAAAAGCAACAGGAATGCAATTAGCTAGCCAGCTTGTTTTTAAATCAAATGGATTTAAAAACAGGCGGTATATGAAAACTATTTTAAAATAAACGAAAAACATTTTTTTAAAAAATCCGTTTTACATATAAACGTGTGTTTTGATACACGCATTCTTTTTAAATAATAATGAAAATTTAAACTCTACGTTTAATGAAAATTAAAAGCTTAATAAATTTCTTTTTTTTGTAATGACACCATTGAATCGAATTTCAATCAGGTTCAATATATATATATACTGGGCAAAGGATAAGAATTAGACTGGGGAATAATGAAATTGATGAAATCAAAATAGAAAGAGATATTAGGCAAGAATGCCGTATATGCTAATTTATTTAGAAGAGATGTTAAATAATTATGGAGACTGTGGAGGAGCAAATGTTAGTGGTATAATAATAAAATTATAAGATTTGCAGATGATATAGCTCTAATAGCTGAGGATGAAAAGTGTCCTTAAAATATGTTGAATAAATTGGAGGAAGAATGTATGGAATATAGAATCAAGATTAATGTTGAAAAGACAAGTATTTGTGCATAGGAAAAAATGCAAAATGACTGCAGATTGAAATCTATAATAAAATAGTTAAATAAATAAAGAGATTTAGATATTTTGGTAGTTAGTTGAGTCAGGATGGAAAAAGTGAAGATGAAGTTAAAAAAAGAATAGAAATTGGCAAAGAAGGCATTTATTAAGAAAAAGAAATAGTTTTAACAAGGCTGTAAACCTTAGCAATGAGCGTCTGAAAAAATCGTCACTAGGGATCTCTGTAGGTCTTTAAAACACATGCTTACGCTATGAAGAAAAGACCTACAGAGGTCCCTAGTGACGATTTTTTCAGACGCTCATTGCTAAGGTTTACAGCCTTGTTAAAACTATTACTGAAATCATAGTGAGCGTTTAATAAAATTTATAAGAAAAGGAAAATATTTGTGGACTTTTGAAGAGTGAATTAAAAAAAAGTAAATGCCATTGTGAAACATGGACAATGTGTAATAAAATTAGGAACAGATTGTAAAACATTGAGATGTGGACATAGAAAAGAATAAAAAAAATCAATTGGATAAATAAAATAAATGAATAAGTTTTGAAAACAATATATGAAAAAAAAAAGATTGATTGAAGAAATTAGAATGAGAAAAAGAAACTGGATTGAACATACATTAAGAAGAAAGTATAGTTTAACCCTTTTCCCGCGCTCGACGAGGCTCCTCGTCGACATCTAAAATCACTCTAACTCAGTTCGTTTTCATACGAAAAAATTCGTTAAATACGTATTGAATTCGTTTTTAAAAGTTCTGTACGATGGTGACATCTTCCGATTTATTTTAGAAGTAAAAAATAAAAAAAACGCATTTAAACCTAAACAAAGAAGGAACATTATTTGTGATTGGTTCTTAGCATGCTCTCAGCCGAAAAAGACATTCTGATTGGCTGGAAAGAACAAAGAAACTGCCTGATCAAAGAAAATAAAGAAAAACGCTGAGATTTTCATTTCGAATACGATTTAAATTATTATTAAATAATATTTATGGAAATTAAACATAATTTTCAGAGAGAATAATAAAAAAACAAAATTATTTTCGAAAAATATTGAAGATTTAAGTAAATATATTGAAGATGTAGTAAAAAGAAATATTTACTTTTCTATAACGTAAAAGTCGATCTTTTTGTTTACATTATAACTTTTATGTTGCCGATATAGAATATCTTAGAATAAATAAATAGCAATTTATTTTTGAAAGAACTTTTGTTTTCTTCATGACCTGAAAAATTAATTATATACTTTTTATAAACGTATCTGAGTTGAATTTAATATTATAGGCGAATATGTTTTAACAATAGGCTTTGTCTTCAGTTTGTGAGTTGGCCAATTAAAAGATTTGATTTTTACCTCATACAACCAATGATTTAATTAGCGGTTTAAGGGTTAAGGAAAGATATTTTATAGGGAATGGTAAGTGGAAGGAAACAACAAGAAAGAATGGAAAAGATTGACAATATTGGATAATATAAAAAATGGGAAGAGTCACTGGAATTGAAGAGCTGGATAATAAAGAGAATCGAGTGGAAAAATAGATAATGATGTGACTACTCTCTGGACTTATCCATGGGACAGAATACTGTTGATGATGATAAGTGAGAAAGTATAAAGTTTATAATTGAATGCAGAGCATAGTTCACTACAAAGGAAAGATTAACAATACTACAAATTAACTACAGCGTAGCACTGCTTTTAGATAAAGTCCGGTTTGCAAGTTTGAATTACAAAATAAAAAGGAAAGAAGTAAAATTTACAGAGTTATAAACATTTTATTTCGATTTATTTTATAGTCTTATAAAGTTATTTCCTTTTTTTAATTTTTTAAACACTGCGCTCTAATAAAAATAATTTTTTAAAAATAAAACATGGTAATTAAAATACATATAATGAAAGTTCCTTATACACATAGATATTTCACGTGTTTATTAAAAAATAATCAGCAAGGTTGAAATAATCATCTTGAAGTCATAAAATACTATTGTTGGTGTAACTGTAACTTAAGAATATTATGATGGACAACTTTTCCATATAGAAGAATAATCAGTCCTTATCTCAGTGCAGACATCAATTCATTTTATATTGTTGGCACATTAAGGTCCATATTTTATTAAAAATGAAGAAAGTAAGGAAAAAAAATGAATAAACGAAGTTAAAATTCCAATTCCTTATCAAAAACGACAAATAAATATGAATAAAAACTATCATCAATATTTCACTATGGAAAAATGCTGAGACGATTTGTCTCCATGCAAGGAACTATATAAAGCATTTACATTTTTCTTCTCTCTCTATATATATAAATATAACACTTTATGATGCAGAAATAACACAACTATCTGCAATGTTTTCTCAAGAGACCTAGCATTTTTCTCTGAGATAGTTTCTCCATAATTAACTTGGCTAACAATTCAAAATTGGTTAGTAAATGAGTATCTAAATATTCTTAGCTAAAACAAGAACGGAAAACTGCTCAAATCATAACCACCTAACAACGAGCATACTACTTTCTCCTGCTCTGTTCTCTATAAGAGGCTGTTAGAAACGCAACGAGCTTTTTATATAAAGTACTTTAAATATATATACAGTTATTTTTAGATAGTAAACAGTAATTAATTAGACAAGCTTTCAAATTATAAATCCTATTTATGAGAAGCAATAAAGACAAAGTAAAAACTACATTAAATATTGACTAAATTATAAAATAAAATAAAAAACATAAAGCAAATGTAACCACATAAAATAATTTAAAGTAAAATGAGTATAATAATTTTAAAATAAAAATAAATTTTATTAAGAGTGCTGCCTTTTTCCTCCTTTTTTTAGCATTCACTGACTAATAAAATATATATATCACTAAGCCTCATATATACGTAATTGTATTACCTGAGACTATAATTAACTAAGATTAAAACATTTCGCATAAAGAATCATTCAGAGGGGGGAGCAAAGAGTAGAAAAGAAAACATACAAAAAAAATGGCTAAGCTTGGTTGCATGTCCATTATAATATGAAGATAAAATGAGATCATGATGGTATTGATATTTCTATGAAAAGCAATGAATGACGCAAACAATTAATGAAAATTTCTATTCACTAATGAAGATTAATGACATTTTAAAAAGATTAAATATTAAGTTTAATAAAATTCTAAGCATATATGCGGATGCAAGTGCATATGAACGTTCAAAATAATAAAAGACACGCATATGTACAATCGCTTACATATATTCATATTGAATAAATCTGCTGCTATATAACATAAAACGTGTATTTAGATAAATTTACTTCATTTTAAAATTAAACGTTCAATAATCTAAAAATTATAAGACGTAAGTTTTGTTTTAATTTTATCGTTCATTTAAACACACTCACATAACATAAATACCAATACCAAGCATGGATGCATTAATCAATAATCAAGTGAGGGAATTTATTACAGGGATATGCGTAAATGCAGAGAATGGAATTAACTAAATAAATTGAAAATCTGAGACAAAATAAAATTAATTTACAAAGTAAAAAATAGATTATTTGTAGTTATTATATATTGGACTATTTCCATTATCTAACTTAACTCTTAATGATTTTAAAAGGGAAAAAAGTCAAATCTGATTTATTCTTTATCAAATATATTCAACTTGGTTAGTAATAATACACAAATAAGTACGGAACACAATGTTTACAGTTGTATTATCCTCTCTTATTCAGATATATATCAACAACTCTAAGAAGAGAGAATATAACAGTGCTTGTTAAATATCAAAACAATAAGAGATACATAATGCAATTTTATAAAGAAGGATTATGGTTTTATCATTATCAGGTATCTAGGTACCTATTTATTATTATATGTGTGTTCACTGCCATTGACTTTTGCATTTTATGTTTAAAAAAGATAATGGTAATATTCTCAAATTCTTGTTACAAGTATAACTTGGAAAATACCATTATTTTTAGCATCTCACCATCATTTTCAACCATTATCGATCCACTGCAGAGTGAAAGTTTCTCCAAGTTCAATCCAGTTTCTTTTATTTCTAACCTCTCTTCTCATCATCACCTCAACACACTTCCTTATTTCATCCATACATCTCATATATGGTCTCTTTCTAGGTCTTTTACAATCATTTGGAATCCTGTTTAAAATGTCAACTATTCATCTATTATCATTCTCCTAGCAATATGACCAGTTTAAGTTTAGTAGGTCTTAATTCTTTCAATGATGTCAATAACACATTTGTTCTCTCATCCATGTATTTCACTTTTGATCTCTTATTGTTATTCCTAACTTATATCTCTCCATATTTCATTAAGTGATCTGAAGTTCCTATATTGCTCTTCTGTTAAGTGTCCCGAGTAAAACACATTTACTAAAAATGTCTCTTTTCAAACAGCATATTTCCTTTTAATGTTGTTATTTCTACCTAAAACACAATAATTAAGTTTAATTCTATAATAAATTTCATCCATTTTGTTTCCACGTGTAGTAATAATCTGATCAGAGTATTTGTAGTTATTAACTTCTTTTAACTCATCATGAATAATATTTATTTTCTTCTTTTGAGAAAATCCATAAAACATTACTTTAGTCTTTTAATATTTACCTTTAGTCTTACTTTCTTACTTTTATCTAATCATTCTGGCAATATTTCTTGGAACTCGGAAGCATTATTTGCAAAAATAATTATCTCATCTTCAAAATCTAGATGATTAAATAATCTCCAATTCACAAAATTCTTCTTGCAAAACTGCTGTAAAAAAAGTTTTGGTGATATAGAGTCACTCTGTTGCACACCCTTTTCAATGTTCATCTTTTTAGTATCATTATGTAATTTAATCATTGCTATTGCATTTTTATAAATATTCTTCAGAATATGACATTATCTTGTATCTATATTTCGATAATCCAATGCTTTAATCACTGAAAAAATACTTAAAGAATTAAATGCCTTTTCATAATCTACAAATCCAAAGCATAATGGCAACAACTCATATTAACTGGTCCTTTATATAACTTCTCTCAATATTTGGACTATAATCTACTGTACTAAAACCATTTCTAAATCAAGCTTGTTTATTTGTCAAACAATTAATTAAATATTTAATCTCCATCTCCTTTTTTTTTTCTTTTCAAAAATGTCAGATTAATTATGCAGGAGCAAAATTTTGAAACTTTTCCCCCCACAAGATCATGGAGGATAATAGACATTTAAACACACATAAACATTCATATCTTACTTTGTTAATTCAATATTGTAATGGTCAGAATCGTGTGATCAGCCAACAAGATGCAGAGATCTAGCAAAAGTACTTCAAACCCAGCATGTTCAAGATATGGTAGTCACGGAACAGTACTAAGCTTTAACCTACTTGCCAGTGCCCCAAAACCTCCACTATCTGACCAACGCTCCTGATGCTACTAATGGTCATTATTTTTCTTTGGTCCCGGTGGTCAGGGTAAAACAAGGACACTATCAATTGAACTCAGCCTGTCATGCACTAGAATTATCAAATTATTCTAAGATACTCAACCAAGTACTTTGATACAGCTCAGAATATTATTTCAAATATTTCATAGGTTTTGAATACACATAAATGCTTTAACTAAGTGTGGATATAGTTGGGTGGATGGGATGAACCAGGGAATGACATGACAACTGTATAGATATACCTGATTTATTAACACAATTCATTAGAAGATAGAAATAATAACAATGTTTGGATCTTATTATGATCCATGTATGGGTGTACATATAATCCAAAAAATAATAATTACAATATTTAATCATCAGTTATTTATAAAGGTACAGTATTTAGATATCACTAGGATAAATGTATGATTTTTACAAAGAATTCACCTGTCAATAATGACAACCAAGGTTTTGAACTAAAAATAACAATTACAATAATAAACCTCAATATTAGATGTGTGTGAGCATTAGACTGAAGTCGTACTATCAATAATGACAACAGAAGTTATGGACAAAAAATAATAATTTCAATAGTATTTAAACATTAGTGTTAGATGTGTGTGTGCATTACAATGAAGTCATACTGGCATTCATGACAACCACAATTATGAATCAGTATGATACTGTATGGGTATTGCAAATTAACCAGAAACAATAATTACAACACATAGTAAATATCAGTATTATACGTGTGTAAGCATAAAACAAATTTTTATGTTGAAAATGATAATATTAGATCAAGAAATATGCCACTATAAAATTAATATGCCAATTGTCAAGAGTAAACACAATACCTGGTTAAATTAAGCCAGAGACCAGAAATATATATATATATATAATAAATTTATGTGTGTGTTCACATACATAGGGAAAGCGAAGTATATATTTTTATTATTATATTTACTTTTAGTATTCCCAGCAGGAGTTATGGACCATGGTAAATATGGTTTATCTATCCCACACAGCATTACCAACAGGCATGATCAAGAAATCTAATTACAAAAGATCAGTGGCATATGGGTTTGAATTCTGTGCTGGCTATATTATTATTGGCATTGGCAGATGGCCAATCTCCATTGTCGAGCAATAAAATAGATAGAGATGTTCCTATGAAAACACATTCGCAATCAGAGTGGCATGTGTAGGAAATAATGGAGTGTGGGCTTTGAGTCCCTATCGTCATAGAGTACCCATTTATCACTCAAAAACATGGCTATCCCCAGGACCGGTAAAAATATCCATCTGGCAGCTCGCATAGCATTATTCAACATATATTCATTATTAAAAGCCATATAGGCACAGATCATTCTATTAAGCAACACAGATATATTTACCCATAAAAAGCATTAACTCATATCTGTATAGATATTTTCTTAAGCCTGTATTTCATAAGTAATAATAGGAAAATTTAAGATAACCATATTTTATAGGGTATAAAACACCCATGTGCTTAAATATAAAGCTCAACCACAAAATGCTAGAGGCAAAAACACTACTGCTGAGATAGTACTTTTTCCCCAAATGTATGCGTCACTAAATATATATATAGTGAGGTGAACACATACTTTTTTAATAAGTAATATTGCCCATTTTACATTTAACCTTTTAACCGCTAATTATATTATTGGTTGTATGAGGTAAAAATCAAAGCTTTTAATTGGCCAACTCACAAACTGAAGACAAAGCCAATTGTTAAAATATATTTACCTATAATATTAAATTCACTTCAGATTCCTTTATAAAAAGTATATTAATAATTTGTCAGGTTATGAAAGTGAACGAAAGTTCTTTCAAAAATAAATTGCTATTTATTTATTATAAAATATTCAATTTCGGCAAATTTAAAAGCGAACATACAAACAAAGAGTTGCTGACGTAAATGCTTTTTTTTTTCAGTTTTACGTTATGGAAAAGTAAATATTTTTTTTTGCTAAATCTTAAATATTTTTACCAAAATCTTCAATATTTTTCAAAAATACTTTTGTTTTTTTAGTATATTTTATGAAAATGATTTGTAATTTCTCAAAATATACTTTTTTAATACTTTAAATCATATTTGGAATGAAAATCTCAGCGTTTTTCTTTATTTTCTTTGATCAAGCAGTTTCTTTGTTCTTTCCAGCCAATCAGAATGTCTTTGTCGGCTGAGAGCCAATCACCGACAAACTTATTTATTTGTTTAGCTTTAAATGCCGTTTCATTGATTTTTTACTTGTAAAATAATTCAGAAGAAGGCAGCATCATATAGAACTTTTAAAAACCTATCTAATAAGTGTAAAATGTCTATCCTAGCATTAAAAATAACGGAATTAGAGTGACATCAACTGTCGATGAGAAGTCTTGTAAGAGGTGGGCTAAGAGTTAAGAAAAAGAATAACTATCATTATTATTATTTTTTTAACACATAAATAAATGCATATATACATTATTTCATTTTAATTGTCATAAAGAATCTTAATCAAATCTAAATCAAATAAATAATAATATTAACACTCATTTATATTCTTAATTTTCTTTAACAAGGTATTGTAATTATGTATATACGAGTAGAGGGCGGATTTTAATACAGATATTTGATTTTTTTTTCTCTCTCCTTTTTTTTTTAAATAAATGACATTTTACCCAGTCAGAATTAGATAAACGATTTAAGAAATTCAAATTTGACTGTTTGTTACTTTACAATTATAAAAATAGTTATCCCTCTCCCACTTTAAGATTTGAAATAAACAAATTTATGCATGAAATTGATCTAATAGTAAAATATAATAATCCAATACTGGCTGAATTTGGCATAGTTAACACTAATCAAGAAAATGTATATTTTATAATTAAAGAGAACATACTGGCATATTTCAAAATAAATAATAAAAGCGGTATTTATAAACTTCATAGTAATCTTTTGTTCCGTTTTTTTAGAATTAGACATTACACTCTTTTTTTCTCTACCATTAATAAGTAGAAATCTAGTTATAACACATATTGACTTGTTAAAATAATAATAATGAATTAGAAATACTCATATATATCACTGTCCTTTTGAAACACATTTTTTTTAAAGATAGAGTCTTTTACCGATCAGTTATAAATCTGAGGAAATTCAATATTCTAGAGTTTTTTATAGAAGGCATTTTTTATATATAAATATTTTTTTAAAGATTGAAAGTTCATACTTTCAATGATGCCACTTTGATGAGGCAACTATCTTCTTATTTCAGGACCCACCCTTGGCATTACTAGACATAGTACAGGCTGGATTCAAAGTTGGTTCTCCATTTTCTCAGCGGCAGCAACGTGGAACTAATTGGATTTCTTTCCTTCCCACAGATGCATTTTCTGGAAATTTTCCCCTGAGGGGAAGGATAAATGTGACTACTCAGCAGTCATGATGATTCTTTGACATCAGATTACATTCAATGTCTATTAGAGAGAGTCTTTCACTTTCACTTTGACTCTTAAAACTTTTTTTTTACTCTTCTTTTGATTTTTTACTTTTGACTGCCCACAACTCTCTCTGCTTTTAATAACTCTTTTACTTTTAAACTCTTTTACTGCCCTCACTAGAAAACCAACTCGGTATTTATATGCCTGTAACTTTAAACAAAACTTTTCTCAGCACAACCAAAAATCAGTACAGTCTTTGTTTAATCTTATATTTTTTTCTTAACACCTATATCATAACTGCTTTTGTTAGAAATGAAAATAGACTGGTTGACTGATCTTTAATTTAAAACTAGTTAGCAAAATCCTATTAAGATTCAATTAAGGTACGAAAATTTTGATTGCATTTTTAACTGCCTTAAAGATGAAAAATAATTAACATTTCCATACAACTATATCTTTCCCGAATCTTTAAAAAAAATACTCATAAAAAATGTTATTTGCAAAGAAAGAATGAGTCAACTTATATTTTCCATTTTTCTTTGTCTTTTAGGAAAAACATATAGACAAAGGAAATATATTTTTCTTTTCCAAATATATAACAAAAAAAATGTATTTTAATAAAACAAGATATACATATATGCCCTCTCATTCAATAACACACACACATGCATCTGTATATTATTTTTTTAAAAAAAATGAAAAATAGATATTTGATCTATAAAATCTCTATATATACTATTTTTAAATAATAACTAACATGAAGCTCTGCGTGTGCATACACACTGATCGCTTCAATATGAATATAAAATAAAGTCAAATTTGTAATTTAATTAATAATACATTTTAATCATTTTCTTGCAAGTTAAAGCACTATTCTCAAATTTACTATTGCACATAATGCAGATTAATAATCTAATATCATGGTAGTTTGAAATTAGTTCATTATCTACCAAAATTTATTCATATTATACAACTTCTAAGTGTTGAAATAAGTTGATGAAAAATCTGAGACATATGAAATGAAAATTAATGTTATAAGAAGGGTGTAAATTTGCTCCAACAGTGTTTTCAATTTTTATAACATTGATCTTTGGAATTATTTGTAGATAGTTTAATCAAACAGGGATAAAGATAAGATATGTGTTCGATGGTCGAATTTTTAATTTGAATCAATTAAAAGCAAAAACAAGAACTTCTTGGATTCTATATTTACAATATGCTGATGATTATTCTATTTCTGCCAGTTGAAAAGGTGATTTACAGAATACACATAATATTTTGAATGCAACATATAAAGATTTTGATTTATTAATTAATATTCAAAAACTCCAATTCTTTATTAGCCAGTGATGGAAGAAAAGTTCTCAGTAATCTTTAGCTTGGAGGGTAATCAATTTAAAATGTAAATCAATTAATATATCTTTGTAGTTTTATAACTAGAAAGGTGAACTTACATGATGAAAACAACACAAACTTCATTGTCTGCTAATGCTTTTAAAAAATTAAAAGGTAGAATATTAATAAATCATGTGCTTCCTCTATTCCAACTCTCACTGATAGCATAAAACAGGACCTTTCTCCTTCAATTAGGGTTACTACTTTCCTTATGTTTACCAACTGATTCCTAAGAATCTATTTTTGCTTCAATCCTATATCAAGAAATTGTAATCATTGCTTTACAATAAAATTTCAAAAATTAAAAATAGAGACAAGGCATTTTCCCCTCCAGATATTGTTGATACTACATAAAGTCTAGTTTCTCTTCCAACCCCATTAAAAGCAGGTGGTTCTTCAAGCGTTGTTAGCCGAGAGGTCATCGCAGCCTCTTGCAAGCAAGTAGTTGGTTGCAGACGGTTGTGGGTTCGCATCCCGGCCAATGCTATGACATAAGAAAAAAAAAAAGCAGATGGTTCTTTCCTGTTTTTTTTTTTTTGTATGTCTTTGCTATGTATTTACAAAATGTATCTTTTGTAATTTATATACCATTTTATTTGTTTTTTTTGTGGTATACTTTATATTATCTAGTTTAATTGTTAATTATTTTGTCTAAATTTGTATAAAATTTTTGACTAATAAAAATCTTCTTTTTTTTTTAGTTTAAAAAAAAAAGAGATAAATATTTCATCACAGAAAAATAACTATTATAGTTAAGATAGTTGCATAATGCTAGTATTTTTATGTAATTTATTATATATAAATGAGCTTTAGACACCGTCTTGATGCAATATAAAGATAGAAGAGTTTCATTTAAAGAAACTCTGTAGTATTTTAAAACTATAATGAGCAAGATCATGAAACCAATCAATATTTTTTTCAACTTATTGGAAGTGACACTATAGAGCGCATAATTGTAAAATCACACTTTCATTGGATTGAACATGAATGCAAGATTTCCTAAAAGTGTGTTTTAGGATAAACTTGAGAATGGTTTTCAGGAAAAGCCAAACTCTGTTTATATTATTAGGATTATCTCAAACACACTACAAAATTTATATACTTTATTAAGCTTATAAAAATATTAAATATAAAAATTACTTCATTTTCCAGCCATGAATAATTCAAAATTTTCAGTTTTTCTTATAGATATAAAATCGTCTAAATTTATTAAATAAATGAGCAACAAAATTGTTCTTGCTATATAATTTATTCCTAGCATATATATTTATTTGGTGACATCTACCCTTCTACAACATATATGTATACTTATTTATTTTATCGACACTTGTGCAATCGTTCATTAGTATGATGAAAGAACATCAAAAACGTTTATTTTCTTTTAAAGTTACACTCTTAACCTAATCCACGTATATATTGCTATTATTTAAATTTATTATATCTCAGCAGTGATCTGATTCATGGTCATCATAATACACACATATGACTTGTGCCAAAAAACTTTATGGTGCAACAATGACTGGGCCAAGATTAATTCTTTTCAAAAGAATTATAATGTTTTTCTCAGGTAGTTGGCACATAGCTAATCCAGTCAAGCATCCAATATTGATCAGTAATGACTGTTTACTATTTTTTAGCTGGTGCAAACCCATTCAACCTTCATCACTCGGAAATTGGCAAGTCTGGTGAATGTTGTTCCCTCTTTCACTCTTCTTCTATGAAGGACTGTTGGAAATGCCCTTACCCTGCAGTGGCTATTTATTTATTTCTTAAAAAAGTTTTACTTTTATATATGTATGGGTGTGTGAGAAAGGACTAATTAATATAATAGATAGCATATCAATCTAGACTGCAAATCCAAATCCCAATTTCAAAATTGGCTTAGGATTTTTCATATAGCTAACCTATAGCCAGATATTGGAAAAAAAAATGAAAACTTAACAATTTACAGTTAGAGGGAAAACTGTAAAAACTTTCACTGCTGAGAGCAGGAAAGTCAGGATTGGTAAATGTCTTTTTCCTTCACTTTAATCCTGGGGTTATTGAAAAGGTCCGTGTGCTGCAGTACATTATTAAACGTTAATTTTATCTTTTACCTATAGTTTGTTCTGTATGTATATAGGCAAGAGATTTCTCTAATTTTCATTAAAAAAATATCTACTTTAGCAAAAATTACTAAAGGCCATAAAAAATATATAGTTCAATTGTTAGTTCAACGGCTTATTAATACCCCCTCCCCCCACCAGCCAAATCATCAGCAATAAAGAAAACGATAACTTCTCCAATATTTTTGTTAACATTTTATTTTTCTTAAAAATGCCCCCCACCCACTCAAAAAAAATTTTTTTTTTTTTTTTTTGCATAAATGAAAGTTGTTTTTTTTTTTGCGAAATTATAAAAAAAAAAAATTTTCAAATTTTATAATTTTTCAAAATTGTTTTAAAGTACAAAGGGTAATCAATTAATTTTTAAATCTAAGTAAAACGGGCGTTTTTATAGCACATTTCCCGCATGAAACTTCGAATTGATTAAGTTTAGCAGCAAACAGTTATCATAAGCCTTGACTTGAAGAGAGTTACAATCAACACATTGTGTCAAACTGAACAGTATTATATCACTTATTATTGGGCCCTGCATAATTTGGTGCAGCGATAAAATGGAGACCCTGGAGGTCGAGGTCTATCCCAGCTCTGTCACTTCTGGTGCTTAAACTTCTTATGAATTCCCAAACAATAAACTATTCGATTATTTAATTTTAATTATTACAGTATTAATATTTTTAAGTGCTTGCTACTTAGTTATACGAATTGCTGATATTTCACTGTCCTAATTATAAAAACATCACAGACAGATGTAAGTTTTAAGAACCTTAATAGTAAAAGTTTCTAATGATGATTACTATTTTAAAATCTGATCTTAAAAGGTTCTAATTTGAACTTCTTGATTCCACATAATGACATACTACAGAAGAAAATACAATATGTTAATATACCTAATAACAACATTAAGATTACCAGCCAATTTAAAAATTTGTTAAGAATTTTACATATACTAAACTTACATTAAAAAAAAAAAAATCTATTGTTTTTTTTTTTTGCCCCTTCCAAAAATTTAAACTAGCTTTTATCTATCTCAAAAAAAAAAAAAAAAAGAGCTCATTTTAGCTTATTTTATGATCCATATAACTGCGTCATCAGGATGACCCCCCCCCCCGCCATTGTACTATATTATTTGTAAATATTTGAAAATCAGGCGCTCTTCACAAACCTGGAGCTTAATTGTAAATGCCTAGTTTGTTGATTTAAAATGTTTTCTACATTTATATAACATTATATTATCAACCAGTTTGCTGTGCAGAAAGGATTTTGCTATTAACTGACAAACGACTTTAATTTCAAATTTTTGATGATCACTCCATACAATTGTTATTTCTACATGATTAATCATATAGTAAACAAACATAGATGGGTGTCTTACCAAAATGCATTAGTCAGCAACGGTTAGTTTATTGGCTTTTTATTTCTAAGATGAAGAGATTCTATGGTTTTTCTTCTCAAGTTTTCTTAAAGGCAGGATGAATGGGTATGTAAATGATTTTTTAAAAATAGATATTTACAATCATAAAAAAAACACAACTAAATTACAACTCTTATTTTTAAGGTTAGCAACCAAAGGTAGAGGTGCTAAGAATCACCAAATTGCATCTGCAACTTGATAATGACATTTTATTTAGGTATTTATATTCGTAGATCACTTTAAAGTCGAGGAAATTACATAAATTGGAAAAACTGTCTGATATTAATTGGGCCACTACTGGACTTTTAAAAATTACAAGAAAATGTGAAAAGACAATTTAAAAAGTGGATATGTACTTTACTACAAAAGCACAAATACTGGAAGTGCAAGTGGGGTGAATTTCTTTATAAATAAAAAGTGAGCAAACTACATTGTGAAGACTGGTAGTGTTTCAGACAATGGCAAGATTAGTAATATTCAATTGGAATGAAATATCCTACATGTAGATAATTCAGGTTTATCATTATTGTTTATTGTCATAAAAAAATTGAAAATTTTTATATGGAGGTATAAAGTGCTTTGGACCAGACCAAACAACATTTTAATAGTGTTATGAGGGGTTTTAATGCTTAATACTGTGAGTAAGCATGGCTATAGTGATATAATTGAGAGACACAGACCTCTTGTGGACTTAGCAGAAAAAGAAAAAAAATGTATATTGTGAATTATTTCTTTGAGAAAAATGCTAAATGGAAATGAATATGAAAACATCCAAATGAAGGTACAACAGAACTGGATATCAAGAAGGTAATGTTCTTAATTAAATGTAAGAAATGCTAATCGATTAGTAAGACATAAGATAGTTGTAAGTAAGAGAGATGAAAACAATTAAGTAAGGCAGTATTAATAATTGATATTTCTAATCTTCAGAAACACTTCAATAAATTTAAATTAGAACTTACATCCATTTAAATATTAACAGACTTATTTAAAGATGGTTCTAAATTAACTGAAATCAATAAAAAGATGACCGATATTCTATTAATAACTGTATGAAAGATAATTGGTATAATAAAACAGCAATTTACAAGTAAATTTTCTATTCAGATAATATATAAAGAAAAGAAGGAATATATATAGATTTTAAAAATAATTGTTTTAAAAAGAATTAAATATCTAATGTTTTGTAAAATATATATATATGAAAAAGTACTAATAATGATATAAAAAAATATAATTGTGAATTGGCAAGGAAAGGTAAACAAATCAGTTTCAAAAGTGTAAAACAACATCTTGAATATTGGAGGAAAAGTTGTTTCTGAAATAAAAAGAAAATATGAAACTGTGGCTAAAAAGAAAGATATAAAATGTGTGGAAAAGTTCTATAAATAATTATATGGGAATAAAAGAACAATAAAACAAAATATTCCCTAAGTTATTACATTTTTTGAATTGCCTGGCATTTTAAATGATAAAGTCAAGCATTGGTGGTCGAGAGCTCAGCAACAGCTGCTTTGCAAGCAGTTGTCCCGGGTTAGCGGGTTCGCTTCCCGGCTGATGCTATGACACATGAGGGGTAAAAAAAAAAAAAAGTAAAACATGAAATTAAATCTATGAAAAAGAAAGAAGCTCCAGAAGATATTGGAATTATTGCTGATATTATAAAAATAGTTATATACCAAAAAACTAAATAAGAACATGCCAAGTAATTGGAAGAATGCGTTGTGATATTGATATTTAAGGAACATTATAAACAAGATATTAAAGATTTCATCTCTATCAGTCTACTATCAGTTCTACACAAAACCTTTGACAAGATAATTGTAAGTCATCCACAGCAGACTTTGGATTCGAACAAAAGAACACATTACTCTGTTTATTACTATTTTATAAGTACAAAAATATATGAATCACTTATTCTAATTTTCTAAGTTATCTAAAACAAATTATCTGAAAAATAAAATAAACATAACCTGACTAAAGATAAGTGAAGATTATTAATGAAACACACAAGAACTGATGGAAACAAAATTATGAAATAATTCATTTATAGCATCATGTATGTACAAAGAAAACTATATTTGGATGTCAATCTTTATACCACATCAACATTTGTTCTTGGTACAATTTAATTTCTGCATGCTAATAAATCTATAATTTTTCTTATTTATCAAAGTCATTTATTTTTCTTGTTCCAGTTGTTACTATTTGATATTAACTGCTTAAAAAATTAATGTAATTCATGGTTTACTTTCGCTTTCCTTTTTAAAAACCTATGAACAATTTTTCTTGACATATTCTTTCTATTTCCTCCCTCAAGTTTATATTCCTTTAATTCCAAATTTGAATATTTCATTATCCATTATCTAACAAATTTGTAGCATATACTGTCCACACTAAAGCCTATATATTTCTATTCTATCCGACTGGGAAAATAGTGAAAATGTTTAATATTATTGTTGCACTATTTGTATTTTGTTTTTTTGTGTATGTGTGTGTTCAATATTAATCATGTATTTTTTAATAATATGCTCAATTGATATGTGGAATAATGTTGATATGGCATATTTTTAGGAAAGCATATCCATGAAGATTGAGATATCCATGTTGTTGATCTTGCCAACATTAGAGTTGGCCATCAAGCGGGTCTGAAACCCATTTTCATAGCATGATGAAAACATTCAGTACTTTCATTACAAATAATTTTCTAAATACATACATTTTATAACAAAAAAAAATTCTTATTAAAACCCAAAATAATAATAAACAGATCTTATAAAGAAAAGAGAGGAAAAAACTACTCAAAAATGAGTTTTGCAGTGATTATACCTGAACCATAAATACATCCATATATAGAATATGCTAATCCATTTTTCAATTTACTTGACATTTTATGATGCTGTCTTTTAGTTTCATCAACAACAAAAAACTTTTCTTTCCCAAGTATTTCTTCACTATGTAAATTGTTGTTTTCCAATATATTCTATTCTGCACTATATCTTCCCAATAAAAACAATTAACATTGCACTTCTTTAAACGGACTTTAGAGATAATCTTTATAATGTAGATGGAGTCTATAACTCCTATAAAACATCCTTTTACATTGTTCCTTCATTTTACATGTCCGATTCAGTGATGTGATTTTGCAATAGAAGAGTAAGGGAAATCACATCCAACAAGCTGAAGAACATATTGATTGGTTTTATGATCTTGCCATTGTATTTTTATAATTTTATGAAGCATCCATAAATGAAACTTTTTAAATGCCTTTATATTGCATTAATAGAATGTTCAAGTTTCGTATCCATTCAATAAATTAAATAAATAATAACTTTATATAGAACTAATTTAGTTGTATTGCTTATTTCCTTATGATGGAATACTCTATCTTTTAACTTATTAAAAGCAGTAGCAGCCCATTGGAATCTGCATAGGATTTCAACCTCTAAGTCCACTTTCCTACTTAACAAACCTGCCAAGGTATTTATACTGATTTACATTCTCAAGCTGACAGTGGCTGAAGATTTTTCTTCATCACTGACTGATAAAGAACTTGAGTTTTTTGAACATAAATTAATAAATAGAGTTCTTTATAAGTTGCTTTTCAAACATTAAGAACATTCTGTAAAGTATTTTTTGAATTAGAATAATAGAGATAAAAAAAATTTTTTTATTTTAAATGCTTTTATTGACTACACTAAAAAAAAAATGTTTCTTCAGCCCCAATTGGAATTTTTAGATTTAACTTGAAATAAAAACATGAGATGGGGGTTTCAGAAATTAATTAAGTCAATCTCTTGTTATAAAAAATAGGAATTGACTTAATTAATTTCTGGAACTCCCCCCTCCTAATGCTGTTATTTCAAGCTAAATTAAAAACTCCAATTGTGGTTGAAGAAACAATTATTTTATTCCATTTTAGTGCACAATCAACAAAAGTATTTAATATTAAAAAAATGTTTATCTCTATTATTTTTAAGTTTTTAGTACTGGCACAGTAAATGAAAATGTAAAACTATATTGCACTTTAAACTGACTGGACACTTATAGTTGATATATATGGTAAGTTAAAGTGTATACCCCTTATGTATATTTCATATTTAGTATGTGTATACAATAATACATGTGTATATATTGTAAATGAACTTTGTTTAATATATATAATTTTATTTTAAATCAATACCATACATATAGTGTATATAAGTCTTTAGATATTTTTACAGCCAGTAAATATATATACTCTTTATATATATATATAATATTTAGTATATATACAAGAGCCAGTAAATATATATACTCTTTATATATATATATAATATTTAGTCGGTATACAAGATTATATATTTGTATAATAAATCATTAACTAAGTTTTCTATTTAAAATTGTTTGATAGCTTTATTTTTGGTTGTTTTATCAACTTCAGTGGTGGTAGCGTGATTGATGCTCATGGCAGCTGATTCATCGAAATTAAAATTTCATTTTCTTTTTAAAAATGCAGGAAAACTATTAGAATGATGTTTATAAAAAATCCATAATTCTCTGCAGCTTTAGTTTCTTTTTAAACTGGTATATTCCATGTTAAAATCAGACAAAATTTGGATTTTTTATTAATAGGTTCATTTAATTTTTTTTCTTTTCTGCTCGGTTTATTAGATTGCAAGAAACAGATAACGGCACAATTTTTGTTTCAGCAAGACTCTGTAATAAAATGGATTAAAAATGTCTCAATGATTCAAGGCCTTCATCCCGATAAAAACATAATATCATAAGCATTCAATTTAAATTTTTTTAGTTTTCATAGTATTTTAAATTTTTCTATTATTTGCATAGTATTATTTTAATTTTTTTATTATTATCTGATAAATGTATAATTTATTAATGTGTTTGTATTTGTATTAGTGGGTCTGTATAGAATGTAAATTATACTTGTATTAAAATATAACATAGTGGTTTATGTACAATGTAATTTTGAGGCTCTGATACAAGTTTGAGAGAACTTTATTTTATAGACATAATGATTTTCAAAAGATTTAATAATTTATTAGTGTGTTTATATTTGTATTAGTGTGTTTGTATTTGTTCACTTGCATGTCTGTGTTTTTATAACAAGTAATGATTTTTATCTATAAAATTAAGGTATTATAGAGCAATGCAATATAAATTTTAAGACTGATTATCAGATTACAGAAAGGTTGTAGTTGATAAAGCAATCACGAAATTTACTGGGCATAGTACTATGTGAAAATACAAACTCTTAAAACAAAAAAAAAGATTTCAAGTGGTATATGCGGTGATAGCCACAATGATTATATATACCACATGGAATTGTATGCAGACAAAGAATCAAATCCTGATTCTTGCTTATGCCTTGGTACTCATGCTGTGGAGCTAGTAGTTTTGTCACATCTTGCATCACATTATTTTCAAATCTATAGCTAGAAAATAAGCTATATGCAAATAAATTATGTTTCTGTGGACAATACACAAAAAATATAAAATGAAAAGATGAAACTCATTTTATCATTGATATAGACAATAATCTTCAATTCCTAGTTTTGAATAGACGAAAAGCCAATTGCTATGATGACAAATGCATATCCACCTTCTGGAAATGATTTATTTTGTATCTTTTATTAGGATGAATCTTTTTCATATAAACCCATTGAGGTGTTTTAACTTTTGAGCTACAAAATAAAAATAAATTCTTATATGAGTATATTTTTATTGATTCTGAAGCTATGGATTTTCTCAGGTATATTATATGGTTTCAATGAGAATTTTGTGAGAAATACAAAAAATTACCAATGAAGATATGTAATTTAAATTTAATTAATGATAAATTATAAACAAACAATGAAGTAATAATTATTTCAGATGCTGAAATTTCTTTTTCCCCTTACTTTTTTAATGGTAATCACTATTTTTCATAGCCTTACTACTTTACTTAGTTTTTCTATTTTCTGTCAATAAAGAGCATTTTTCTCTAACATTATTAAAATTAAAGTTATTGTGAAAATTGTCTCAAGTCAATTTTTTAAAAATTCAATATGGCGCCAAAGCCCCTAATATAGTTTTAAAAATGCTAAAGAAAAAAAATCACAATATTTTTTCACTTTTTGTGATTGTTTTAAAATAAAAATAAAAACTATCAACCAATTTTAACTAGAAAACTTAGTGACTGATTTGTTATACATATATATTATTAGATACCAACCAGTCACCACCTGAACATTCACAGTAAATATAGTAATCAATATTTCTCACTGCTGTCAAGGCAACCTTCTCACCTTTTTAATAGCAAAAATGGAAATCCATTCTTACTAATGGTCCATTGAATATATATGGACACTTAAAGATTGCAACTTGACTACAGAGTATGAAATATTGTTACAATGAAGTTTAAATAAACCTTTTTAAACATGAAATAAACATGTCACTATAATGCAGACTAATAAATAGTCATCTATAACATTACTTAATGCAATACTTTTAAATTATATTATGTACACATACTAAATATGATATATACATTAGTTTAAAATGGTTAAAAAATGTTATTAAATTGAAAAAAAAGAAATTATATTGCCTTCTCATGATTATTAGTTAAAACAAATGAAAGTTCTAAAAATAATTGTTAATTGTGGTACATGCAGTTATTGAATATTTTTTCATATTTTCCCAGTCCTCTGTTCCATAACTATCAAACTAGTTGATATACTAAAAAGTGTTTGAAATGAATTAGACTGGCAAAACTTAATTATATATCAATTTTCAAGCAATTCTATTGAATTTAAATATATTAAACCTCAATTTTAACATTTCATTCTAACTTGAACAAAAGTAAAACAAACTAATTTTCCAACTTCAACATAAGCATTTAAAAATAGCACAATCATCAGCATACTATAAACCCAGAATCCAAGATAAAGTTCTTGATTTGGTTTTTAACTGATTTAAATTAATAATGCCACAATCAAACCTGAATCATATCAAGATCCCTATTTGATTAAGAAGCATATAAACAATTCCAAATACCATTGTTATAAAAATTGAAAACAAAGACGAACCAACTTCACATCCTCACTTAACATTAATTTTCATTCCAAATGCCTCAGATTTTCTACTTGTAACAATAACATTTTCTCTCATTCCATTATCTAGAAGTTGTAAAATACAAAGAAATTTTGTTGGACAACCAACTAATTTAAAATAATGCCTATTAACTGAATCAAATGCTTTGTCCAAATCAATACAGACAATATATAAATCATTCTTCTAGTCCTTATACTTTTCTTGCATTTGCCTGACAACTAAAACCATATCTATAGTGCTTCTTGATTCCCTAAAACCACATTGAATATTTGATAACTATTCATCTGTAAATGGAAACTATTCAACAAACTGGAAACACTCTATTCAACAAATTTCTTGAAAGCATTTTCGCTACAATAGATAATTACTGCAATCTTTTCTATTCCCTTTGTTTCAAAAAATTGCAACAATAAAGGTATGTTTAACATTGAATGACACACTATACTTTTTATAATTGTACCAGACACCCCACTTTTTATCACCGAGGGCCACTAGGCCATTGTAGACCTAGAAAATTTGATTTACGGTGATCAAAAAGTTAAGTTATAATGAACATTCCAAAATAAATGCTGCCAGCTAGCCACAGGGAGAGAAAGAGATCTTAAACATTGTTCAGACAATTGACAGAGAAACAAATGTGAGCCAAAAATGAATAATAATTATTAATAATTTTCTGTTTTATTAAATTCAAAAATATTAGTCAAATATATATATATATATATAAGTTTGACCCAAATTTCCCAACCTTCTTTGTCTGAGAGTGCAAATGAATATTATGGTATATTAAATGCTTTGGCAGATAATTTTGTTTTTCCCCTAAGAATTAAAAGCAATTATCAGGATTTTTCTGCCAGTGATCTATCTACTCAACTTTCACTTTCTTTCATTACAGATTTTAATAAAGACAAACTTGGATGAAAGTTAACAAACAGTGTGGAGCAATCTTTCCTTAACCCAGTAAAAAAAATCAGGACAAAACAAGGATATCTTATGCTCCTTAAACACTCATAAGGGTGCATTTATATAAACATTAAGGTTACTTCCATGCAAGCAAAGAGAAAAGATTATGATTTTACATAATCTGATAAGAAAACAAAATCTCATACACTGCACAGCATCCAAAAAAACAGAATTACTGAATCGATAAATCACCAGCCAAAAGATCCACGGTCTGCAGAAAATGCAAATACATGTTAAACTAAATTAATTTCAACTAAAATAGGGAGCAAGTGAGATAAAAAGAAACTATTGTGATCTGCCAAAGCTTTTAACAAGAATTAGTAATAGTAATAAAGAAAAACAATGAATATAAAATATTAACTCACAATACATTCTCCCATAAAGCGATAAATAAAATCTTAAACCAATACTCTATACTTTATAGATTCCCTAAAAAAATGCATATAATAAAATAAATATTTATAAATTGATTAATATCTAACTTAGATGAATAAATCTAACATAAGTTTTTTTTTTGTTCTTTTAATATCAAGCTTAGAGACTTAAGCCCTGGTTAAAATAGAAGAATGTTCAGTTATCTTCGCAACTTCAATTTTTCCATTTGATTTATCAGGAGTACATTACTGTGGTTTTTGATCTCCATTAATCTTTAGGATCAGTTTCAAACTAGGCAATTAGGACATGTTCATGATGACACAATTCTGTGCTCCAGGATTCGTCTTTAAATATTTTTAACACTGCATACTTAGGATCTTTTCTATAAGGATAGTAGTTTTTGCTTCACCACCAACACAAGAAAACATCAATTTTCAATTCCTAATCTGCAAATCTTAATTCACAATTCATAATTAGCAAGTAACAAATATATGATGAAAGCAATCTGCAATTAGCGAATAGAAAAATATATATATACACCTCATTCAAAAACAGAGCTTTTATATAATACAGTATTGTTATCTCCTGCCAGATCTTAAAATCTAACTAGGACTCCTCTTTATCTCCCACCATATCTTAAATAAGTTTAAACCAGGACTATTCTTTATCTTGTTTTTAATTTTCAAATACTAATTTTAATAAATTAGAAAATAAATCTTGGCTTTTAAAATAGATTAAAACAAAAAAAAATTACCTCACTGAAAGCACTTTTACATTAAAATATTTTTAGGATTTCAAAATATATTCAAGTACATGTGCTATGGCACATATGCTCACAAACAAAAAAAAAAATACAAAATTTTAAATAAAATTTTCTTCCCTTAGTTTTGATTTTAGAAGAGATGATTTTTGAAGCGGAGAAGGTCCTTTCCAAAGCTTTAATATATCACCATATTTTCATACATCCACATGCACCCACACACACCATTTCCAAAAAATTAAAAATTTAAATATATTTTAAAATGCATGTGCATATATATATTTATATCTACACACTATATATTTACATGTTCACTGCATATGATATATACACTACATATACCTATATATATATGTATTAAAATATTATATAAATAATAGTAAATATATATAATAATATAAAATATATGATATATATATATAATGTGTACATTAAAAATGTATAAATAATAAGTAGATATACTGAGATGGTATCTCATGTATATATCTAAACATGTTTTATTATATTAAAATAGTGTACCTGTTATATTATTTTAAAATATCAATTTTTGAAATATTATTTTTAAGCAATTTTTTTTATTATTATTTATCTAGAAGAAATCAGCACTCCTTTGATTTAATTATTTATTAAATTCATTGAATCTTGAGATAAAATTGGATTTTAAGATTTCTTTTTATTAAAATTTTTTTTGTTATAAGTTGCAATTCTTCTAAAGGTGGGGTTGGGAAAAAATATAGATTTTAGCAATTAACTCTATTGATGAAACTCCAGATATTAAAAGTATTTTGTAATCTATTAAGCTAATAGATCCAGAATTTTTCCACTGATTAAAAACAAGAAATGACCAAAAAAGAATAAAAATTGGAACTGTAAAAATGTATCTAAAAATAAAGTAATAGGTGTGAAACTGATTCACGAAAGAAAAAAAAACAAATTATGGAGTTTCCTTTTGGTTGATTACTTGGCACTTGACTTGGTTCTTGGCTTATACTAGTATAATGAAAACACATTGGAGAGATATTGAAATATAATATTAAACAGTGGTAAGAAAATGTTTCACAGCTAAGAGACATCAAAACTGTCCTAGGAGAATTATGTCTCATAACTGCACCTGAAGCTACCCATGTAAACATTAACAAAAAAGGATGTATGAAGCTAGCCAAAGAGAAAAAAAAAGAAAACCAATGGAATTGAAAATTCACGCCAGCAGTCTCAAAAAAAAAAAAATCTAAGAATTTTGACACTGATCGATCAAAGTAATTATGAACTTTTAATAAAGAACTTTACTTTGAATTGGCATAATAGAGTAGTATATTCTGTTAACTTGTGTGTATAAAAAAGTTTCAACAATAGAGGGATTTAAATGGGATAATAATTTTATATCATTTTGTATTAATTAAAAAGGGGGTAGTAGGCTTTTACATTACTAATCTTTTTATTAATCAAAATTTAATTTTTAATTATTATATTCAAAATATGTGTACAAGAATGAATATTAACTGCTCAATCTAGAAAGTCAAAATGGGGAAAGAGAGGGTAAAAGTCAATTAATAATTCCAATTATAAGTAAACACAGAAACCATGTCAGAATCTTGTGTTGGAAAAAGGTATGCTCAATGGCTGCAAGCAAACAGTGGACCCTTGCACCATCTCTTAAGAGTTTGAATAAATTATTTAATGTTAAAGAGAGAGAGTTTGAGTGTTGAAATATGCACACCTTATAGTAAGCTACCCTAGAGTTTCACTCCTATTTGGGTCAGTTTTCATAATCAATTTGGGCCACTGTGATCCGTAGGATTGGTGGCAGAGCATGTTTACTCAAGAAAAGAATATTTGTTAAATTTTTGGACCGTATTTTAAAAATATATACAGTTTGAGTTTAAATTTATGCTTGTATTTTGTTTTTATAATAGATCAAATCATTTTGGAATACTAAACTAAAAAAATTAGGAAAATTATTGATAAATAAAAGAAAAGAATATATTAAAACATCTAAACTTTATTTAAGTATCTGTTTTAATCTAGATTACTAGTTTAATAATTAAGTATCCATTTGGTATAATTAAAGTCTGTGGAAGATTACGTTTGAAAATTCTATTAGGTGACCGCTGTACATAAACAAATTATTACTATGATCATTGAAATTTCTTCTTGATCCAGTGTTAGGCTATATGTCTAGTGGTGCCCTCATACCGGTCATTGTAAATTCTAGTAATGATTGGAAAATTGTGGTCAGAGTGTCATTTTGTAGTGGTATAATATATTCTTATGTACAAAGACATAAATATATGAAAATAAGGTTACTGTATATTTATTCAGAGAATAATATAATGCAATTGTATTTTTGAATGTGTTTATTTAAGTTAGAATATCTGTTTGTTGGTTAGTTGGTATATTTGTTTGTAACCTTTAGAATTATTTTTATCATTTAAGTTAGAAGCAAATTTTAAAATAGAGATTTAATAGATTTAAATTCAACAGAATTGCTTCAAGCTTAGTACATAAGTAAGAAATACCAGGCAAATCCATATGGAACAATAATCTTTTAGGTAGGTGACCTAGTTTCGTAGATATGGAACAGAGATCAGGAAAATAATGAATATTTTGATATCAAATTTAAACAATGAAAGTGCTTTTAAAACATTAATATGTTTTGAGTAAAGCTCACAAGAGGGTTATATAGATTTTTTTCTTTCAATTTACAATTATAACAGTTTAAAACTGAGATTAAATTGATTTAAGTTCAATATAATTTGTTGAAATGTATTTTTTTTAAATCTCTACCAAAGTGATAGAACACAATATTTTTGAAAGGTGACTTAGTTTTTTAGATATGAAAGAATGGGAGTGGAGTTTTTGAATATTTTGATATCGACTTCAAAAAATTTTCTTAGAATGTCAATGTTTTATAAGTAGTCCTCATGATTTTCTTGGTTTCAATTGTAAGCTTCATTTAAGTAAGTTAGTTTCCAATATAGTTTTATTAAACTTTGTTTTTTAAAAAAAAAATTCAAATAAAAAGATATAAAAGTAATCTACTACTTTATTATATATATATAATTATGTAAACATACTAAATATGATATATACATGAAGAGTAATACATATTAACATACTGAAGAAATACCTAGTAATATATATATATACTATAAGTGTGAAAATTCATTTGAAGTAAAATTATAGTATTAAGTGAGGTTTATTTATAATTTAGTTTTGGTAAGCTTTTCTTTAAAAAAAAAATTCCGATCAAAAGCAAAAATGTCAAACACTTTCCATTTAAAAAACATTTCATACTTTTAATCACTTATATACACATATATTAATATGTATGCATACTAAATATAATATACATATTGTAACTGTTTAAGTTACATGGCATACAACAACATAGCTGTGTGTGCACAAATATATATATACAATTGAAAGGAAATTTTCTACATTTTCCTGGAATAACTAAAAGATTAAATAATTATGAATTTAAAATAAAATTTTGTTATAAATAAACATTTAAAAAGGTCTGATAAATATTTTTATTTAATTCTCGTTTTGAAATTAAAAACAAGCATGTTAAACTGATAATTGCAAAAAATTTCTATTATCTATTTTGAAATCTTTTAAATTAATTGGTAAACTTACTATTTATGTGGAAATCTTTGTATATCACACTTTGATAAAAATTTCAAAGTTGCTTTCAAAAGGATTAATGTCATTTTTTAATCAAGATAAACACAGTTTTTAATTTAGTGTTTTTGTCACCTCATATGACCATATAAAGAGTTGATAAAATAATAGTTTAGTTTGGCTAATAATATTTTGAGGAGTTGACAGTAATTATAGCTGGCCAAAAGTAGCTCACTGGCAGAGTAGTCCAGATCAGGACAGAAAACTACCACAAAGATATAAAACTGCAAGGGGGCAAATCAAAAAGCTGCTCTATAGTTCATGATAAAGTTTGAATTTACATAAAGAAATGGGTCTCAACTTCAAGTGTTTCATAGCTACAAATGTGGACAAGACAGCTACTTGCCTGGAACAATCCTAGACAGAAAAGAAATTACTGCAGACCAATTTCCCTGGACTATACCAATCTTGATGAGGACTATAAACCAGTCTCACCAAGATTTCATCAGTTGATGAAGTCATTATACATCTAGCCATTTATCTATATATACAGAGAAGCACAGGTAAGCATATTTATATAAAGTGAGTTGTTTTTTATAATTCCTTAAAATTACATTTTAACCTATAACTTAAAATAAAACAAGTAAATAATTTGCTTGAATCAAATATCTAAAAGAAAGGATCACTTCATAGATGATTATATATATATATATATTTTAAAGAAATTGTTTTAGTAATTCCCTAAAAATGACATTTAAAAATATAACTTAAAAGTCAAGAACTAATTTGGCTTGGATTAAAAATAAAGCATTTAATTCAGACGATTTTATATTTGCTTTCTCCAAGAGAATAATTCATTAGTAAAAATGACATTTGAAAAACCATATATTTAAATATTAAAGATGTTATAATCAAAAGTGACCTGTGATAGTGATATATATATATATCGAGAGTGATATATATATATCGAGAGTGATATTTTAAATAGTTTTGTTAATGAAAATGCCATTTTAAAAAAAATCTATATATTTAAAAAGATATGTAACTTTTTGCTTGAATGAAATGATTGTTTCATAGACACTTCTAAAACTCCAAAATCATTTAGAGTAGAAAAAAAAAACTTAATGAAATTTGCCTGAATATATTTTTTTAAAGACATTTATAATTAGTTAAGAGTAACCTGATGAAAAAACAAATCCTTTTTACAGCAACCTGTCAAGACTGATTTTATTTTTTAAAAGAAAGGAAGGCCTTTATTATTACAATAATTAATGACTTTTAATATACTTTCAACAAAAAATTTAATTGTGAAAATGTACATTTTAATACTTTTATTATTTTGACAAGCTAAAATATGATATAAACACTAGCGTGCACATACATTTCTTTGTACACACATATATGTTAATTACATGTTATAAAAATTAATGTCATTTATTGTTTTGACAAATTGAAACATGTTCTGTTAATAAATCAATATAGCACACATCTGTCCAAATATAGACATATGTTTAAGCAAACCTAGCATAGAGTATTTGTATCATTAAACTATAACTTAAAAATTTTAATCATGTATTTTTATTTTATGGCAAGTCAAAGATGTTCAGAAATTATTAGCCACATGTCTGTGTGCTAAATGTGTTCCAAGTAAACCTATTAGAACATATATGTAAACCACAATAAAGTAACTTAAATTTTGTATATTAATCAAGTAAAAACATATGGAAAGTTTAATCATCTTTTTAATTTTATTAAATGTCAATTGAAATGTACTCCTTGGATATTATAAAACACATATCTATTAAGAGGTATTGTAAATCAATGTAATAACTTGAATTTTGTAGTAATTTTGAAAATCATGAATGTTATAGTTTTATGTATGTATATTAATCAAAATCAGAATGATTATATGTGTATAACCTTATTGTAGAGACTTTAACATCATAATTTTTTATTGCTATTAATAAACTTTTATTCCATTGTTAAAATTATTTCAGTGAACAATAAATTGTAAATGGTTTCTAGAAGATCATATTTGCATCATCTCTTGGTCACAATATAGTTATAGAGCTTGTGTTCTCTGAGCTACATTTGAACATAAGTCAGAGTACTAAAAAGAATGTATATTAGTATTTGTGGACATCCAATGATGATTATGATATTCCCATCAATCATTATCATCATCATCCTGGTTGGCTCAAAGAGAATATTCTTTAAACCCCATGGACATTTTATTTGTCACTAAATGGCCAGAGCAGTGATGATATGTAGCATGTGTTTAATATCCCAGGATTATTGTTTTTATTATACAACAAGATAGATTAGCACTTAAGTTTGTGCATCCAAATTAATGTTAAAATAATTTCACAAGCTGTTAAAGGCTCAATAGTTATCCTGCTCTACAATAGACCCATTTCAAATACAATCACAATATTGACTTGATTTATTTTGATTCATTGATGATGTATAGTTATTTCTTTTGAGTAGTACTTATACTTACGTTTACATATTTACAATGCTGGTGAATTGATTTATTTACTTAAAATTGGTCTAAGGAGTTAACTGGGATGATCTCTCAGAGGAATCTCTTCAGGTTGTTTAAGCTCTTAGAAATATATAACATTACTTACATATAATATCCCTTACTTTAATAATAAACATTACTTTAATATTACTTTACTTTAATATTATTTTAAATTTTATATTTATTTTAAACTGGGGTTAATAATGATTTTCCATCACCCCAGATTCACTCAAACTTCCCCCATCCCATTATACTATATATATATATATATACTGGTCAACGTTTAATCCATTAATAGAGCATGCACATACCGGTCAACATTTAGTCCGTTAATATGAGCATGCGCATAAATCGAACATGACAAGAAATATGGCAACATGCCGGAGTAAAAGGAAATTCAAAGACTTTACTGTAATAGTGTTACGGACACAGAAGATACTTATAGAAAGATTGATTCTTACATACCTTTGGGGGATGACTCTAAACCAACCCCTCACGCCACTCTCAGAAGGAAATTTAACTCTCCTCCTGAAAGGATATGCAAGTTCAAATAACATTAGGGCATATGTGCCGATAAATAATTATTCATACAAAAATAATAAATAAGCATCCTCATGAAAATAAAGATTTAGGACCCGGTAAGAAGGTATCCCATTCGCTAGCTCAGCGTACTCTTATACTCAGTTAAAAGAATGGGGATCGGAAAACTCGCATAACTAATTAATATGGGGGTTAGAGAAAATAAATGATAAAACAAAACAAAATATATGGCAGTAGTCACTTTAGAATTATAATATCTTTTATTAACCCAATATCCCCTACCATTTATAACATAAATATAAAATCAAAGTTCCCAAATTGAATAAATATATAACGAAAATCATACAATACATAAATCATTTTTATAAAACAAATTATAAGCATATAGAAATACTTGTCGAAATAATTGTTAAACTAAATAAAGGAAATTTCTTTCTTAATAATAAAAGTATATTAAATAATTAATATGGGAGAGATAGTGCTCTGTGGATTATAAACTCACACACGTGTATTAAACAAATAAGGAAAAATTAATGTTACATACAAGGTGTATTGGTTTGCGTATTTACATAAATATATTTATGAAGTGGGTATTAACTTGTTATAAAATAAACACACATACAAAAAAATAATAGTATACCTGACAAAGTTTGTAGGCTTCATTCTTCTATGGGTTTTGAGTGGGTGGTCTATCTGTTCATCGACTGCAACAAGGGCTGGACTTGACGGTGGTACAAGTTCGTAGAATTAGTCATCATCACTTTGGTGTTTGGTGATCTCGGCTTTTACATTATGTTGGGATGGCAGGAGCGGAGCTGGACGGATGCGCTGAAGTGGGCTTCTACTCCATAATCATTTTATATGCAGGCGAATGCTTGATTGGCATCTTTAAGTTGGAGAGACAGATATTAAACAGGATATTAAACCCTATAGATCGTCCTTTCTTGTTTTGTGAATCCTAGGTTAACTGCAGGCTTCGATGGCGTGTTGTAGTTAAGCTTCCATCAGGATCAACTGACTGGTTAACTGCTAGATTATTTGAATGATGGCCTGGATTAATGTCCATTGATTTAGAATGATGGAATGAGTATTATTTCTTTTTCTTTTGATTAGAATAAATCTTCCGGCTTATAAGGTATCAGAATCAGCATGATTAAAAAGTTGCATGATTTCGCGTGTTTCCCAGAATAGCATTAGCTTCCCAAAATTAGAAATAGGCTCCCAATAAGATTTGCCTTTTTAACAGCAAGACAAAAGTGAACTGCTCTCTTTGAAAAATCAAAGGTAAACTGCTCTCTTCGAAAAGTAAAGGTAAACTGCTCTCTTCAAAAAGTAAAGGTAAACTGCTCTCTTCGAAAAGTAAAGGTAAACTGCTCTCTTCGAAAAGTAAAGGTAAACTGCCCTCTCGCAACTTCAGAACAGATATCCCACCTCAATACAATCTCAATTCAGGTATCCCCTCCACGACACAAAATTAAATAATTAAATCTTATTGAATTGGTTTTAGTTTTACTAATTGGTTTAGCCGATTCGTAAAACATTCCAATGTAATTGCCCAAGTGATCTCAAAAATTTCATTTCCAATTAGTTTTATTTATATCCATTCAGATCTCAATATCTCTGATGACAATTTCAATAAATGATAACATCTTTTTACTTTCTTATTATTTTCAATATCACAATCGAAGTTTTTTTTGTTTTAACAAAAAATTGTTTTACATAACTTGAACATTCCTCTCTCCACGCATTATTGCAAGTTTAATTAAACTCTTTTTGTCCAGTTAAAATTATTTTAGAGTGGACAGGAAACCAGAATGCCTTTAGGCTTTTTCTAAATTTAAGACAATGGCCCCCCTCCCTTGCTCAAATGCAACTGAAGAGAAAAATATCCATTACAACTCTGATTTTGAAATTATTTCTAAATATTTTTAAATAATAGTATGTTAAATTCTCCCTTTTACATTGATTGTAAGCACTCACAAAAAAAAAAATACGTACTGACAAATTGTAAATAAATGTGTTAGCATTTCTTTTAACAAACAAAACAAAAATCTTCAAAATTATAATTACATTTTGGAGTTTCTTTCTCTTTAAAAAAAAATAATAAAAATAAACAAAAATCAAATTACAAATTCATATTTCTAGGCCTTTAAATATCGGCTTTAAACGTATGTGTGTGTGAGTTTATATTATCGCCACAGTTCTCTCTCTCAATTTATAATGAATATTGACTATATAAATTGTATACCCCCTCCCCTCTTTAATGGCTATTTAAATATTTTAGACCATTTATTCATTTAACCTTAACTTGTGCTTGCCACATCGAACGTGCCTGGCATAATATATATATATGAGAAGTACACATTTTAACTTATAGCAGAAATATTTAATAATTGATATCAAATATAAGTGTCAATACAATACAAATATAGTTTTACATTTTTATTTATTGTGCCAGCATTAAAAAAGTTAAAAAGCTAAAAAAATAGAAATTTTTTTTTTAATATTAAATGCTTTTATTTATCATATTACTAAAAAGAAAAAAAAAATTTCTTCAACCACAATTGGGTTTTTTAGATTTAACATGAAATAAAAGCAAGGGGATTCCAGAAATTAATTAAGTTAATCCCTTTTCTATTCAGTGCATGGTAAATAAAAGCATTTAATATTAATTTTTTTTTAGCTCTATTACATAGCTCTGAAGAAAACACTGCTAGACTATTAAAATTAAAATGAAAAAGCATTGTGAAAACAAAAAGAGAATAATATTTTATAGATATTAATTAGATGCAAAAAAAAATGGAAAAGAGATTGAATGTCTTGAAAAGATAACACTGTCTTTTCTTACATCAATTTCTTTATTAATCTAGCATGGTAAAGAAACTCTCAGGTACTTGGCCATGAAAGACTAGTTCAATAATATTACTGGACACTATCTTAATCAAAACATTGGGAAAATTGATGTTACTGCCCTTGAAAATGACTATGATTTTTAAATTTCATATATTGAGTTAATTATTAATTACAAATCAAATTTCATTTTGCATGATATCTTCAATATCATTATTTTGTGACTTGTCAGTCATATTTTTCACTACCTTCCTCTTTTCTCTTATCTGATCAGATTCTTTATCCAGTAACCCATTTAGAAATACCAACTCTTTTACTACTAAATAAAAAATATTGATTTTTGACACAAATTGTATGAAATTCTAGTAAATATATTCTGCAGCCAAAAATCCTCTTCATTCCAAGAAATACAATTTCAAATATTCTTTACCAATTCTTGACTTTGGATATAATAGACAAACATTACTTCATTCAACATATCTTTCCAAATAATTTGGCTTCTATCCAAAAGTTTTGGTTTCACAATATATTTCTATTTTTTTACTCATCTTCGAATTTATAAAAAAAAAAAGTATATACATAAAAAATGTTAAATTCTAGAAAAAATATTAACATAATAATTTCATTTTTTATGTGTTTACATATCTTTAATACTATTTACTCAGATCTTGTAAATGTATATATAATTTATGCATATATTTAAATTCTACTGATTTTTAATGAACATGAAAACAATTTTACAGCTTATCCAATATATAACTGAGAATATAAACATGTCAGAATATATTGCTAAGATAATTTACAGACTACATTCCCAAAGAATCATTCAAATCAACTTCAAATAATGTTTGTCTTTTGTTATACAATGCCACTCTATTTTGTCAGATAAACAATGATTACCCAATCTTTGTTTGTTATATAGCAATAAATCAAGCACTGATATTTGAAAAAGCAAAGACTTTTGATTAATCATTTGTTAACTTTTTTTAAGTAATATATTCAGACTCGTTAGCTCTGATAATAGATTTATGTTCTCAGCATTACATATTTGATAAGCTGTAAAATTATTTACTTGCTCAATAAAAATCATTAGAATTTTATTTAAATTATTTGAAACTGTAAGCTCTTGATTAATATAAAAACCAAAATCACCACTAATAAAAAGTTGTAACCTTTTTGACTACCAATGCTTGATCCATTACTATATAATAAACCGAAGGTCAGATAAAAGAGATCATCTTTCATATAAAAATGATGTCTTTTATCTGCCAAAATAGATCTGGTATCATGAAACAAGATGGGTGTTATTAACAAATTTATTTAAATGATTTTTTTTTAAATTTAGCTTGTGAATAATTTTAGTAGTGTATTCAGATTTGTTTATTCTATGAATAGGTATATATTTAAATCTATAAAAGGTTGCCTTGACAACAGTTTGAAATTGTTGATTATATTGATATTGTATAAGTATTAGTTTTTAATGATTAAATCTATATATATACACTAGAATTAACAAAAAATGTGGGTCTACATCTTAAAATTGATAATGCATACTTAAAAGAATGTGCCTTTGCTTGATGCATTGTTACTTTCTCATTGTTTTTTTTTTTATCATTCTATTTTTTTTTCTTCAGAACAGTGTTACAACTGCAATGGGAATATATGTTTCTTTTTTCTTTTTTTTTTTAAGTTTGTCATCAAATTTCAGAACGAAAACTTATTTCATAAAGCTAGAAATGAATGATATATTGTGCAAATATATATATAAGTTATTGCTATCAGACTGAAGGAAGAATTTATGGATCTTATTTGAAATCAGTTTCATTAATCCAAAAAAATCATAGTTATCAAAATTATTATAAATAAAAATTCTACATAAAAGTTGGCAAATAATTCTATTTTTTTAGAACAATTATAGTAGGATAAAGTTATAATGATAATTTAAGTTTAGTAATAAATATAAAATAATTACATATATACATTTAAATTCACAGACTTTAGAGATGGTTTATCTGATAAGCAATAATTAAATTTTAACCATTTGTTTTAACCTTCCAACTTCCTGCATTAAAGTGATATGAAGCATTAGGTTTTAAATACTAAAACAATTTCCTTCTGTTGATTGGTAAAATAATATTAATCAAAACATCCTCTTGATTAGATGAGACTGCACATCTTATTTTTAAAAAGAGAGAGAGAACGCACATCTTTGATCAGGAATTTCAAGGCTAACTTTATTATGTTACAATATTAATGTGGTTTTTTTTTTTTCAATATTTTTTTTCTAAAAAATAAATTATTTAAACTAGTGTTTTTTAGTCTCTTTCATGATGCAACTCCATTTTATATCTATTATTTTGTGTGTTTGGTAATGTGAAATTAGATTCCTTTTAAAATAAATTTGGCATATATATATACAGGTTCATCATAACATTATGCATTACTGGATTATAATAACTAGAATGCCTTAATAAAGTAGGATATTAACATTTAAAATTTATTTTAAAATAAATTAGGCATGTGTTTAGAATCATCTTAACATCATGGGTTAAGGGAACTAATAAGTAAATGAATCAAATAATAACATTTTCTGTGAAACAATTCGATACTTACATATTAGACCTGTGGTCCGTATGTGTGTGTGTGTGTGTGTGGAGAAAAAGATATTTACGATGACAGAATGCAGTATTAAAAAGTCACAAGTACACACTACCCTCACTAGAAAAAGACACAGCATTCTGCCGTCTCACATCTGGGTATCAGGTTTAATACCTAAGTTCCACAATTCTATAAAAATTTAAAATAATTGTTATATGAATAACAATCATAATAACTGAATAGTGCACCATTGATAGTATCATTTAATAATTTTAACCAATTACTTAATGAGAAGACTGGGCTGCATTTTACTTATAAATATTAATTACTGAATACATTTTTTTGCTAACAGATTTGTTGCTTTCATATTTTTGTTTAGGTTTGTCTTAATGGAGACAGTAGATTACAAAGGCTGAGTTTTTCCCAAAGAAGCAAAAAAAATAAATAAGATTTTGGTTCTTATTTACTTTTCTTTCTTTCACTCAATCTTTCTGTTTTAACTGAAAAGTACATAATATTTTCTCAAACCTTTATGGGCAACCTATCACAAATTAAGAACCATTTCTTTAAATAACTTAAAATTTACATAATTATAAAATACAATTGGATTCAGCAACTAGCCAATTATACAAAATGAATAACTGAAACAGAATTCATGTTTACATAGAGATCAGCATTCACAATATAAATATATATTTAAATAATAAGTATAATAATGATCAAGATTAAATAGGTTTATTGTGAAAAGGAAGTCGCCTTGACAATAGATTGAAATTGTTGATTGTTATTGATATTGGGATTATCTAAGTGTTGACTGATTTTAATAATTAAATATATATTTGAAACACATTTTTAGAACAATCATTACCATGCTAACAAATCCTACACTTAGATTATGGAACACAATGTAACTGAAAGATTAAGCAATCAAAAAAACACTTGAGGCTAATGCTACTGAATTTCAATCTTCGCTAAAGTTAATCATGGCAAACATTAAAAGTTAACATCTGAACAAACATGTAATGCTGGCTTTTCCAGTCCTAGCAAACTAAAAATTGCTGTGAATTTAAAAGTGGTTATTGCTGATTAATAAAATATAGTTAAACTTATTTATTTACAACCTTTGTATCTGTTCCACACACAATAGTATCTCTATCATTATGTAATATGTGGATGTAATGATAGTGTTCCTACTTGTATTAATTTTTCTTTTTTACAAAAATAATCCATTATTTAAAATAAAACATGGGATTATACAAAATATTATAGTATTTACTGTAATAAAAAAGGAGATTTCCCCTCTTAAAATAAACTTTTAAAAATGCTATCAATCCTAACACTCATAAACAAGTGTACAAAACATAGTATTTCATGCAACATAATAACAATACTACAATTTAAACTACGATTGCTAAATTTCTTGCACTCATCCATTTGAGAATATCCTCTTTATATACACACATTAATGATTACTTCTGAAAAGTGCTGGTTCCCCCAGAAATGCATCTTGAGGATTATTTATCTCTTTTCACGTCTTTATTCATGTGTTTAAACTATGTACGTAAAGATGAAGTAGAAGTATATGAAAGATTATAAATTTGTTTCGTATTTTCATAGACACTGTTTTCTAAGTATTATACAATTTAAAATACTTCAAAAATATGGAAATAAATAATAGTTAATAAATAGCAATATAATCTAAATGCATTTTCAGTGCTGAGCACTCTTATCAAAGGCAATAGATATAAAATTTTAAAAAATTAAAAAACCATTAGATATACCAAACCTCAAAATGGAACTTATGAAGTCATCAGTCGAATTGAATAATCCTATATTTACTGAGTGGATAATTTATATATATAATAAACTATGAAATATCTACAACTTAAGTCCCTAATAAACGGAAAAAAATTTGTTGTTGTTGTTTTGAGCATAATGTCGTTGCCTTTGAAAAGGATAGTCACATTATTATATTCAATATTCTTAATATTTTTTCAGTGTAAAAAGCATAATTATAATTGCATATAGTTGGTTAATTTACATATACATAATATTTAAAACTTATCATTTATAAGTATCCCAAAAAGACATAAAAAGGATTTAATTAAAAGATGAATAAACAATATTATATAGAAGGGTGGCCAAAAATGACATAATTAATTATCCAATTTGATAAATAATAATAAATGCAAATAATTAAGATTTGAGCTCCAATAAATCCTCATTCTGAATAGAAGTAAAAGACTTTTACATAGGAGTACAAAATATTTTTTGGACAAATCATATAACAAGAAGTATTAATGTTATCACTAAAAATCATTTGAAAAAGAAATGTGCACAGGTATTAAATTTGGATATAGAGACAGAAATGAGAGGCCATATTTACATCTAAAATTTGATGAAAAGAAAAATGCACAATATTAATTATTACTTTTGAAAAAAAATTAAGAAAAAATAAGCATAAAACATGTAAATGTACATACAGTAGAGTTGGGTTGTATTTTGAGTAATAGAATATAAATATTTTAAAAGTGTGACATACTTAATAGATCAACATCAGGAGTAATTAATGATTAGTGAGACGAAATACAAATAATAATGGAAATATATAAAGACAAAAAATATTAACAAAATACAAATATTATCAGTTGATATCCCTCCCATGAAAAATACTTTCTAATGATTTTTTTTTTAGAATATTAACCAACTTGGAAGACAGATTAACCTTAAATAAAATCAATAAGTAAATAATACATACAGCAATAAAATCAGATAAATACCAAAACACAATACAATTTATTAATATATTTTCTACTAAATCAAAGCAAGGTATGTAAGAATGATAAAATATAAAACTGAAGACTGAATAATGACATAAAAAATTAAATAGCATAGAAAGTTAAAGAAGAGAGTAAAAGTTACAAAAGTAAGGCATCTTAATAATGAAAAGTTATAAAATTTTGCAAGAATACTAAAAATAATGATGATTCCATGAAGTGTGCAAAAGAATTCAACAAAACTTATATAGTAATAACAAAAATGATAGACAAAACAGTCAAAACAAAATGACAATATTTGAAATGTTTACATTTTAAATGGAAAGATCAGATAAGTATTTAAATATATAAAGAAGTGAAAACCTATAGAAAATGGTAGATTCATTATATATTTTTTAAATAGAGGCAGAAGAAGAATTCTTTGACAAATCAATGTATTGTATGACTAAATGATAGGATGTATCACATTATTGAAAGAATGCCATAGTTATAATAATATTTAAGAAAGATATGAAAAAGACATAAACTATTAATCAATTCTCTTTTAGATACTTCACAATCAAAAGATATGTATCAAAAAGACAAGCCCTAAACAATATCTTCTTAACTATTTCCAAATTTTCAATCACTTACAACTGTTTCCTTCCTGAAGAGCAAGTTATCATCTGTCTTTCCTGTTTCTCTTCCTTCATCCAATCAGATCCTTCTAATTTGTTTTTCATAATTCTGTCAAAGAATTATGATCCTCAATCAAATTCCTCACCCTCCTGATAATTATCTCAATAAACATTCTCATTTATTTATTTCCTATCCTTGTAACTTATTTTTTCTATTCTTATTGAAATTCACAGGACTGCGGGTGTATGCAAAAAGACTTTTTCCCCACAAATTTTGAACAACTGTAGGCTTTAAATCATGTTAGCATGCAATTAATAAGGCCTACAGATGTGTGAAATAGATCATTATTTGAATTATTTCATTATCTTGCTAATGGTTTAATCCCCCCCCCTCTATGATAACATTTGCATTTTATATTAAAGTGTTTGTAAAAAAACATATATTTTTTTTTAGTTTTTTATATTTCATGAAAAGAATTAATGAGCACTTATTTTTAATGAAAATAAACATTATACATCCGATGTGTTATATAAACATTAATTGGAGTGCTTGAAGACTCCTGAAGTATAATTTTCTACACCAACTGTAAGTATATAATCTTTATATATATATATATATATATATATAATGTATAATGCTGTAGAATAATGATCTGTTCTGGGTGGACTATATTTATAATGTAAGCGTAAATAATTTTATATCTACATTTTTTTTTTCAGTAGTTATTTTCTATTTTTTTTTTATGTAACTATAATATTTTCTGAAGTAATGCTTATAAGCAAATATCAAATTTTATTTTATTATCTTAACTAATACTGAAAGCAGTATTACACATCTGTCTGGTTTGTGTGTATCTGTATCTTACATAACACTATCATCTAAACCAAGAGTTTCCAAACTTTTTTCGGCAGAAACGCCTTTAACAAAAATTTATAAAACAGTTGACCACTTAGTCATTTACTTTACTTAGTACTCGATATTAAATATTTCACTAGATATCAAACTTTTCATTTTAATCACTTGTAATTAATGATTGAAAAAAATAAGAGGACTATGGAATATGTCATTATCTTGTGCAACATTTAATATCGAAATCTGTATGATTCAAAATTAGTACAAATATTGAAATCACTTTATTAAACATAAAAATGAAGGGGGGAAAAATCAACATATTCAGACAGAATTAAACATCAACAAATTTACAACAAGGAAAGATTTAATCAGAAATTAAAAATAAGAATACCTAATAAAGTAACTTGGAAAACTGAATTTACTAAGATGGGTGCACCTGGTGATCTGTCAACAGTTGTCCAATTTTAAATTAGTGAGTTGCATTCTCAAATCTTGATGTTCATTGTAATGCAATCAACGTCTGTTCGGAAGCAGGTTTAAAACTACACTGAAGGCTCTCTCTAACCAGATACGATGATGGAAATACTGGCAAATACTTTTGTACAAAAGTCCATAGAAATGAGTGCAGAAGTGGAATATCTTGTTGCAGCCAAAACTTTTGATAACCCTGTTTGAATTGTAGCATGAGATCCTCCTTCATGCTGATGGTTATCAGCTCATCTTGCAAAATTATATTTGGTTTTGCATTAGTAATGTATGGGTTTATTATCCAGTACAGTATTTCCAATGACAGAATATCTTTAAACCTAGTTTTGAAATCTAAGTGAAAAGCCTCCAAATGGTTGACATACAACAATATGATTTCTTCTTGGATTGTGTTTATCTTAAATAAGTTGGGGAATTTGGAAAGCTCAGATCCTGCAATATTTTGCTTAAAAAACATTAATCTTGCAACAAAAGTTGATATGACTGATTTTGCTTTGATGATATTCAAATTGTCTCCTTGCAGTAGTAAATTAACATCTTTAAATTTGCCAAATAAGTTGGTTAAATAAGCAATATGTTTTACTCTTAAGTAAATTTTCTTTCAAACTGGAATCGTCATCTATCAAAAACTCTAAAACAGATAAAAACTTTGTGAAAGTCAGTGGACATTGGTATGAAAGAATCAATAGAAATCTTCATTGCTTTCCTTGCTTAATCAAGCAAACAGACTAGTGTCCAAAGTGTTACTTTGAATTTTATTCACAGCTGTTATAACAAACTGAAGCGATTGATGCAATTTATCGCTAAGATTCTTGGCTGCTAAATGTTGCCTATGGATTAAGCAATGAAATGCAAGCACTTCAGATGTTGTTTCAGGAAACTTATGAAACCACAATAATGACCAATCATTGATGGTTCTCCATCTGTTGCAACAGATATTATATTTGTCAATGGAATTGCTTTCCCCCTAAAAAATAGCTCCATTAAATTAAAATCAATTCACCTCTGGTGTCTAAAGTTCTAGCAAAAAGCAGCTCTTCATGTACTTCCCGATCTCGAATAAAGAGAACATATGCCCGCAGCAAAGCTTCATTACTAGGTAATGTTCATTCATCCAATTGGAGGAAAAATCATCTTTTTACAAATAATTAGTTTTCCATATCATGACTCATTTGTCAATAGATCTTTGAACTGTGTTATTGTTCAAAGAAATCCTTTTTATAACATCTAGTGCAGGTTTATGGAGTACAATGTCGGTCAGTAGAATCAGTTTCTCCCCTATAGTGTGCGGCTCACCAGACTTTGCGAGGAATAGGGATATGTTGTATGATGCCCTTAATCCATCATTTTGCTCCAATGATAAAACAAACATATTATCTATTGCAGTTCTCTTCAGAATTTTATCTTTAAGTGATAAAAGGATGACAAATCTTTTTCTTTTTTTTGTCAGGGTGAATACTGTTCAAGTGATCTGCTAGTTTTAATGGTTTCATAGCGTCATTTGTCTCATCATTATCAAACAAACATTTACCAATAGCATGAGGCATATTGGTAAATGTTTGTTTGATAATGATGAGACAAATTCTAGCTTCAAATAATTCAAGCTGTACTGTCTGCATTTCTTTTTTGGTTCAGTCATATTATTATCGTAAGAAATAAAAACTTTTATTAACAAACCAATTTCGACAGCCCCTGTGATAAAAATAAATAAATAATAAAGTATGTACTACTTAAAATAGAAGATTTTTGTTCAAACTTGAATAAATAAAATGTGTCATGTCCGCATTTGCTTGATATGTTAAATAAAACAATGCAGACATGTTTGTGCTATGTATTTTCATGCATTCTTAAGTGTGACTCTTTCAATGTCACATTTTACCTTTTCATTCGCAAGTTTGGTATGTAAAGTGTTTTTATCAAAAAAGTGATTTTTTAAAATTATTTTATTTTTTAATTAGTACCTATTGGAATCACAGATATTTCAAAGTAATAAACAAATAGCAGTAGTAAGGGGACCTATTTTTGCTGTCATCGAACTCCAAATTCTTTTATTGAAAGTATTGGCCACTAGAAAGTTTAAATTGACCCCATGGAGTTGATAACCGTCACCTTAGGAACTCTTGATCTGAGCATAAGCAATTATATATTTGTAATCTATGGATATTGTTTTTTCTCCTTTTTTTATGTAAATACTATATATTTTTGGTAAGTTACGCATATAATAATATTTTTCGATAACAACTAATCCTAATTTTCTTAAAATAAAGTCATCCTAAACTACAGGCATTTCCACAAAAAGAAAGTTAGGACAGATAATAAAGAACATCTGTAGTATGATTTTTCTCATTAATATTTTATAATGCACTAAATTATAAAAAAATTCTTGTTTCCGTTATCACCATATGTAGAAATGTAATATACAGTACCATTTTTTGTCTATTATGTATTTATTAGATGCAAACAGCGATGTGTTTAGGTTTATATATTGTAACGTTTATTTATATACGTTACAAATATATTGGCATTTGGTAAAAGCTGAAAAAATAAATTTAGATTTTTTTTTGATTAGTATAATTTTTGTTAAAACGTGCAATGAAGGTTAAAATTGTCATTCTTATTTTTTTTATCTAATTGGAAAGAATAAATGACATACAGATTACTAATCCAGATAAATTAAAAGAATTCCAAAAATATAAGCTAAAGAAAAATATTTTAGCTAATTAAAGATGGAAGAATAATGCTAAAAAAAAAGAGAACTTTGTAACTTAAATTTAAGAGAGAGTGTATAAGATTATTATCTTATACGCTGATAAAAAGACAAAAGAGTGCGCAGAAGTTCCAAAAATGGAGCGCGATATAAAAAGGAGATGACAACTTCAATCTAGGTCTTCTCTTTAACTTCTAGTTACGTCTCTAAAAGTTGGAGGTTTCCGCGAGCATAACCTGTGGCAAGAAATATACTTCTACACAGGTATGCCCCTTGCTGTACCAAGCTGTCACGCAAGCTTGGAAACGGGACTTGTGAAGACCGCTTTTTGCAATAAAAGGGTCACTACAACGTGCCTTTTCTCCAGCTATAGAACGGAACAATAATGGAAGACGCCGGCAGGAGAGACCAATGGAAATTCTCATGATCTGGGATCCCATAAACCTACATGAACTTACCGGTAAGTTAAGAATAAATTTTCCGGATAGTGACTTAAAAGTTTGCAAACAATTATTTATCTAAGCTTAGACTACCATCCTGATATAGACTTTTCGTATTCAAGGGACTTTCTAATAAAGAATTTTATACAAGATCTTGGGACATTATTAAATTGCTTTAATTGCTTAATCTGTTTTTGTTAATCGATTCATTATCTGGATTGGTGTGTGTGTACTTTCCTGTTTAATTAATTCGTAATTTAACTTATAAATATGTATAGTTTGTTAGAATAAAAGAGATTTTACTTTTATCAATCTTTTCATTGTGCGTTATTAATAATAGTTGTTTTTTTTTTTTTAGTATTAAATTTATTATTAGTTTAGTGGGATTTAAAATGAAATTTACCTTGCCAATATATTTAAACAAGCCCAGGAATAATAATCAAAAAGGAGAAAATAGTTCTCGTTACGGTATGATGCAATACCGATTAGTTTAAAAGCATTTTTTTTCTGTTTAGTTTACGAGTTACAATATGTTTGATGCCAACTCAGTGGGTCTAACGACTCTGGCGCCCTCATGTACAAATTAAAAACTGAGTCAGCTCACGATTGTACTCGGTAATAGTTCTAGGCCGAAGTTGATCAGGAAATATAACTATGTTTTTAGAATAGAAATATAACTTTCTTCTTTTTTGACATAGCTTGATCAACTCACGCGCAGTTTATATTAGCGTGTAAAGGCCAAGTAATACGAAAAACGTTACAATATATATATCTGTTGCAAATATATCTATTACCTACCACACTCACACCAAATCCATGTTGTGGAATCTAACTAGTTAAGTTTTAGTGTAGGCGTTGTATATTTCCAGGAAATACGGCCTAATTATAACATATTAACTCAGACATATATGGTGATTAGCATTATCTTTCTAAGCCTTAACATAAACAAATTGACCTATTTAAATTATAGGCTAAATTTCCCTTCCATAGTCATATTTAATAGTTGAAGTTTATTTTTTTATTAGGCACCAGGATGTTATTTAAACATCCCTATTAAATCGACAATGAAGTGATCTCTACCCTGAATCAAAATCCCTCTCTCTAACATAAAATAACAACTCCCTAAGATTTTTAAGAACTAATGAAAATTTATATGTATAAGTATCTTAATACCCGAATAATTAATTTAAAATATAATAAAGTGTGTTGGTTTCAACAGTGGAATTTTTAAAGAAGACTGCTGAGAGAATGCATTTACTAGATCTGAACAAACAACACATTGTATTTCTTCTTTTTTTATTTATTTTATGTATACTTATTTAACTTAATCAATAATAATAATAAAAATGTGTAATATAATAACCATAAAGGTTAATCATATTTATAGTTCATTGTGGTCCATCAAATTTTATTTACTTTTCTCTCCTTTTTTTTTTTTTATAGTTAGGTGATATATAGAATATCTCAGAAAGTTATTTCAATAAACATTATAAGTTCAAAGTTGATTTCTTACCGGTAAGATTGTTCTGTAGATTAGTCTTTTTTAAAAAATAAATATAGTCCTCAGGTTTTTTTTTTTTTGATGATTCACAGGTTAGGTTTAACTTTGACACGAGCTTTCCATTTCAGGCAGGTGATGACTTCATTCTTCTAAATCATTATATGGATGTTTTGAGGGAAAGGAAGATCGATGATGTATAAGCATTCTAGACACCCATCACAATATCAACAATTATCTCAAGGTAATACTGCATCATGTGGCATATATACAAAAGAAAAAGCTTTCTTGTGTCTATCCCTTTGAAAAACTCTTCATGCATGTGTATGTTGAACACCTCCTAAATTCCTTCTTTAAACTTTTTATCTTACATCATATTTTTGTTTTTAAAGTTCTCTTTTTTGTAACTACCATAGCCATATTTAATTTCCAATATCACACTTCGCAGAACTTTTATCAATATTTAAAATCAATCATCTTTTCTTTTATTATTTAATTTCTCTCTCTATTTTTTTTTTAATTAAAAAAAAACATAATATGTACTGCTTCAAAGAAAATAAAATTTCTAATTTCAATCAGATAAAGATTTCTTATATATTTTACTTATATAAATACAAATCCACCCAATCTACTTCTATTTTATTTTCTTATATTCCATTCTCAGCAAAATCTAATTAATCTGCCAACACACCTTGCATGGTTGCAATACCCCCATGGTTAATCATAAGAATAAACTAGGTGTTTTGGCTAGTTCATTCTATTTAACAATATTTTTATACTTATATACTGCAAACGTCCACCGTTGTCTGATGCTCAGGAGACTCGAGCATATCCATATGCTAGACTACGTTTCTAACAGGATGGGAATAGTAATTTCTCTGGACTACTATAAACATATCTTGGCAGTGGTTTACTATCCTAGTTGTCACTTATTGAGAATTGTAGGTATGTGGTGGCAAGTTCTGCCCCCCACCCATCTGGGACCTCACTCTCTCGAGACTTACAAGCGTTAAGACGATCCTACTACTTATTTCATCCCACCTCCTTAACCCATATTACAGCTTTCTGGCATACTGTCAGTTACATTCTACCTATGTTTATTCCAAGCTCATTACATGTAACCAATTTCATTTTATCCAGGGACAAATCCAAAGTCATTCTCATGAAATCCATAAATTATTACTATCTGTTGGGGTAATTCGACGTTGTTTGTGCAGCTTGCTCCATGTGCTGCTCGTACTAGTCCTTCCATTTGATATCCAGATCTCTTTCAAAATGCCTATCATGATTTCTACATGTTTCACCTGGTGATGGAGATCTTGACCATATTATTACTTTTTTTTATTTTAATTGAAGATCCCTTTCCTTTGTTCCCAGGCCCTGAGTTATCCATTAATATAATGGTATTTAACTGAGGCTCAACTCTCTTACACATGTATTTATTATTGCATCTATGGTTGTCCAATTCTCCCAGTAAGTCCGCTACTTGTTCTATTGTCTGGCACCCATTTCCAAATTAGTATTTGTCCCACTGGGGTAGGGAAGTTTCTCTGCACAAACTTGATGATTTGTTTCTCTGTCATCAGATATTCTGTTAAAGCCCTCAGCTGAACAACCTGCCTTCACAAGAAAGGCACATACGGCTCTTCCATTCTACATTTCTCTTGCAAGACGTTGAACTTTATTCTTTCTTAGTGGTCCGCATTCCAATAGTTTTGGTTAGCACTCACGTGTATTGCATAAAATTTGTTGGCCTCTCGAATAATAACTCCCACCATGCTTGAACCAATCCATTTAAATTAGTAGACGCCACCGTCAGTTTCATGTCTTCTGCCATTTGATTTATGGAAAAATATTTTTCTAAGCTTTATATATGCTCGTCTGTTGAACATTTTTATTTTCAAAAATTGATTTACTCTCATGGGTATATTTTCCTCTTTGTCATCGCTTTCTCTGAGACCACCTCTCCTCCTGTTTTTGTTTGCACAACGCTGTCTTCCACTTGCCCTCCTGACTCTATTTCTTCTGTCTTGCTTACTTTTATTGTTTCTTTCCCTAGTACCTTCTCTGCCCCCTTCATTAGCCTGTATTCCATCCCTTTGAATTTTGTTTTTATTCCCTTTATTTTTTCCCCGAGATTTTTAATTTCTCCCAACAATTCTATTTTAATTTCTTTTTTCCATTCTAATATGAGCTCTTGAAATAAATTTCTTATTATTGGCTCAATGCTGTCCTTTTTTTCTTTTTCCTTATCATCGGCCATTTTCATTTGTTTGCCTCCTCTCGATTCCATGCAATTCCTTACAATATATGTATATAATATCGAATTATCAACAACTGCTCAATGTTATTTATTTCAAGTATACAGTGTCTCAAAAAAAAAACTATATATATATATAAATTCCCTTCTTTCTACAAATTTCTTTAAAACTATTAATTCTTGCTGTATATTTTATTTTGTTCCTTGCATATGCTGATCTCCCTTTTATCACTTTTGATTGTTGCTTGACTATTACACAGACACCCGCCTCAATAGATAGACAAAAAAAAAACTCATGTTGTATTTATATATAGTTATGATGGTCTGTTATATCCACCCTATTTTTATCTAATAAAATGATAGAAAACGAAATGAAGACTTCACTACCTGTCCCCTCCCCTCTTTTTAATCAAAAGAACTTTTTTATATTTTATTTCAACTGAATAGTGTATTACCAAAATACATTAACAACTCATATTTTCTTTATTTGCCGGTTGGGGGAAATTTTTTTCCGCATATACGTTATTGCAATATATTGCATTCACAATCCAAGCTGCAAATACGTTAATGACATCTTGTTTTCTTGTTGACTTCTCTTACCTCAGGTTATGGTTTCTTCAAGACCCATCGTTTGCACAGCCATTGTACCATTTTTTCATCTATTACGTATTTAGTAGACATGAACAGTGATGTGTTTAGATTTATATATTGTAACAGGAACTGGGTTCAAACCCTGTTACAAAAGGAACGAAAATGTAGTTTGTAGATAATTTTATATACATATATTATTAGTATTATATAATTATTTGCAAAAGTCACACAGATCAAGCGCACGTGTATTTGCTGGAACAAGGGGTGTGGGCATATATTATGAGTGGCATACGTATATGTAGGTAAATGTTATTGTTGAGAACAAGAAAGTAAAAATTTAGAAGATTGTAAAACAAGTAAAAGAAAAGTTTCTTTTGTGAGTATAAATTTCCTGAATTAAGTGGCCAAACGGATCTCATTGTTCAATAAAAAGAAAGAAAAATAAAGAAAGCAAAATCCAACTGCTTGAATGGATATATTTTTTTGTGTGTGTTTGTTTTAATTACATGGATTTTTCAGAAATAATTTTGATTAAGAAAAATGAACATGGAATGCCATTAGTTATTGAACTATTTTCGATCTCTTTTGTTTGGTTAAAGTCGACAAAAGGATTTGTAATTAAAAGTTTAGGAATTTAAAAAACGAATTAGATAAGTAAAAAGTCAAGATCGCTAAGTGGTTTTCCTTTTTTTAACATTTTTATAAGAAAATCTATTTTTGAAAAAAAGGAATACCAGCGACAATGAGAAAGGCAACTGGTATTGATTAATTAATTTGAAAAAATGGACAGTTGAGCTCTGCTAGTCTGACATTTAAGAAGTGCAGATATTTTAAGTTTTTATTGAAGAAAATTTATTAGGAGAAGCTGTTACATTAGCTGAAAAGTAGAAAGTTGGAGAAGTAAATTGTGCGAACTGAACTACATATATAAGTGACCTCATGGATCGCATGGGCTAAAATCACCATCATGCCTGGTCGGTGTTCGGACTCCAGCCATTTTACATATGCCACGTAAAAATATACCGCTGTTAACACCTCCAATTGCCCTTCATAACTGAATCTATTTGAATCCAGTGTAGATCGTCGGCCATTCCGAAATTAAGCCAAAAGAAGAAAGAACAGTAGATTGAAGATGCCACTTTAGAGGGACTAAAGGAATGAAATGTTAAGTGGAAGCGATGGACACCATATTTGCCTAGGCAGGATCCCCAGAATCGTTTTGCGAGTGCACTCGGAAACACATATGCAAGTTATTCAAATTATATTATACTGATAAATATACACTTATTATGCCATTTTAAATTTTTTTTAAAAGTTATCCTTTTAACCGCTAATTATATTATTGGCCCAAGTGAGTTAAAAATCAAGACTTTTAATTGGCCAAGACAAAGTCAACTATCAAAATATATTCAACCTTTTAATATCATATTCACTTTAGATTCGTTTGTAAAAAGTATATTAATAATTTGTCAGGTTATGAAAGTGAACGAAAGTTCTTTCAAAAATAAATTTCTATTTGTTTATTGTAGAAATATTTCATAGTGGCAAAATTAAAAGCTAAACTTAGTAACGAATAAAAAGAGTTTGCTGACGTAAATGTTTTTTTTTTCAGTTTTACGTTACGAAAAAGTAATTTTTTTTTTTGCTAAAATCTGAAATATTTTTACCAAAATCATAAATATTTTTTTTAAATAATTTAGTTTTTAGCATTATTTTACTTAAATAATTCATAATTTCTCAAAAAATACTTTATAATGGTCTGAAACACTGATTTATCATTTTCAAATTGAAAATCTTAGCATTCTTCTTTGATTAGGCGGTTTCTTTGTCCTTGCCAGCCAATCAGAATGTCTTTGATGGCTGAGCGCCAATCACCGACATGCTTCCTTCTTTTTAGGTTTACAGACAGTTTTATTGATTTTTTTCTTATAAAATAATTCAGAAGATGGCAGCATCTTACAGAACTTTTAAAAACCTAACGAAAGACTGTATAACGGCTATCCTAGCATTAAAAATAACGGAATTAGAGTGACGTCAATCGTCGATGAAAGATCTCGTAACCATCATCAGAAAGGTTAATCCAACCTAATTGCGAGAATATTTCGTAATATATCTGTATCATTAAGTTTTTTCTTTTGTTGTTTTCTCCTTAATAAATTCATTAAAAATATTTATTATATGTATATGTGTGCCATTTATTGATTATGTTTTTTGAATCAGTATTAGTAGATCTGTAATTAAATTATTGATTTAGTGCGATACACGTTAGATAATTTAATATTTCCAAAATCTTATACACGTGTGTGCTGGTGTGAATTTAATGATAATTTAAAGCGAGACAGAAAGGTATATGAGGATTGAAAAAGGTTTAGTTTAAACTTTAATGGGAATAAAAGAGAGTAGAAAGCTATAGAAAAAATTGATTTGAAACTTCGTTCCCCTTCATTTCTTCTCCGGTGCAAGGCGCTACCACACCCTGAGCATTAAGGCGGGCAACTCATTAAACGGCTGAATCAAATAAATATTTGGAAGACCCTATGATTCTTGTTGATTAACGAGATTGGCGCTTGGCAACAAACAAAAAAAATATACACGTTGTCCAGAAATGTAGAGGTCTAATTAAAAGTTTAGTTAAAGCTGGGAGGGTTCAATTTCATTACCTGATATGCGTGTGTTCTGCTGTCAGTTACTTCACTTACCCCTTTGAATGACCCAAAGTTTGGGAAAACTTCGTATAAGGGGTGAATGACTCGATTTTTATGGGAAAACTTCGTATGGGAAGGGCCATCAGTAATACATGTGTCACTGTAGAAATTCACCCTCGGAAAGAATGAATAACTGTAGAAAAAAGGGTTTAATAAAGGTAAAGGTTTGAATTCAGCCGAATTAAAATTTTAATAAAAACATAAACGTACACTGACTATGGTGGAAATCATTTCAATATATATATTGTGACAGAATAAGTTCAAACACGGTCACAACAGGCAAAAAATTTAGGGGTCAGCATGCGTAATCATGACTATTGAATTTTTGGTGATCTTAAATTTTTTCTCTCTTTATTATTATGTAGTAAGAGTTGTTAATGGTATATATATCTCAGAAAAGAGGGAGGGTTCATGCTCTGTTGTTTCGAAACATTTATGTATGTATGGGTTATGATGATGGTTGGAAAGGGAGAGATGAGGTTTTCTTATATTTTCTTCTGTGTTTTTTTTTTGTGTGTGAGAAGCGTGGAAATTTCCAGAAACAAATGAATTTGAAAGGTGTTAAAAAATTTTCACGTGTCTCTACAAAAATCCAGTTGGGCATAAAACAAGAACAGGAAATAGAAAACTAGTGAACTTTCTGGAAAGAATGGAGGGAGGTATAAAAGAAAATGACCCAGAATGCTCGAGATCTTGTCCCTGCAGAGAGCGAAGCATAAGTAGAGAGATATAGTTAACGTAGCGAAGATTAATATAATTTTATACCAAATCACAGCTGAAATGGAAAAATGGGGGTGAACATTTAACTTGTCGGACTCAAATCCTGGCCCCAGCTAATTGTATGCTGCTACGATTATTTTAGAAAAGACCAGCCTCATTGGATTAAAAACTACCACCATGATTGAAAGTTCAGAAAAGTGAGATGGTTAAAATTAAGTAGAAACTAACGTGTCATCATATATTTACCTGAATTCATATTCAAATATAAAATGTGTTTTCATTCTACAAACTCCCCGGGGAAGCCAGGTAATACTAACTTCAATAAAAATTTCTCAACAGTTTCTTTAGACATTATGAAGAAAATAAAAGAAAAGAAATAATAATTTGTGTAAGCTTGTATGGCCGTTTATAGCTGACGTCACACCTTAAACTCAATTAAGAGTTACGAAATAACAATAAGAACCTTTATATATTTTAAAAAAGACAGAAGGGGAGGAGAATTCTTTTTCAATTTCTTCTCAACTGTTAAACCTTATTTTAAATGTAGATTGTATGTATGAAGGTATGCATGTTTCTGGAAACAGCAGAGTATTAATTTCTTGTAAACATATAATAAATTTGTCCTTTACTCATATATAATAAAATTATCAACTAACAGTAGCTAGTAAACTTATGACAGATTTGTTGGCCATTAAATCATGTATATTAAAGATTGTGTTTTGGTTTTTTTTATATGTAATTGTAGCCATTTACGAGGTTTATATGTAGATTGATCCTCGATTACCAAGAGGTACTGAAATATGAGGGTGATTATTTCCCAACTCACACCTGCTCCCTGCAATAATGCTACCCGACCTGAGACTGAGCTAGTCGAGGGTCGAACCTCTCTAATCTATAGTTATTTATATAAAATTATGTATCATTAGTGTATCATCTTCGCGTAATTCTTATTTTATAGAAGATTGGCGCTTGGAATCTACTGGATGTCCATAAAAATGCGTTGGGATATTTATTGCCATAGATTAGAATCAAAAACGAGGTTTAGTTAGAAGGTAAATATATACGTATGCATAGTTTACATGTTCTCATAAATAATAAGTTCATGCATATGTATACGTGCAATTATAAATACATGTATATCTATGTCAAGCGGTCAATAAGAAAGGGAGGGTTTTGTTACAATATATATCTGTTGCAGATATATTCGTTACCAACCATGCTCACACCCAATCTATGTTGTGGAATCTAATCAATTAAGTTTTAGTGTAAGCATTGTATATTTCCAGGTAATGCGGTCCTAATTACAATGTATTAACTCAAACATATGTGGTGATTACCATTATCTATCTAAGTCTTAATGTAAACAAAAAAAACAAATTGACCTATTTAAATTATAGACTAAATTTCCCTTCCATAGGTGTAGTTAATTAAGTTTAAATTTATTTATTTTTTAAGCGTCAGGATGTTATTTAAACATCCCTATTAACTCGAAAATGAGGTGATTTTTACTCTGAATCAAAATCCCTCTCCCTAACATAAAATAACAATTCCTTAGATTTTTACGAACTAATGAAAATATATATGTATAAGTATCTTAATACCGGCTGCAGAGAGGAGTTTGCTATTAACTGAAAGGAGATCCTTTGATTCCTCTTGGAGGCCTTAAAGGAACAGAGCAGGGCAAATTCCTAATGTCCACTCCATATGTTCTTATTGTTGCAGCTGTTATTACTATGTGATTATTCATATAGTATACAAACATGGATGAGTTGCTGACCAACATGCATTAGCCAGCATGGTGAGTTTATTGGCTTTTTACCTCCGAGTTTAAGAATATTTTTCCAATATATACAATCATGACAGACAAAAGCAAATCATGGCCCTTCTTCACAGGAAACTGTAAAGTCACCAACCAAGGCAGCGGTTTGTGGTCGAAGGCGGAGGGTGCTAAGAATCCCCTGATTGCAGACTCAGGCTGCCATTTGATGATGACTTTTTATTTAGGTATTTACAACTGCAGATCACTTTCAAGTTAAGGAAGATTGCAAGAATTAGAAGAACTGTCTTATATTAAATGGAACATTATTGGACTTTGTGAAGTTAGAAGAAAAGGTGAAGAAAAAATTGATTTAAAAAGTGGACATGTACTCTACCATAAAGGCACAAATATTGGAAATACAAGTGGAGTAGGATTCATTATAAATAAAAAATGGAAGAATAACATTGTGGAGATTGATGGTGTATCAGACAGTGGCAAGATTAGTTTTACAACTTAATAGCAGATACCAAATGCAGATAATTCAGGTTTATGCCCCAACAAGTTCTCATAGTGATGAAGTAGTAGATGATTTTTATATGGATGTACAAAGGCTTTTGATCAGAGTAAACAACATTTTAAAATTGTTATGGGAGACTTTAATGCTAGAATTGGTAAACAAATGAAAGACGAAAATGCTGTAGGTAATTTTGATTATGGTAATAAAAATGAGAGATGACATAGACTTGTGGAGTTTGCAGATAAAGAAAAACTTTATATTATGAACTCTTTTTTTGAGAAAAATGTTTAAAAAAAAATGGACATGGAAGCATCCAAATGAAGGTACAGCAGAATTGGATTATATTTTGACTAACAGAAAATACATATTTCAAGATTATAATGTTCTTAATAAATTTAACACAGGAAGTGATCATTGATTAGTAAGATGTAAGATACATGTTAATGCAAAACTAGAGAGACAAAATTTATTAAGAAAAACAATTTTTACAATTGATATTCCAATCTTCAGAAACATTCTAATGAATTTAAATTAGAACTTACAAATCGGTTTCAAGTATTAGTAGATTTTGAACATGATTCAGATTTGAATGAAATTAATATGAAAATAACTGATACACTTTTAAAAACTGCCACAAAGATAGCTGGTAGAAAATAGCAGCAATTGACCAATAAAATTTCTACTGAGACTAGAGAATTTATGAAGAAAAAAGGAATATGAGGATATACAACAATGATGCATTAAAAAAGATTGAATATCTCGAATTTTGTAAAATGGTGCAAAAAAGAGTTGAAAATGATATAAGAAAGCATAATTGTGAACTAGCAAGGAAAGCTGTAGAAGAGAATAAAAGTCTAAAGAGTGTAAAACAACATTTTGGTATTGGTAGGACATTTATATCTGCAATAAGAAAAAAAGATGGAATTATTACTAAAAAGAGAGATGACATCATGAAATGTGTAGAAAATTTCTATCAAGAATTATATAGTAATAAAGAACAAGTACCTCCTATACCTATTATATCTTCTGAATTGCCCGGAATTTTGAATGAGGAAGTGAGAAATGCAATTAAATTTATGAAGAAAGAAAAGGCTCCAGGTAATAATGGAATTATAATTGATATATTAAAAGAAGCAGGTGAAGAAATATAAAATTTTTTAGCAAAGTTATATTCCAAATGTCTAAATGATAAAGATGTACCAGATGATTGGAAGAATGCAGTATTAATATTAATATTTAAAAAAGGTGATAAAGAAGATATTAGAAATTACAGACCTATCAGTCTTTTGTCAGTTTTATACAAAATTTTTACTAAGATAATTACAACTCGTATACAGAGAACACTGGACTTCCACCAACCAAGAGAACAAGCTGGATTTAAAAGTAGTTTTAGTACAGTAGATCATATCCAGGTATTGAGAGAAGTTATAGAAAGGACAAATGAATATGAGTTGCCATTATGCTTAGGATTTGTAGATTATGGAAAGGCATTTGATTCTATAAACATTTTTTGGTGATTAAAGCATTGGGTCATCAAGGTATAGATCCAGGATATGGTCATATTTTAAAGAATATTTATAAAAATGCAATAACAACAATTAGATTACATAATGATACTGGGAAAGTCAACATTGAGAAGGGTGTAAGACAGGATGACTCCATATCTCCAAAATGTTTTACAGCAGTGCTGCAAGAAGTATTTTGTGGATTAAAATGGGAAGCTAAACGAGTGAAAGTAAATGGAGATTATATATTTAGATTTTGCAGTTGGTGTATTTGTTTTTGCAAATAATGATTTAGAGTTACAGGAAATATCAGATGAAAGTAGGAAAGTAGGACTAAAGATAAATGTTAAAAAGACTAAAGTAATGTTTAATAGATTTGCTCAAAATATGAAAATAAAGATTGATTATGATGAATTAGAAGAAGTTAACAGTTACAAATACCTTGGTCAGATTATTAATACAGATGAAAACATAATGGATGAAATTAATCATAGAATTAATCTTGGTTGGAGTGCTTTTGGTAGAAATAACTTGATACTAAAAGGAAATATGCGTATGTGTTTGAAAAGGAAGGTTTTTAAAAATGTGTTTTGCCAGTTCTTACTTATGGATCTGAGACTTTGATACTTAATAGAAGAGCAATACAGAGACTTCAAACCACTCAAAGAAGTATGAAGAGATGTATGTTGGGAGTAACAAGAAGAGATCGAAAACGCAATGTAAGAGAACAAACAGGTGTTACTGACCTCATTGAAAAAGTTAAAAGATTGAAGTGGAGTTGGGCTGGACATACTGCTCAAAGAGATGATAATAGATGGACAATTGAAATTTTAAACTGGATTCCAAGAGATTGTAAAAGACCCAGAAAGAGACCACAAGAGAGATTGATGGATGAAATAAGAAAGTGTGCAGGGGTGATGTGGAGAAAAGCTAAAAATCAGAAAAGATGGATTGAACTTGGAGAGGCCTTCATCCTGCAGTGGATTAATAATGGTTGATGATGATGATGATCTTAATACCCAAATAATTAATTTAAAATACGATAAAGTGTGTTGGCATCAACAGTTGAATTTTTAAAGAAGACTGCTGAGAGAATGCATTTACTAGATCTGAACAAATGACACATTGCATCTCTTTTCTCTTTTATTTGTTTTAGGTATACTTATTTTAAGTTAATCAATAAGAATAAAAAAAATTGTGTAATATAATAACCATAAAGGTTTCAGGGATGCATTAATCATATTTATAAGTTCATTGTGATCCATCAAATTTTATTTACTTTTGTCTCCTTTTTTTTTTTTTTATAGTTAGATGATAAATAGAATATCTCAAAAAGTCTATTTTTTTAAATAAATATGATCCTCAGATTTTTTTTTTTATGATTCGCAGGTTAGGTTTAACTTCAAAGTGAGGTTTCCATTTCAGGCAGGTGACAACTTCATTCTTCTAAATCATTATACAGATGTTTCAAGGGAATGAAAGATCGATGATGTATAGGCATTCTAGCCACCCATCTGAATATTGGTGACTATCTTGAGGTAATACTGCATCTTGTGGTGTATATATGAAAGAAAAAGCTTTCTCCTGTTTATCCCTTTTATATCTCTTTGAAAAACTATTCACACATGCGTATGATGAACACCTCCTGAATTCCTTCTTCAAACTTTTTATCTTTCATTAGAGTTTTGTTTTCAAAGTTCTCTTTTTTGTAACTACCGTGGTTAATTGCCGATGTCACACTTCACGGAACTTTTATCAATATTTAAAATCAATCATTTTTTCTTTATTATTTAACTTTTCTCTTTTTTTTAATTAAAAAAAAACACAATGTGTATTGCCTCAAAGAAAAAAAAAATTTTAATTTCAATCAAATAAAGATTTTATATTTTATTTATATAAATACAAATCCACGTAATCTACTTTTATTTTATTTTCTTATATTCCAGTCTTAGCAAAATCTTCTAATTCAACTGCCAACACACTTTGCACGGACACATACATCATGAAAAAAGTTTTTAGTCTTGATTCCTGTTACTTTTCTCTTTTTTATATTATATATTTGCTATTTGTTTAAAATAAATTTTGTTTATTGATAATTTTTTTTGCATAATATTTGATTTAAAATAATTATTTTAAATATTGTTATTTATTCGGAAGATATATATTTCTTAGTAGAGGCTGCAAACATTAAAAACTAATGAGGCTGCTAGTAAAAATAACAGTTGCTAAGACAGTTAAAAATCTATGGCAGTGTGCTATTCTATCGTGTCAGCTGCTTGATGGCACTATTTCTAACTAAATTGTTAAAAATATGCTGTTTCTACAGCTGCAGCCAAGCAGATAGCCTTCTTTCTATGATAAAACACAGAAAGAGTCCGTTTACTCGGCTGCTGGCTACCGCTGTGGCTTCTTTCTATGCTAAAAGCAAAGAAAAATGCCTTCATTGGCTGCCATAGTTGCTTGTGTTACACGCTTTATTGTAATGCTTGCTTGTCTATTTTCACTACAGTATCAAGTGAGGGTGTGTTGACTGCATCGTGTCTAAATAATTGAAATTTTCTTGTCCAACTTTTTTTATCATGTGAACTGACCTACTGGTACCTGCTAACAGTTTTAACAGTGTCGTCACTGTTCCATCAGGACTGTGTAACCCTCTCAGATTGGATTTTAGGGTGTGGCACAGCAATATTTTGAAGATCCCGATGAAAGTAACGTATCTGTGAGAAATCATCCGAGACAAATCCACTTTCATTTTAATAGTTTGTTATAAGTTATTAACGGGTAAATCGAAATCTAATTTACTTTTTCCCCCAAAACGCAGTGTCTGATTAATTACTGTCCGTAAAAGGGTAAGAATTTTATTTTTATTTTTGATTAAAAAAGTACCATAACTTTTCCAATCCACACACCCAAAGAAGCCCATCTCTGATTATTTACTGTCCCAAAAAGTCTCCACTATATTTACTATTATTTGTTATTAAAAAAAGTGACGTAACTTTTTATGGATACACACACACAAAAATGCCACTCTCTGATTAATTACGGTCCCAAAAAGGTCAAAGTCGGCTTTCATTGTAAAATTTTATTTGAACTTGTTAAATTTTGTGAAATTTGTAATATAATTGACTTTGATTTCAAAACAGAGTGTCTGATTAATTAAGGTCCCAAAAAGGCTAAAATTTACTCTTATTTTCTATCAAAAAAGGAACGTAACTTTTTATACACACACACAAAAAAGCCAGTCTCTGATTAATTACTGTCCAAAAAAAGTGTCTAATATACTATTATTTGCTCTTAGAAAGTAATGTAATTTTCTGTCGACACATACACACACAAAGAAGCCAATCTCGGATTAATTACTGTCCCAAAAAGTTGGCTTACATTTTTATATTTTGTTTGAATTTTTTAATTTTATGTAAATCATAGTATAATTTGTTTCCTATTCCAAAAATAAAGTCAATAGTTGTATAGAATCGCTGGACCAGGAACGTTATATCCATGTGTTTTTGCTTAGCATCAACACCATCAATTGGCTGACACGATAGAACAGAACATTACCAAATCTATTTTAGAATAAAGAATTATCTCAGATCAGTCATGTTATAAATCTTTTTTTTAAAGAATTTTAAGAGGAATGTAATGACTCAGTCTATAAAATTGGCCTTTAAAAATTAACTCTCAAAATTTAGAATTTGTGAATCTATATACAAATAATCATTTTTAAAAAGTACTAAAAAATGTTGGATTTTCTAAAAAAAATTTAGGATACTGACTATATTCTCTCAGGTTTATTACATTTCTTGACATTTGCTCTTTGTAATGACATATAATATATTATTATTAATATGTTCAAACCAAAGATATTGTACAATCTTGCCATTTTCTGATAAAATGTTTATTATTAATTTCAACTTCTGAAATCCACTCACAAATAAATTTGTAGATATTTAATCTTTTAAATTATAAAAAAGATAACATTCAGTCTACAAAAAATCTATGAATTAAGGTCCGCCCCCCCCCTCCAACTGGATTTAATTAAGTGATTACAGCATATCAGACCATATCTCTAAGTATTGTGAGAAGTAATAGAAAAGAATGATGGATATGCATTGTTATTTTATGCTACAAAATCATGCTACAAATCTTGAGTACAGTCAAATTTTGAAAATTATTTGTCATAATGCAGAATTATTCCATGAAAATAAATGAAGTAAATGGAAATTACTTAGATTTAGCTTCCCCATTGCCTGAATTTTAGCACATTTAGATATATTACTTGTTTAATTGGAACGTCTACATTTTTCTTATTCTTATTTAGATTATGCAAATGATGTGGATGTTTTCACATGCAATGATAATAAAAGCCTAACAGATTTAAATATCAACAACTACTATTAATAATATAATAAAATCATTAAAAGAAAAGCAAATAAAAAAATGCATTAGAAATAAATATATTAGTTTAAATTACAGATATAAAAAATCCATTAAATCAATTATCTGAATAACAAAAACAAGCACATCCATAGCTCTCTCATCAGAAAGAAGTTGGGTAAATGTTGCAATTTTAGCAATTTAAAGCAATGTTTCAGTTTAAAAAAATAACAGCAAGAATTTTTCAAATTAATATGCTACATTTAGAAGAGTCTCCCTTCCCTACCTCTACGAAGGTTTAATACAAAACAAATTTAAATCTTAAAGCAGGAGAATGAATAGTGATGTGATATGAAGTGAAATAAACTGCTCAAAGCAAATTTCAATTAATTTCTCTATTGTATACACTGAACACCTAGTGTGAATATAAAAATAGATAATCTTAAGCCAATAAACCACACATAATCACCATTTCTCATGCTTGCTTATAACTTATTAAAACATGCAAAACTCTCCATACAGTATTGCCATTCAGTGCAAGCCAGAGTAATCAATGGATGCCAGAAGGCTTGTGCATAAAATCCCCATCTAGTGCCTACTCATCCAATATCTCCTGACTAGTTTCTAGCTTATGGCCTTTGTCAGTGAGGAGCCTTGGATCTGAGAGCACTGCACCTAGATCTTAGGATCTAATGCAACCCTCCAGCAGCCACCTTTTATCTCAACTATATGATTATATAAGCTAATAAGCTTGGATTGAAAATATTATTGTGTTTTCAATTTAAGACTCATGGTTTTGTAGTTAAGTAGAGATAAAAGGTGGCTGCTGGAGGGTCGCATTAGATCCTAAGATCTAGGTGCAATGCTCTCAGATCCAAGGCTCCTCACTGACGATGGCCACAAGCCAGAAACTAGTCTGGGAATATTGGCTGAGTAGGCACTAGATGGGGATTTTATGCACAAGCCTTCTGGCATCCATTGATTACTCTGGCTTGCACTGAATGGCAATACTGTATGGAGAGTTTCGCCTGTTTTAATATTAGATCTTCTATATCTGTTTAAATATCAATACAGTAGAGCCAGCAAAACTTCTATTTTTATTATCATCATTATTATTATTATGTGCACTTAATTATTAATAACTATACTAAAAGAAAGTTGTATATACTTTTTTTTAAAAAAATATTCTCAAGCAATGAATGTTTAGAAGCAACAATTAGCTTATTCGATGAGCAGTCACCCATAAACAATTACTTCTCGAACTTTTATCAGCAACAATTTTTTTTATTATTATTAATAACAAGAATTTTTTAAAAATTTTTCCAATGCACTTTATTTTCAGCAAAAGAAAACCCTTCTATTTGGAACATGTAAACATAATCTTAGTGACAGATTTTCTACAAACCTGCTGTAATAAATACCAGAGATCTTTAATTATTTTTATGCTGAAATATTGTCAAATAATGTCCCCTTATCTGTATGAAAATTTTCTATATAATCGTAAACCATTCTAATGACAGAATAATTTTCCAATATAAAATATTAAAATCTCATCTTCAGTTGCATGGCCAACAGAAATTTCACATAATAGCATAAACAAAATTTAAACAGCCAAGATAAGCAAATATAACATCTATAAGCAGTTTTACAAAATAATAACAATAATAATATACATATATATTATTTGAAAAAATTATAATTTGATATTGTTTTATATGATGACATATTCTAGATAATCTGCAAATTGTTAAGAGAAATATTTTGTACAAGAAAAAAGTATATACAGTGTATATAAATAAAATGACTGTATTAATTATTAAAAAATGACTTACCTGAGAGATTTTTAATATCCATTTTTGAAAGCAGCATTTGAAATTGACCGGCCATCCCTGGCTTTAATCTAGTATTTTTTTTATCAAGACGTCTAAAAGAAAATAATTACCACTATATAAATATACATGTAAATACACAGAAGCAGCTCAAAAGCTGTTTTAATTGCAGATCACAATAAATAAATAATAAACAAAAGTAGTAAAAAAAAAAAATAACACAGTGAACAAAAAAAAATTTCACGTCATTAAGTTCTACAAGAACAATCAATAGTTTTAAAAAGGTATATGATTTAAATAAAATGAAATGGCCATTGTTTGAAATAAGTAATTGAATTTTTTTCATAAACTATAAAAAAAAAACTTACAGCATTCTTTTTTTTTTTTTTTTAGTTCTTACTTAAAAATTTTTTTTAAAAAAAAATTACAGTTAATGTTTCAGCCAAACCTAACTGTTCATTTTCAGATTAAATATATTGATTTTGTTCTTTAAAATCTTGTCTAAATATTAAATAATAATTAACTCTGAAGATGACTAGAGAAGTTTGGATGAAATTATCAATTATAATCATAAAAAATTCCAGTAAAAAAGAGAGAGAATATTTCAGGCTTTCTTTATAATTTATGATTATTTATAGATTGGAAAGGATAAAAGAAAAAAAATACTGGTGAATGTGAATTTAGTTTTATATATCGAGACTTTTCTTATTTCAATAGTTACTTTTGCTTCTTGAATATGTGTGCTGTACCCTGCCGATAGAACAATGACCCCTAGAAAACATTACCAGTCCTTAAATTAGGCTATTCTTTTTATTTTCCTAAGGTACAATTTTATACTCTTATTGTTTCAAATTATCTTTAATTTATACAAGCAATTATGAGACCCAAATATCCCATTAAACAAGATCACATACCATTTAACATTAAACAAATACCAAAGTATTTGTTCAATGGCATAAGAATACCAAGACACTCCTTATTAAGTATTCAAATATTCCCATGACTAACAACAATACCTAAATAAATATAATAAAACATCTATCATCATTAACTTTAACATAAATTAATTAACAAGTTTATAATATCATTTTACTGTATATTTATTATTTTCAATCGTTATTAATCTTATATTGCTATAATTAATAATAATAACAACAATATTATAATAAAGAGATCTCAGGATTATCACTGATTTTTAATTAACTGTTTATTCAATCTATAAGATATAAAGAGGGATTCTACTTAATTCTATCGGTAGTATACTAACTAAGAAAATGCTAATTACCCTAATTTATAACTAAAACTATATTACTATTTTATGATCTATAATACTTTAATATTAATTATTATTAAACAACCAGTTTTATTTCAATCATAATAATAATATATAATAATTACTAATCTGATTTTCTATAAATAAACATACTTTGCCACAATTTAGATATTTACTTCATTGATGACTTATGTGACCATGATAGTTTATAACAAATTAATATAACTTTTAAAAGATATTATTCTTAAATAATTATTATATATTATCTTATACTTAAATGAATTCATATTCAAATTTTAAATTGTACACTTTTGTTAATGTTATCAATAAAGCAAGTTATAATGTGACATTGCTTTTATAAGCTTGTATTTAAAAAGTTGTAATATAGAGAGCATACTAATAGCTTAAACAAGCACTTAATTGATAAGTGCGGTAAGAAAAAATATTTAAAATCTCTATCCGAAATACTTTTATTCCCAGACCAATTGTTTTGGGGCTTATGGCTCACCTCAGTGAGGAGCTAGAATATTCAGACACTAGATCTAAAATATCAACTCAAAACCCAGCACTTATTTCATACGTAAGATTTAAGTAAAAACTCTGAAGTTTTTGGACATGAAAGTGTCATTTATTCTAGCTATCTAACTTACATAGCTATATGGGACTGAACCAGATTCAGATCTACCATATATTAATAGCTTCAGCATAGCCAAAGCCATAAAGGTAAAATTATAATTATCAATAAACCAAGTCATATATAATGTGACATTGCTTTTATAAGCTTATCTCATATAGTGAAAGATGTGGATGAAGAATGAACGATAAAAATAAGTTAGAAGAATATAAAATAAAAGTAGAAGAAATCATGGAAAAGTTCTGGTGTGGTGAAGTAGAAAAAATGGCAAATAGGTTTTAGGTGAGAATATTCAGAAGAATAAAAGTAATAGAAAAGTTAGAATTAGTAAAAGTGTAAAAGAGAGGGAAAAAGTATGCAGAGACTTTAAATGTGCTATTAAAAACAAAGAAAGTAAAAAAAATGTTAATATTAATTGGGAAAAATATTTTTTAAAAAAGTTGGCTAAAATAAATAATTATAAAAAGAGAATGAAATTAAATAGTATATGGTTGGGGGATATTAATAAAAATAGAAGAGATGGGGGAAAAAATTTTTGGAAATATATTAAAGGAAGGAATGTAGGGGAGAAAGAAATAGTATTAGTAGATGATGAGAGAACAGAGTGTATTTCTAGAGAAGAATTACAGACAATCTTAAATATGTAATGAATATAGAAAAGATGTTAGATGTAAAGAACAGAGTGATAACAAACATAAAAGCATATAGTAATGGAAATATTAGGTTTGCAGAAAATGAATTGAATGAGGCAGGAAAGAAATTGAAAAGTGTAAAGGCAAAGAGATTTAGATGGTTAGGCAGCAGAGATCATGATGAATTAAGGAAATAAGGCAAAATTAAATCTATTATCATGTTTTAATAAGATGGCACAGAAGAGAGAATTTCCAGACAGTTGGAATAATACAAGAGTAAGGATACTATTTAGAGGAAAGGGTAAGGATCATAAAAAGTTAAATAATTATAGACCGATAGTAGTAACATCAGTTTTTGCATATAAGGTGGCTGGGTTTCAAAGTGGATGGAAAAAAAAATAATATAGTGGGAGAAATACAAGGATATGCATATAAGAGATAGTTTATTTGTAGTCACACAACTTATAGATATGAATAGGAATACAGGTAGACAGTTATACGTGGCCTTTATAGATATACAGAAGGCATATGATAGAGTAAATAGAAATAGATTATGGATAAGTTTAATAAATTTGGAAATGAAGGTTTAGTGGATCATATTAAAAGACTATATGAAAATAATTACTATACAAATCAATTAGGAAATATAGAATCAGTTAAAGTTAAAAAAAGCATGGGACTAAGCCAAGGATATCCTATGTCATCTATTTTGTTTTTGTTATATTTGCGAGAAATGGAGAGAGTAATAGAAAGAGTAAGGAAGAGAGGTAGAGATACTATTAATAGATAGCAAGGAAGTACACCTGGGTCTCTTTTTACGCTGACTTATTTAACACGATTTTGAAGTCACACGATTCGTGGTTCACCGGAAGTCCATCTCCAATATTGCGCAATTACTTTAAATAATAAATTTCGTGCACTTACGTTATATTGAAAGTAATAGCTCATTATTGAAATTTGACTTTCAACTTGGTAATTTCAATATTTTCAGTGCTTTATAATAGTAAGATTTTATGCAATAATGAAATTAAAATCATGATTTCCACATTTTATGTATACACACATTAAATTTTACAAGATTATAATGTAAATTTGTTCAAACATTGTGCGTGATAATTTTGCATTTTAAATCACATTGTTTTTGCTTTTTAAAAAAGAATGTTTTAATCAATTATTAATCATTTAGTGTCCGCAAGTTTATTTTTAAAAGATGAGTAATAGCAGTGGGCACAATTAAAATTGAAAATTAAAGACAAAAATAAGAATTTAATTTTTAGTTGTTATATTAATTACTAATTATGTTGTCACCAAAAAACCATTAATTAACACAACATGAGAGTGACGTTGGCGCTAGTTGTATTTCATCTTGTGAAGAATCTGATTTTTTTATTAGTTTGCAAACGAACCTGTTTACTGGCAAATAGCGATAATAAGTAAAACGTGTATAAAAAAATATAAATTACTGTAAATTATGCTTAAAAATATATTGTTTTGAATAAAATTAAATAATATAGTTAAAAAAAGTTTGTCTTGTATCAATTTTTTTTCAAATTTGAAATTTTTTATTAGTCATATTTTATTTCCTTATTTTTTTTTTGCACGAATTTTAAAGTAAATTTTACATTGGTGCTTTGCTTTTACGCGAGTTTTGAAAAATCACAGTCCATATCCCCCCTTTTTCAAGGTAAGTTATGTCTATTTTTGCACGATTTCGTTTGCGCGTGTTTTCTGAGGAACCTATCTATCGCGTAAAACGAGACCCAGGTGTATATTCATTATCAGGTCTTTTATTTGCTGATGATATCTTCTTGTGCACAGGAAATACGGAAAATATGAAAGTTATGCTGACGATATGCGCAAGGGTGGTTAAAGAGATGGAGATTAAATTTAATGAAAAAAATCACTAGTAATGATGATAAATGATGGGGAAAGAGAAGAGAAATATTTTTATTGAGTGATATAAAGTTAAATATGATAAATAGGTATAACTATTTGGCAATTGGCTTAAGTAATCAGAAAAATTGCTTGAATGAATGGAAGAAAAAATTGATAAATGAAGCAAAGAAAAGAAAGGAACTGATAAAGAAATTAGCAGTGTTTTCATGTAATAAATATACTGGATTTACTATAAAGAAAATAATACACAATAATACATACACTTACAATCTAATAGTTTAATTCCTGGACTATTTTATGATTATTTATTATAAACTATATATAAACTTAAGAGCATGCTAACGCTCTAAACAAGCTTTTTTTTATATATATATTATGATAAATGCTACTACAAGAGAAGGCATTCAAATCATCTTGATCTTAGATTGTCCCCATCCCCAGACCGGTTTCGACCTGTGGTTGAAATCGAATTAGTCTGGATATACTGTTAGAAGAGATTTAATGGATGCACAAAATATTGCATAAGTCCTACAAAAAAGTCAATTTTGAGGTGAATAAGTAAGATCATATTTCTTTGACGTGAAAAAAAGAAGCTATGAATTAGAAGGAAAAAAAAGATTAAAAACATGAAGCCCTTCACCTTTCATTGGATTGATGTTTGAAAATGATGATGAAGATGAATTATATTTATGAAGTTATGTGTAATCCATGATTTTTATTTGAGTAATTTATTTATAAATGTTTATGTACATAAAAATATTATTTTGCTCTACCTATATTTTATAATTCGTCCTTTTTTCTTTTTTTTTTTTTTACAATTTATTAATTAATAAAAACAAAAACATTTAAAAATAAGTATGTAGACAGGATTTTTCTTGCTTATTTAAGATCTGTTATTTTGAGACATGAATGTTTATAGTGCCTTAATCTCATATCGAAACGGGAGTTGTTATAGCTAATAATTTAATCCAGCAAGAACCTAGGTGCAGTTATAAATGAAAGAGGTAAAAAGGAACCACGAGTTAGTTTTAGAGCTGATATTAGTCAAACGATCTCAACTAGAACAGGCTGATTTTTAATTTGAGATTACAGAAAAATATTCACAACTCAACCCTGGACAAAAAAAAAAAAAGCCATCTCACCATGGAATTAAAGGTTTTATGCAACGCAATGCACAATGGGAGGAAATGTAAAAAAAAAAAGAAAAGATTTTTCCCTGAAAAGGAAGGGATTACCCAAGTATCCCTAATGAACATTTTCTCTGGAGGGGAAAAACGTAACTCAACACAATAATCAACAACAAAAAAAAGTTTTGTTAAAGGTCAAAATACTTTTTTTTAAAAAAAAAAAAACAAAAAACACCACCACCTATATCTAAATTAAAACAATCAAATAATTAAATTATTTAAAACACTCAAAGTAATTGAATATTTTAACCCGTTATCAACTAAAACTACCCCCCCCACCACCCACTCACAATGTTTATTACTTTGAAACAAAAATTAAAAAAAAACTGTTTATATAGTTTTCTCTTACGTACTTTTTACATGTGTGTGTATGTGTGTGTATAGTCACATGTATGCATATAAATATATGCATAAATAATAAAATCGAAATCTTTAAAATATTTTTTTTTTTTTTAAACAAATAAAATATGCAAAAATCACCATAAAATGAGCTTTAAAAAGTTGCAAAATAAAAACGCAGAGCTTACAATGATATATAATTCTTTTGTAAACTTACAGAAATTATAACGTCAAGAGGATTAAATTATAACAGATAACTTCTATAAGTCAATTTGCAAGACAAAACATGTGTACAATAAATTCCCTTAAAAAAAAAAATCGTATAAATGGTTACTCTGGAAGTCGAATGACAGTTGAACACAAAAAGTGACAGGGCAAGTTTCGATCTGTGTCCTTTGGCTAATAAAAAAATACATTCTAATAAAATACAATTGCCATTTTCAATATGCCATTTGATGTAAGTTTTAATTTTAAAAAAAAAATATTTGACTTTTACATAAATATGTCATTACATACATTTAAATCCAATAAACAACTGAATGTGTTTTAAAAAAGTAGAAATGTGTGCATGTAAATCCAAACATGCATACAAATATATGTGCTTAACATGTATGTAGGTGTCCTGTTAGTGAATCCGAATTTCACTTAAATTACAGTGAGATCCAAAAGTCAAGTAATCCCTATAGCTATTTAACAAATCTTAATTTTTGTGAGAGGTGTCTTACGTTTCTATGGAAGTGCTGAACCATAGAACTAGGTTCGTTTTAGAAAATTGCTCTATATCTTGATAGCCATATAAATCTTAGTTTGTATTTTCTTTAATCACCAATCATTATTTGATGTCAAAATCGTACCAAATGGATTAGTAGAGAGAATTAAATTTGATCTTAAATTTTGGGGAAAACACAAATGGATAGCAATCAATAAATAGCACATAAAAAAATGTATTCACCTGATCAACATAATTCATAAATTGTGTCAAACGATCCTTATAAGTTTTGCTGAGAAATATTTAAAGTTGGGAAAATACCACAAAAAAATTTAATGTCAGTATAGTCAGTGATTCATCCAGCAATATTATTTTCTTTCACTTTTATGGATGAATGAATTTCCGATTGGCACCATGAATGATAATTCATTATATTAAATATCTGATTTCCTGTATCTATATAGGCCATTCCCCATCTCCACAAATAAGATGATATTGCCAATTTTACCAAATCAGTTAAGTGAGTTAAGAAAATTGATGTTACATATAGCATCATCATATATTACATCAAAAGACATTACCCATGAATTAATCAAGTCCTAGAGAATTCTTTTTGTTTTTGTTTCCTATAAATACTTATTTGTTATGTTCATTAACATCTGCTATTGTTATAGTATTTATATAACTCCAAGCACATAATATGCTAAGAGATCTCTGAGAATGAAATTAACTATTTTTTATTCTAAATGGCATTTTATTAGATTGAATGTTATTAATTTAGACAAAAAATTATTAATGATTAATTTGTTAATTACTGAACTGGTTTTAGTCTTTGAATTTGCCATGATGAAGATTTGTCTCCTGGTACAAATGATCCAGTTTTCAGGGAGTGGGGGCATTTAATTAATGGTAAAAATGTTGGAAAACTCATTTCTCTTCCTAGATTTAGGGCAAATATTCCAGAAATAAGACCACTGACCACTCTTAATAATGAATCTGTTGCTGCTGATTTATTTTTTTATATAATTTATTAGTCTACATAAAAGGGTTTATTAGTTCATATGTCTGTATGTGTGTAGGTGTAAATAGCTGAATTGCAATAATTCTGACTTCCTGTTGTGATATAACAGACCTGTTTAACTAACAAAGGTGTATCATTAATTTACTCAAAATTAAAGTAATATATTTTTAAATATTACATATTTATTTAAATAATAATATATTATTATTGAATAATAAATTAAAATAATTCTTAAAAGTGATTGTGTAAAGCAAAAAAGCTATAAACGTAAAAAAATAATTGAATAATTAGTCTCTTGATCTATAGTTCTGTGCACTTTAGCACAACAGAAATGATTAGAGAGCTAAAAGGTATTTGGACTGAAACTCAACCAATTATTTTTTGTACTCAAATATCATACGAAGTATTCAAATATGGTTTTTTTTTTTTTTTGCTTTCACAGATTTTTGAAGATTTAAGTTTTAATCTAATTTATTATTCAATAATGTGTTAATATTATTTAAGTAGATAAATGTAAGTTATTTTACTTTTGAATAAATTAATAAGGACATACCTACCAAATAAAATTATTAAAAAAATAAATTATTACATAAATAAATTTACTGATGAGATTGACATGATTTTCTTTAATGTATCACATTGCTGCATTAAATAATACGTCTATAGAAAATTATGTGATGGTTGAGCACCAAAATGAAACACTTTTTCGCACTTTCCTATGAAAAACTATCTAAGAAACACATTCATTGTATATCTAACATTAAGTCCGAATTATTATTTATACATATATTTTTAATTTAATAGATTTTGATCATTATTTCATTGATATTAAGAATTAAAATGATGGCTTTTAATGATATATTTATATTATCTGCTCATTTAGACTTGACAAAGATATCTAACCTACTTAACAAAATTGAAACAGATCTTTATAATCCTAAAAACAGAAAGATTGCAGGTCCTAATAAGATATCTGGTAGATATATGATAATTTGTAAAATATGGTCATGATATGTTAGTATAAAATTTTGGTTAAATATGTGAGTCCATGAAAGTTAAATAGTGATCTCAATGATGCTTTCAATATTCTAATTTATAAAAAGCAAATATTGATTTTAAAAAAAGAACTAATTATTGTTAACATCATTGTTATGTCTATAAATGTGGTATTTTTAAAGATTTTATTATAAGTAAACAGTTATCAAGAGATATCTGTTGTCAAGCAAATGGAAGAAAAATATTATAAACAAAATTAAAATGTATATAGTTTTTGTTGATTTGATCAAGACATTTGACTTAATTAATTGAAAAATTAATTGGTTTAAAATTAGACTGTTTATTAACTCTTTCTTGATGAATTTGATAGTTTGTTGGCCATAAAGTTTACTCAAATGGTATTTGAACAGTCTGGGTGCTAATGATTATGTTGTAATTTAACATTGAACAATTTCAACAGGATAATAATGAATCTATATTTTAGTTTTGTTTCTAGATGTCAAAAGTTATCAATTGATAAGAAAGCTCTATAGAGTAAAGATCCATTTGCAGAAATTAAGTTGCACAAAATAGTAATGTTTGTTCATATTATATTTATAAAGCAGAAAAGATTCTAAAGATTTTTTTAAGATGATTTTTATTATTTTCAAATAATAATATAAAAAATATTTTTATAATTATTCATGTTTTTAGAAGAATTTAAATTTATGTCTTAGAAAGAAAAAAAAATCTAATAAAAAAAAAAACGCTTTCTCTTTTATTTTCTTAAATAAATTTATTGCTTTTATTATTATTTTCATTAACTTTATCTAAAATAAATTTTAATAATGATTATGCTAAAAAATAGTTGTATTTTCCACAAATCTGATTTAAACTGAACGTATACATAAGAAAAATTAAATTTTACATAGTTAGCCTCAATTTATCTACATTACATGTAATTAATATTCTACATTTTTTACATGATAGCATAAAAGGGAACATTATTAGTGCTTGTGAAAAATTAGAAGCATTTAAAATAAAAACTGATGTCAAACAGGAATGTGTACTAGCCCGGCTTTGTTTTCATTCATTTATGATTGTGATTTTTGTATCACTTTACTGACAGCATCATAAAGTAATGATCAAGATGATTATATATAATTGATGATGAAATTTTAAATCTGAATTAATTAAAAACCAAAATAAAAATGCTATCTTCTTAGCTTCTAAAATTTTCATATATACTGATGACTGTGATATTTTTTGCCATTTAAAAGACTTCGATTTAGTACTTAATGATCAAAAAACTCAAATGCTTTAAACCATCCAATGATGAGAGAGAAATCAGCTTGAGAAAGTGAATCAAGTAAAATAATTTAAAAAAAAAAAATACAAACTTTATTCAGAAAAACTTTACGTGGTTATTGAAAAATTGCAAATAATTTGCTACATTGTTTTTTGATGACTCTGTAGGGTAACATTTAAAGACTGTGGAAGTGGTTGTTCTGTGAGGGTTCACTCACTGGGCATTCTGATTCTAGACCAAGTCTCTGAATGGAGCCATTCAGGTGCAAGTGTCTGACCTCTGGCTCAGATCTTGTCGATTAGAACATGAAGGTTTCTACCACTGTAGGCAAGACTTGCCCAAATTTGTATTTACATCTTGTTAGCCATATGGCATAGTTCATGAAGACTGAGAACCGAATGAGGGCAAATTCACCAGATTTAATGGCATTTTGAATAATAAAAGTATCTCTAAAGTCTGTTGACACAGTATTATTGATGAATGTTCTTATTGGAGTAAAGAAGTGGCAATTGTACATGATGTGATCAACTGTTTCTTCATCTCTGTTGCACAATTGGCACTGTGAACTAATTTTTGTGAAGCACCTTTTCCATACCAGGAAGTGATTCGTAGGCAGGGAGGAGAGGTTGAGTTTGAGCAGGAAATCAATGTGCCAAGGCTCAATGTACCATTGTTTTAATTTCCTCATAAGTTGTTTGTTGCCAAGATCCAAGGTGATGGAGAGTGCTGTCTGGCTTTTAAACTTTAGCTGGTAAGCCTGCCAGTAAGTTATTTTGCTTTCAAGTATGGACTTAGTTATTGGTGTATGCTTGGAGACATGTTCCCACAAATCTGTGAGCCATATGCTTCTACGTGGTGGTGGGGTGTCAGTAGGTTCCACTGGCATGGACTGGTTTACCATTTGGTGGTTCTGAATGGTTATGCATATGATTGATATGGCCTTCTGGAAGTATATTGTTGCAGCTGAGTGTAGCCCAAGTCCATTTGTTTCTTTGGGCATCTGCATCTTGAAAATGCTGATCGCAGCCACCTTTCCATTCCAAAGAAGTTTTGCACAGATGGTGTTCATAGTAGCCTGAAAGGCTTTTGTGGGCTTAACAATTGGTAAATAATAATTTAGTCTTGGTAGAACAAGCATATTGAGTAAGGTCACTGTCTTGGTAGAACAAGCATATTGAGTAAGGTCACTTTGTCCGGCAGTGAGAGTGAGATTCTGGCCAGAGATTGCACCACCTTCCTAGTCTTTTCCAAGATGTCATTTTGAAGTTGCTTTCTTCTGGCCAGAGGGGACTTATGCATGGGAAGACCCAAAAACAGTTGAGGCTTGGAAATAAATGCTGATGGAATAACTGTGCCTGTTCTGATTTGCCACACAGAGGATTTCTCATAATTTATGTGAAGATTGAGTTTGTCAGAGAATTTACTTAATATGTTGGTTAGTGTTGTTATATAGTTTTTATCTGGTAGAAAGATTGTTACATCATCAACGTATGATATATGTTGCACCCAGCATTTGAGTGCAGACACATAAACTCCCGGGAGATTATCTTCAATTTCTCTGAGCAGGGGATTAATGTAGGCAGTGAAACATAGTGTGGCAAGAGGAGAACCCTGTGGAATAGAAAGGTCAGGTCTGAAACCATCGGAGAGTCTGCCATCCAGCGATGTGAAAATTGATCTGTTTAACAGCAGATTGCCAATGATTCTAACATAGACTAGAGGAACTTGATAGTCAAGGAGTGTCTGAAGCAGAACTGCTGGAATGACTGAGTCAAAGGCGGAAACAAAATCAAGCTGAATTGCCACCGGCTTTGACTTTCTGTAACTGTCTCACGTGATCTGTCAGGAGAAGAAACTTGAAGAGTGTCTGTGGTGGAGGAGCCTTTGCGTGCGAACTGGTATGGTGTGATGTGCTTATATAGCTGTTGTTGAATATTGTCTTTAATTATTGACTCAATAATCTTTATGAGCAGTGGGATCATGGAGATGCCTTATATTTGTTAGTGAGGAGGGATGATTCTTTTTCTTGAGGTAAGGCACAAGAGCTACAGGGTAAAGATCTGGAATGTTTTGAAAATCTTGTGATAGTACATCAATCATTCGCCGCACAATTGGGGCAGTGAAATAGATTAGATGAAGAAACACAAATCGGGGAATCCCATGAAGTCCCGGATGAATGCTCTCTGGGTAAGCCATAAGCTTCTGGAATACCTGATGTTCTGTGATGTCATTATACAAGCATTCCTCTGGTTGATGCCATATATTACCAATTTCAAACTTAGAAAGTTGTAATTTGGCCCAAAAGTGGTGATGTATTTTTTCATGCATTCCTGCCCATTAAGAAAAAATTGGCCAACCAGTATTGATGTGGGTGTTGGCTGTCCAGTAGAACCAATTGCCCAGCGGATGTAGCTGCACATCCAGCTGTGCTTATTGGACAAGAAGACCTTAGATCTTTTGGTGGCTATATATTGTGCAATAACTTTTTGCTTATTGTGGTATTGATGCTTTAGTTGTATGATGTCTTGTGGCTGTGTGTTAACTTGATGGAGTCGTGTGATACTGTCACTTATTTGATCCAATTCTTTTAAAAACTTGTTTGGACCTTTACTCTTTTTTGTATATGAGTCTATGATTGTACTTAAGATCCCGACAAAGGATGACCAAGCCTGTACTGGTGGCAGTGCAAGTATGTCTATTTTTTTAAAGAGAATGTAGGCTTCTAAAAAAAATCATCTCTGGAGTTGCTGCTTTATTTAGTATTCTAATGGTGTGTGTGTGTGTTCTGTGTATACCATGACTGTTGGATCTAGATGCAGTGATACAAGTAGTGCAAGATGGTAAGTGAATGGCACCAGTTGCAGTTTTGCACTGATGTTGTAATGAAGTTCTGTGGAATAATACAGTAGATCTATTAGGGATTTTGTCTGCCTAGTGTAAAAGGAAAATGATCCTAGGGGAGAAGCCTTCCCCACATAGCAGAACTCTGTTGAGAAGGTGAAGGTATTTGCTATTAAATTTTCCATAGGACATATTGAAATCTCCATAGCATATTATGGGAGAGCTTTCAGCTGATAGTAAGGCATTAATTTTATTGATTGCTAGTAAGGCTGCATAAGAATCACTTTTAAAATACACGTAAATTATTATTATGGATGTGTTATTGAATGTAAGTTTGAACACTATTAGGCCATTGCTAAGATACATTATTTTATGGGAAGTATATGCTAAGTTTTTATTGATGAGTAGAGCAACTCCGGATGATGCTGTGTGTGAAGGTATGTAGTGGAATGCTCCCAATTGTTGCAAGAGGTGATCTATTTGGTAGTTTGAATTTGCATGCAACTTAGTTTCTTAGAAGCAAACTATGTGTGCATTTGTTCTTGCCAGCCATCTCTTAATAGCAAAAACACGGCCAATGGAGTTTAATCCTCTGACATTTATTCCAGCTAAATTCAGCAGCATATTGGTTTGGTTGGAAGAGCTTGTTTATTTAGGCTGAAATAAACTGTTTAGTGCAAGAAAGTTATTGGAAAGTTCCATGAGGTTGTATTTCCTCAACTCTAGATTCATTAGGTGGTGAAGAAGGTTTAGATCTAATTGGAATTTTAGAGATGGTGTCAGTGCTACTATTCTGAGATATTGCATTGTGTTCACTTTCTATTGTTTCAATTTGTGAGTATGTGCTATTTTGATCAGTGGACAGTTGGGCCAATTTGGTTCTTTTTTTTTGTCATTCTTTTTTCTTAAGCCAGATCGTCTGTTTGTTGCTGGTTTTTGAAAGCCTGACTCAGGTTCTGATTCAGCTGTGGAGTTGTCGTTGTCTTCAATATGTAAGCTGGAAGTGTCTTCAGTCTTTCTTTTGTTATTTGGAGTTATCTGTTCTTGTGGAGTTGTGTCTAGAACATGTGTTTGTCTTTGTGATGAGATTGTGTCACAGTTACCTTCTTTTTGAAACTGTAGGTGTGAGTGTTAAATCTGCTTCTTGTGAATCTGATATTGAGGTTCAGTAGGTTGTTTGATGTCAGCAGTACTGTAGAAATGTTGGCTAGTCTGTTGCATAGTGGACTTCTTTAGTTGCAAAAAGTGCAATAGCATCACTTGTAGTGTCTATAGTGTGAGTTGTAGTGTCTTGATAAGCTTCTTGGTCTGTGTTCATTTTTGAATCTTCACTTTGGTTGGGTAAGTTACCTGATTAGTGAGGGATAAACTTCTTTGGTGCTGACTTAAGTTTTGTGTTGTAAATAGGCATCTGTGATTTTTGTTTTTTCTACCACTGCAATTTTCACAGATTTTCTTAGGGCAAGTTTTAACTAAGTGTGTACGTTCACCACAGTGAAAACAGTGGGGTGGTACTCCTCTAAATGTCAAGTAGATAGGGCTTTTTTCCTCCAGTATGGATGGAATGTCAAGAGGTGTAATGTCTTTATTTAGCTTGATGGAAAATGCCACACTGTTAGAGGGAAGCTCAATGTCTGCCCTTCTCTCTGCGAGGTATTTGGAAATTTGTGACCACTCCAAACTTCCCCAGCAGCCTCTGTAGATATCTATGTCTTTGAAGTTGAAGTAGCAATTTCTTGCAATGCCATGGACTGTTTTCGGTTTGTTCATATCAATTTTTATTAAATATTTTCCCTTCAGGTAGATTTGCTGTCTTCTAAACAGTTCCTTCTGCATGAGGTTTTGGAATTCAACTATGAAGTATCTTTTATTTGGGTGGTAGTATATTCTACTAATGGCATCTATCAATTTGAGCTGCTTGAAAAGTAAAATAATTTTTTTTTTAGACAGAAAAAGCAGACTTACATCCTGGGGCTCCACACATTCCAACACAATGCTGTTGCATAGGGTATAATTTTGCCCAATTTATTGCAGGGAAGAAAATCATGGACTTTTTTTATTGGTACAATTTTTTTATATAATGTTCCATAATATTCTAAAAACATAATGGCAAGTTAAAAATTGATATGTTCTTTAGCACGCTTGATATTAAATCTATTATTATAAGGGCATATCTTCATCAGCCTGACCAAATGAAGCTAAATGAATGGCAAAAGGTTTCCTGAAAATACATACAGTGAATAAGAATTGTGAAATTGGGAGTAGGGGAATCCTTAAAAACACAGAAATTTAAATAAAAAATTTGCTAAAAATTTATTTTTCAAATCAAAAAGTATTATTATTTTTTAAAAAGCTTGTTTAAATGCCAATACAATAACAATAAAATAAAGACTCATGTACAGAATGAACTAGACTGAAGGAAAATATGGGGGAGGGTTGTATTTACAATAAAATAGAAAATGCATTAATAATAGTTTAATTATTTGATAAAAATAATGACAAAAAAAAAAAGCATTTTAAAAAAAAATGGCTATTTTAATCAATCATTTTTAAATGAGTTACACTCTATTTTTATTTGAGTAATACAATAGTGAATTATAGTATTCATTATTACGCTATTATCAAAAAAACTATCATTTATCCAGAAAAACTAGTAATGTGAAAGTACTTGAGGAACTAAATAATACATGGATATATGTAATATATTTGCATTCAATTTCTAAAGAATAATGATTGTTATTAGAAATTCATGATTAACTTATCTCGCAAAAAAAAATAGGTCATGTTAAAGAACAATTCTGAAAAATGGCTAATTTCTTGTTAATGAAAATCATTCTTTACAAAACCATAAGTTTCTTTTCCATTAACTGATATTTCATGTTAAATGATTTCATAGTATTGGCATTATTTCGATATCCATTCTGAAAAGTAGTAAAATCTCTTTTAAATAAAGCAGTAATTTCTGTTAATATAATTTTATCGTTTTAAATACAGTATATATATATCATGAGTTAATAACACATGCTTCCTATATAAATATAAAAAAATATTTAAAAAAAAAAAAAAAGATAAAAAGTGGTGAGAAATAGAAAACTATATTGCATGTACAAGTATCGTCATTAGGTTGCAGTATTCTACTGCTTAATTATTCTATATTCAGGCAGAAATCTTAGCATATAAAAAAAATGAAAAACATACTTTATTTATATTATTAAGATTATAATTATATATGATCAGCTTTATACAGATTCTCAAAAATGACGAATAAAGTAAATGATGCTTACTGGTGTGTGTTGGCAATTTCAAATTTATTAAGCAACACTTCTTTTATTATTTTGATTTGAAATGTTAAAAGCATATAAATTTAAAGACAGTCCAGTCTAATATCTAATTCAAGCAGTGTAATAAACAGATAGGTACAGAATATTAAAAACAAAGAATAAATTATTCTCAATAAAGTAGGAAGAGAAAGGAATTTAATAAACAATAAGCAGAATAAACATAGAGTTAATAACTGCTTCTAATGAATAGAAGCTTTGATCCTGTCAGCAATGGGCTGACATCTGTTGGTAATAATGTTTTCTCACAAAAGACTATAAATATTTTAAAGTAAATAAGAGAAGATGGTTTTAAGTGAACACTATAATTTTGTCAAGCTGCACACAGTTTCCTTTTTATCAAGAGATTTATCATTTAAATGATTTTTTTTGGTGAAAAGATAAATAAATATAATGTAAGAGCATTAAAAGGGGACATTTTTTTTTGTAAAAAAAAAAAAAAGAGGGAGTGAGGGAGGATTGCAGATAATTTATGACAATGTTATATGCCATGTGTATTTGTCACACAATAAATTGCATATCTTTGTAGGTGCATACATATAACTGATAATTTGAAAATTAATTAAAAGACTTATGAATTAATATCACTCATTATTTCACTATGGGAACAGTTTGTTGAGATTAATACAAATGAATGATGATATTCATGGTGACACCATTGTGAGCAAATTCTAATAAGATGATTCTATCTCCATTAAAAAAAAAGAGAGAGAGATGAAAAAGAAAGCCAAAAAAAAAAGGTATACTTGCCTCTCACATGTATTAATATATTACAGAATTATACTGCATATAATTAAAATGTGAAAAAAATGCACTTGTGAAAATATACATTTACCATTATCAGAATTAATGCAGAGAGATGATGGGTGGCATGAAAAATTCATAACATCTAAGCGATTGTAGAAAATAAGTTAAAAGAAAATGGAAAGAATAAGACGTGTCATGTCAGCAGAAACAATCCAGAGTACTAATATTACATGAAATTTAACATCACATTTTCTGTGCATATGAATCAATAAATACAATGGCATGGTGGTAAGACTTAATTTAGAGAGTTTGGAGGGAGCTATCTTTTGTTCATTATGTTTTACTATATTTTAACCATACAAAAAAGAGAAACAATTCCCTAAAAATATAAAACATAAGGTTGCAGATATTTTTACTATACATACAATAAAATAAGATACAGAAGAGAATGTAAATTTAAAAACAACATGGATGATAAAATATGTTAATTCAGAAGAAATATTTAGTGTCACATTTGAAACAAAATATTAGTCAAATATATACTAGAATCAAGACAATAGTATAGTGTTGATTACTAAAAGCACAACATAATTTTTGCTATTTAATTAATCTGCCTTTGATCAGAGAACTTAATGTGTATGTTTTCCAAAAACACAGTTAAGACTAAATACATTAAATATTCAATAGTAGTCAAATTACTAAAATCAGATATGCTGACAAAACATCATTTGACTTTCAATTACACAAGCATGTTATCTTGGGTTCAAAACTAAGGGTTTACTGATCTTCAGGTTATTAATTTGATATAAAAAAAAATTAGTGGAGTGTTGGTTCCAGATATGAATGTCAAGACTTCAAACATAAAGACAATCTGACATAAGATTAGACATTAAACCATATCATCAGGAAAACATTGAATTACTCAAGCTTACAATAGATGACAATAAAATAAAATGCTCAATATTATATTTATTTACATATAGAGAGAGCAATTTCACTGAGTTTATGTAGTTTAACAATGTCATTGTAAAAAAAAAAAACATTTGTTTTGAAGCGGATGCGATGACCTCTCGGCTAACAATGCTTGACTGTTTTGAGATTTTTTAAATGCACTGACAAAAAAAAAACATTAATATATACTAACTAAAAGAGGTAAACAATAATGATTTCTATTACTGCCATCCTATTCATCATAACTGGCAATGCTTTCAGTAAATGGAAAGCTAAAAGACCAAAAACAAAACAATCAACAAACATATATTAAATGGGATGCACTTATTTTAGTAATAATATTCAAATATTTAGTACATACATTAATAAAAAAGGTTTTGATAAACATACAGATATTGGATTGTCAAATAGTAAAAGTCTGGAAAATGTTATTGTGTAATTATAATATAAGAAATAATATAAAATATAAAAAAAGAATCATATAAAATAGATTGTGACAATGGTAATATGTTTTACTATGGAAATACAGGAAAACAGATTAAAGAGCCAAAGAATATAACATAATGCAACTAGTAGAAGACAAAAAATCTGCTTAATACATTCAGTACTTAACATATGGATATAAAATAGATGCTATAAAAATATTAAACTTCTTAAATTATGTTTAAAAAAACAAATTACATTAAGCATAACATGCATAATTGTGTCAATATTTATAAAACTTCAATCAATTTAATTAATAAATGGTAAATTAAAAATGAATAAAAAAATATAATAACATAGTATATATTACAAAAATATTTTTCTCTTTATTCTGTGTATTGTTGTGTTATATAGTTAATTGATTTCAATCTTTATTGAATATCTAACAATTTAGATTGCTTTATCATAATTTTATTTTGTTTTATTCATATTTTATTTTATTTATTATTTTACTTCTATTACAAAGTGGTAGATAATGCTCTATATGCAATAAGACTTAATGGTTAAAATAGATGTTTAACATTTGATAAGGGCATAACATTATGTGCTGAAAAAGGTTTTTTTATGTATAATTATTAATATATACATACTTTTATATGAATAAAAAATTATATTAAATTTATAATACTTGTGATGGTATTGTTTACTTTTTAGAAATATTGAACAATTTTAAATGATTTTAGATATAATTTTTGAATAATAGATACAAGGATTCAGACAACTGATTTTTCTGGTAGGTCTATTTTAGCAAATTGCTTAGATTGAAACAGGGATAAGTGAAATTAAATTAGCTCTTTGAAATTTTAAAAATGAAAGAATCCATATTCTGATGACATTCCAGATATCTTAACTTCAAAATTATTGAATATTTTTGGAGACATATTGTATGGCGACCATAGAATGCTTTTCTATTCTAATATACAAAATTGAAAGAGATAAAAAAGATTATAGCAAAAGTATTTTCAAGGATTTCATTGTAATAATATTAATCAAATAGTTTATTGCTTACGATTCATAAGAATCCAAGCACCGAAAATGATTGAATTGAACCATGATCACGAATTTTAAGTTCCAGAATCTGATACACTATGATTGCAGCAAAATCACTGCAGCAAACCATGCAGGATTATGCTATTATTTATAGATGTTAATGAACACTTATTAAAGACTCAATGTAGTTTTGGTGAATTGGGAAGCACTGTAGATGTAATTTTAGAGCCAGGAAAAGGCAAAAAAGTATTGTGAATAAAGAATTTTATTTATATATTGATTTCTCAATCAATTAAATAAGTTTGTAGTAATATTTGATTTTATATGAGGGTGTAAGAAAATGAATTATTATGGATTGTAAAAAATCTGAAACATTTGAAATGAAAACTAGTGTAAAACAGTGATATACATTAGCTTCAACTTTGTTTTCTAATTTTACAACAGTCGTCATTGAAATAATTAAAGATGCTTTAACAAACCACAAAATCAAAAAACAGTAATAAAATTGATGGTGGAGTTTTTCATTTAAACAGATTAAAAGCAAAAAAACAACAACAATAATTTCAATTTTTGGCATCTAAATTTACAGAATGAAGATTATTCTATACTTTCACAATTCCAAAAAGAATTTACAGAAAGTTGTTAATGTTTTTAATGAAAACTATAAAAATTATTGTTCAGAAATTGAACATTTTTTTCATTTGTATACTCATCAGATGTAGATCAATTTATATCCTTTGAGCGCTTTTTTAAATACAAAGCATACACTTGGAGATTAAGGAGAAGCAGAGATTCTAGTGTACAATGGTTGCATTTAATAAGTTTAAAAAATGAGGCATTTTATCTCAGTCATGCAATTGCTTCAGCTAAATCTGTTCTAAATAGGGCTATTATTTTAGGAAATTTTCATTTTTTGCAAGTGATAAAAGATTCCTATTGGCATAACCAGTGTTGTCCAAGCATGGCCCCATGGGCCATAAGCAGCCCCCAGTGAAGATGTGTGTGGTCAACCATATGATTTTTTGAAGTGAAAAAATAAGATATATTAATTTGAATTGAATGCTTATTAGATGTTTTAATTCTTTCACTAATCAGTATTCTTAATATGGTGTTCATAATATAAACAATCATTGCATCTTGTATAATGTTTCAATAAAAACTTTTATAAGCACTATAACTTTCTTTTTTGCAAATATTTTTGAATGTCAGTTAACCCTAACTAACTGCAGAACTCTCTAATAATTGAATATATATACAGTATTTATTATTTTGAATATGGTCCCAGATAATTTTTTTTAATACAACTCTTTTATCATATATGATCGGTATAATTTGAAGTTGTTGAAAAATTTTCATTTAAAGATGTTCTATACTTCTAAGCCACAATTACAAAACATTAAGACCAACTAATATGTGAAGATAATGCAATTCCTGTTATAAGAGCACATATTCAGTGGGTTAGCATTTGGAATAAATAAAAAGTAACAAACTTTCCAAAAAAAAAAAAGTATTTTATTGTGAACATTATTATGATTTTCATGGGAGTGACAGCCTTTCATTTATCAACTGCCTTCACTAGATGAATATAAAGACTCAACATGTGATAAATGTGGGAATTTCTACAGTTCACATATTTTATTTGTAGTAGCCCTTGCAAACTCATCTTTAACTATTTACTCTTTATTTATTTTACTCTTTTTTCCTTTTTCTCAAGTAGAACTATTGCACATATTATTAAGTACTGAAAAACATTGTTATATGCATTATTATTTTTTTGTTAATTATGATATATCTTTCTACATTCTGTTTAATTAATACAATATATATAGTTTTAAGATAATTTTTAAGTAAAAGAAATTTTGGCTATTAAATGCAAAGGCAATACGAATCAAAAATAAGATTATAATGTCATGTAGTAGTTCTTCCAATCATAATGCAAAATTATGAGTACACCTGTAGCCCATTAATTATGCAATAATCCTTAATATTCTGCTCATAAATATATACATCAATTGTGTGATTTAATGCTGTGAGGGGAAGATTGGCAGACTTCAAAGGTCAAGATCCATGGATCACTGCTCTCTTCCATCATTTCGGGTGCTCAAACTTCTTATGAATCTCTTAGCAATAAATTCAGTCTATTATTTTTATATTCTTCAATCCCCATAGCAAAGTTTGTTATTAACCTAAAATTCCAAATGTTCATATTTTAAAAAAATAATAATTAAAAACTGACTAGTACTTTAAATGCAAAATTAAAATAGCCAGATTTTCAAATATTAGTTCGTATTTATATTCATTTACTATTTTTCCATAAATAAAATGCATGGCTCAAAATGAAATTTCAAATTTTATTTTTTTCACATATACTTGAATATTTATTATGGCTCAGAAGTAATATAGGGATCATCAATATCTTACCTATAAAATAAAATCATCAAATATAAATATTAGTTTATAACTAATAAATTAACTTAGTTTTAATTTAACATAACCTTTATTGAAATATATAGGATATATACGCACAGACTTTCATACGACTCACCACTCTCCACTCTATCTAATAACACTGATACACTCAAATATATATATGTCGAAAAGATAAACAATCATCAATACGTATTTCATGCTAAACCAGCAATCAAATGGTCAGATATATATTAAGATAGACAATCTTCATACTTTAAGGGACAGGCTTCAATCTACTCCACACTCCAACTCTTCAACCGTCCATCCAATTGAAAATCTGATGATGGAATACTCAAAGGCCACCCTGAGGCCAAGATTCTTGTCACACCCATGTTGACCCAAGGTCAATCTGAACCCCACATATACAGGACATAATCCATTTAATACATATGCAAGGATGGGCAGATATCTCTACAATGCAATACCTGAAACACAGGCTTATTATATACCTGTGTCTATATATATATATATGTAATGTACATGTAGGGTTCAGATTGACCCTAGGTCAACATGGGTGTGACAAGAATCTCAGCCTCAGAGTGGCCTTTGAGCATTCCATCATCAGATTTTCAACTGGATGGATGGTTGAAGAGTTGGAGTGTGGAGTAGATTGAAGCATGTCCATTAAAGTATGAAGATTGACTATCTTAATATATATCTGAGCACTTATAGTATATATGTGTGGAGTGATAATCTGGACCAACAGATGATTGCTGGTTTAGCATGAAATACATATATTGGTGATTGTTTATCTTTTCGACATATATGTATTTGAGTGTAACAGTGTTATTAGATAGAATGGAGAGTGGTGGGTCGTGTGAAGTATGTGCTCATATACCATATATATATATATATATGTTCAAAAGATGGCGCTATACCAAAACCGCCGAACAAGTGTAAGATTTGTTTTACATAAACGAAAAAAGAGTCAGAAATTAACTACCTCTTTCATTTGCTCACCCCCAGATCAGCTGATTTCAAGCTGGTTTGCTCTCCTCAGTGGGGGATAGAGTATAGAAACTAGATCTAAAACACTGACTCTCAAGTGTCTATGCAAAACGTTTCTATCAGATTGCAAGCGTGAATTTTTCAGACCGGTAAAGTCTTCAAACTCAGCCTAGCAAGCCAGATATTTATATGGGTCTGATCTCAGTTCAGATTCACCATATAATCAAAGTTTCTGCAATATATATCATTGCAAGAAAACTTTAAAGGTACATTTATGAAAAACAAAAACAAGTTAATCACGTAACCTGCTATCACTTGTTATTTATGTTCAAAAGATGGCGCTATACCAAAACCGCCGAACAAGTGTAAGATTTGTTTTACATAAACGAAAAAAGGGTCAGAAATTAACTACCTCTTTCATTTGCTCACCCCCAGATCAGCTGATTTCAAGCTGGTTTGCTCTCCTCAGTGGGGGATAGAGTATAGAAACTAGATCTAAAACACTGACTCTCAAGTGTCTATGCAAAACGTTTCTATCAGATTGCAAGCGTGAATTTTTCAGACCGGTAAAGTCTTCAAACTCAGCCTAGCAAGCCAGATATTTATATGGGTCTGATCTCAGTTCAGAATCACCATATAATCAAAGTCTCTGCAATATATATCATTGCAAGAAAACTTTAAAGGTACATTTATGAAAAACAAAAACAAGTTAATCACGTAACCTGCTATCACTTGTTATTTATGTTCAAAAGATGGCGCTATACCAAAACCGCCGAACAAGTGTAAGATTTGTTTTACATAAACGAAAAAAGAGTCAGAAATTAACTACCTCTTTCATTTGCTCACCCCCAGATCAGCTGATTTCAAGCTGGTTTGCTCTCCTCAGTGGGGGATAGAGTATAGAAACTAGGCTGAGTTTGAAGACTTTACAGGTCTGAAAAATTCACGCTTGCAATCTGATAGAAACGTTTTGCATAGACACTTGAGAGTTAGTGTTTTAGATCTAGTTTCTATACTCTATCCCCCACTGAGGAGAGCAAACCAGCTTGAAATCAGCTGATCTGGGGGTGAGCAAATGAAAGAGGTAGTTAATTTCTGACTCTTTTTTCATTTATGTAAAACAAATCTTACACTTGTTCGGCGGTTTTGGTATAGCGCCATCTTTTGAACATAAATAACAAGTGATAGCAGGTTACGTGATTAACTTGTTTTTGTTTTTCATAAATGTACCTTTAAAGTTTTCTTGCAATGATATATATTGCAGAAACTTTGATTATATGGTGATTCTGAACTGAGATCAGACCCATATAAATATCTGGCTTGCTAGGCTGAGTTTAAAGACTTTACCGGTCTGAAAAATTCACGCTTGCAATCTGATAGAAACGTTTTGCATAGACACTTGAGAGTCAGTGTTTTAGATCTAGTTTCTATACTCTATCCCCCACTGAGGAGAGCAAACCAGCTTGAAATCAGCTGATCTGGGGGTGAGCAAATGAAAGAGGTAGTTAATTTCTGACTCTTTTTTCGTTTATGTAAAACAAATCTTACACTTGTTCGGCGGTTTTGGTATAGCGCCATCTTTTGAACATAAATAACAAGTGATAGCAGGTTACGTGATTAACTTGTTTTTGTTTTTCATAAATGTACCTTTAAAGTTTTCTTGCAATGATATATATTGCAGAAACTTTGATTATATGGTGATACTGAACTGAGATCAGACCCATATAAATATCTGGCTTGCTAGACTGAGTTTGAAGACTTTACCGGTCTGTAAAATTCACGCTTGCAATCTGATAGAAACGTTTTGCATAGACACTTGAGAGTCAGTGTTTTAGATCTAGTTTCTATACTCTATCCCCCACTGAGGAGAGCAAACCAGCTTGAAATCAGCTGATCTGGGGGTGAGCAAATGAAAGAGGTAGTTAATTTCTGACTCTTTTTTCGTTTATGTAAAACAAATCTTACACTTGTTCGGCGGTTTTGGTATAGCGCCATCTTTTGAACATAAATAACAAGTGATAGCAGGTTACGTGATTAACTTGTTTTTGTTTTTCATATATATATATACACACACACAGGTATATAATAAGCCTGTGTTTCAGTCATAACCTTTATTGGTAAAGTTTGTGGTTACATTGTTATAATATTAAGTGTACAGTACCTATTACATATACATGCATTATACTTTAATTGGTATCAAGGGGGTTAATAATTGGTATACAAGTGGTATAGAAGTAATTAGAATATGAAATGTGCTGTTAAATTTAAAATACTTTTATGAATTGGTCTTCAGTTGGATGGTTGATAGGTTGTATATTATTTTTAAAATGAGTACAGTACTGAGTATTAAAGCAAAGATCATATCCTAAATTTTAATGATCAATGGTTACAGTAGTGTAGGTAAGATTATTAAGCTTCATGTGGTTGCATATATGTCTAAAAGTGTGATGGTTTTGATTTCTAATTTTTTACTTTATTGTAGAAGTGTGATGGCAGTTCTTTAAAGTTTGAGCTGAAGCGGAAATGGCATCTAAGAAACCAAAGAGTGAGTAGAATAAAAATTGATTTAATATTGGGAAAGAGTCCTCTCTTTATGCCACCAATGAGTGATGAATGATCTTTAATTGGAACTTAATGATAGATGTAATGAGGGTTAGTATATGTGAAGTGATGGACTCTTACAGAGAAAGTTTTAGATAGTCTCATCTTCTTTGTTACAGAATTAAATCTATAATGACAGAAAACATTTTTTTTTTAGCTAAGAAATTATAGATTGGTAAAGCTTCCTAATTAATCTAGATAAGGAAGTCAAAAGTATTTGGGCACTAGATATCAAAATTTAAATATATGGATTATCGGTTTGTGGTGTGCAGTGAAGAAGAGATTGTGTTAATAATTGCTCAGCTTTGTGGAAAAGATTTTCATCTTCACAATAGTTGATAAAATACATTGCTTGAAAATAAAGTATATAGCAAGGATATTGAAGAGGTTTTTGAAAAAAGTACTTTTAATTGGAGGTAGTGTATTTGATGGAATGATGCAAATAAATTTCTGAGAATCTGGGAAAAGGGTTAGAAATTTGACTATTATCCTGAAATCAACACACTTTACACATTCAACACTATTGCCATAAATTTGTTTGTTTAAAACTATTACAACACCAAAATCTAACAAAATTCTTATACTTCATAAAGTTAGACAAATTATAATAACATTTATTATAAATTTATTTAACGCACATGCACATTGATTAGCACATGCACATTGATTACGTAAGTAATATTTACTAAGGCAATAAACCTTTAAGCGTGTGCGCTTGAAAATACGAAGATAGGGACCTTAGTAAATATTACTTAAGTAATCAATGTGGACTTAATTAGTGAAGTATTGAATAGCTTCACGCTCTCAGTTCTAACCGCTTCAGCTTCACCTATTATATAAAATAAGTTGAAGTAAAGAAGGGTTCCCCTTTTTTCTTCCAAAGAGTAAGCTTGTGGTTAAGACCTGTAGAGGTCCCTACCTTCGTATTTTCAAGCGCACATACTTAAAGGTTTATTGCCTTAGTAAATATTAATAACATTTATTAAAAATATTGAGCTTAGTAGTTACATTTACATATACCTTCTAATATATACATTAATATTCAATATAGTTATTAAAAGATTTTAAAGTAAAAAGTATTATCAACTATAAAAAGTTCCTTTTGCGAAATTAAATTATAATATTCTTAGATCTATAAATTCCATACACAATGAAATATTTGAAATTAAAAATAAATAAAAAAAATCTAAAAGAAAAGTAATTTGTATCTAAATTCTTTTTTTTTTCTGCTTCTCTTTCACTCTTTTATACACTGAAATGAACGTTTAGAGCAGTAAAAATATATCAAAATTGAATAATAATACAATCATATAATTAAAAGGTCATTTGGGGTAGATTTATCTTATAAAGAAGCAGAATGCAATCATTTTTCAAAAATATACTTTTTTAAAAAATACATTTATCAAATATATATATATATAGTAAAAAATAAATAAATTATGTATCATTTTAAAGCTAAAATATGGGGGGATGAGGGGACGACGACATGATTTACTAGGGAGGGGGGAATGCTCTTTTTTTATTATATTAGAATAAAAAATAGATTTTTTACACTTTAAATTTCAAAAAAATATTTATTTATGAATGTGAAAAATGCAAACTAAATTTGATGACATAAGAAAAAAACAGAATAGTAATAAAATACTAATATCCAATGAATTTGTCTGCTTATTCATACGCTTACAAAAACAGTTCTCATGTTAACTTAAATAATCAGTGGATAAACAAACAGTATTCACTGATATACTCAGGCTTGCAATAGATGACAATAAAAATTGCTCTCGAGATTAATAATAAAAATAATTTTACACTGAATAGTATTGCTATGACAACGTTCCTAAAGACAGAGACTGAACATTTCGGATGGTTCATATTCATCCTATTATGGAGTTGTCACAATTTCTGTGGTATTTTATAGAACTAGACAATTATTTTTTCATTTTATCATAATGTGATGACATTGTCACCAAAACTTTCTAAGAAACAACCATACAACTAATCTCATATTGTCAAGCAACTTTTCATCATCTAAAAGTACATTTTGGTAGTCCAGTTAAGGACCAATTAGCAACTAACATTACAATGTAATTTTAATTCATTTATTTTTTTTAAAAAGTAATTTATTGATTCCCAACAACTTTGGCACACGCAAAAAAATTATTAATGTAGATGTAGAAGATATAATAAACACCTCCATACTTCCCCATTCTTTTTAAATTCACTTAAATAAAGATATAATAAAAGATGCACATATTCATGTACGTTGCATATATCTACCTTTCATAGTAGCATTATATATTAAATACACACACGCACACATATACTAAACACGTTTAATATATGGAAGTAGAAATAGAAAAAAGTTTTCTCATTACAAAAGGCAAACAAATCAATAAATAACAGTATTATTAATATGTAAACATACTGAAATAATAACTGCTGTGTGTATATATATATATATGTACTGAAAAAAAAAAAAATCAACATTTATAATTGACATTTTGTGCCAGCTGGTGAAAACATAGAAAAGGCTGAAGCACAAAAACTCCCAGAATATTTTAATCTTGCACATGAAATTAAGAACATATGGAAATTAACTGAGATTATAACAGTTCACATTATATTATCAATAAATGACTCACTGCTAGACCTTAATAAGTTAGTTATTTGGAAAACACATTGATCAAGCAATTAGTACTTAATACTTGTTGATAATTAAAATTTTAATTTAGAATCTATAATTGTTATCAAAAAAGTTATTAAAAGTACAATTTGTTTAAAACTAAAAGTTATATATATAACGTGTACTTATCCTTTTCTAATTCTCTTTTAAAATATTTTCTTAATTGTGCTATTCCCTGCATTAAATGCATAGCAGAAAATAAAGAATAATACACTTACGATTATATAGCAGTGCATTTATAACTAACATTACATATCCAATGACTATTTAAAAAAAATGAACAAAATTCGGCATGGCATTGCAGAGGATATGCACAAATATAATCATATTAATTAATACGATTTATCTTTAATTATATTATTAATGCAATTGAAACAGACCAAGATTATAAGATATATAACCCTCTATAAACGAGTATAGCTTACTTAATATACATATTAAAATGAATATACTATTAATGAAGATTTTAACTTTCAAATAAAAAAAAAAGTTATTCACATTTAAAAAATGCAATTTAAATTATAACATATAGCCCAATAATATAACAATATTTTAATTTACTCTGACAGATATATATATATATATCATTCATATATTGCATAAAATACTTCATCCAATAATCTACCCATATATCATACATTTAACATTCAAATTTGTAATCATTTGTTCTTTTGCGTAACAAAGTGGTTTCTTTCTGCTTTATAATCATAGCTCTCATAAATCTATTATTATTGTTGCTTTATATATACTGAAATATTCTATATGTTAGATAATTCTACACTGTTTTCTCTTTTGTATATTACATTTCTATAGTCAGCAATAAACAATGTTTTCTTGGCCTTTCTTTTTCTGTCATCATACTCCATATTTACTGGATTGAGTGTTTATGGATCAAAGCTATGTCCAAATTGTTTTTCATAGTCCCAAAAACCAGTCTTATATTCCCGAATGTTTTTAATTTGCCTATATAAATATTTGTGTGGTGCTAATCTGGTTGTGATATTAGTTCTAGATTCCCTGTAGTATACAATTATGCAGACAGCATAAAAACATGAAATGTCATATACAATAATTAATTTAAGAGACCTATCATTTAGGTGAACTTTACCAAAAGTGCACTGAGCTTTAAGTTACAAAGAAAAAAGGAACCACTTTGTTATACAGACAAACAAATATATGCAAAGTTGAATTACAAATACAAACAATGAGAAAAATCAATATTACATACATTAAAAACCATATTTTAATGGATTGTCATAAAGCCCTGTATAGGTTGATGAAGTAGTAGCAAGATTAATCTGAGAACTAAGCAAATGTCATAACATTTCAATTTTTAAAAAATTCTATAAATGCAAAATTAAAATATAGATAGAATTTAGCATAGAAAAAGCATTTAGAATACTGTATTATACTAAAGTAATGTTTAATCGATTTGCTCAAAATATGAAAATAAAGATTGATTATGATGAATTAGAAGAAGTTAACAGTTACAAATACCTTGGTCAGATTATTAATACAGATGGAAATATAATGGATGAAATTAATCATAGAATTAAACTTGGTTGGAGTGCTTTTGGTAGAAATAACTTGATACTAAAAGGAAATATGCCTATGTGTTTGAAAAGGAAGGTTTTTAACGAATATGCATGTTGGGAGTAACAAGAAGAGATCGAAAACGCAATGTATGGCTAAGAGAACAAACAGGTGTTGCTGACCTCATGAAAAAAATTAAAAGATTGGAATTGGGATGGCCATATTGTTAGAAGAGATGATAATAGATGGACAATTAAAATCTTAAACTGGATTCCAAGAGACTGTAAAAGACTCAGAAAGAGACTACATATGAGATGGATGGATGAAATAAGAAAGTGTGCAGGAGTGATGTGGAGAAGAGAAGCTAAAGATCAGAGACGATGGATTAAACTTGGAGAGACCTTCATCCTGCAGTGGATTGATAATGGTTGATGATGATGATGATTATACATAGTATGCACAATGACAAAATATCATGTACATTCAATGGCAGGCATGTAAAAATTGCTATCTAAAAAAAATTAATGCATTTTCTCATGTTAGATAATTCTTATTACAGTATGTGATACAATTAGAAAAAAAAAGTACTGCAGAAATACATGTAACTGATGAAATAATTTATATACTACAATTCTAAACACTACATTGCTTATTTATTCAAGATATATTATTACCTACTTTTATATAAGAACTAAAATTTAATTCACAACTATATGACAATGGCTGTTATATAGCTGGTCAACATATATTTTAAATAAATAAATAAAGTTAACTGGAAAAAAAAAACTTACAAAGAGGGAATGAGATCATGTCTAGAACTAATAGCAGCATCTGGCGATATCTTTTTTCTTTCCATCCACAGACCAAGAAGAGGAGGTGTGCAAGAAACTGTCCTTTTATCCATCTAAAAAAAATAAAAATGCAAATGTTGGCTAATGAATACATAAAAGAAATATTCACTACAAATTAAGTTATATATATAAATATAATTTTTCTTCACCTCTTGATATGATTATATACCATTTAATAAACTTTTCTTTATTCATTTTTTACAATGCAGTAAATTTTATTTATTCACTGATAACATTTCCTTACAATTTTGACTGATCGAACTTTAAGAACTAAGAGGAAACCTGATGAAGATTGCTGGTTAGTCAAAACAGTAAAGAAATATTATTAAGGAATAAATAAAATGTACTCCTTGTAATAAGTGAATAAAGAAAAAAGTGCTAAAGGATATAATATCTCTAAGCATTGGTAGAAAACATACCGAGATGTTTTGTTGTTTTTTTAATTTTTATTTTGGATTTTAAAATAATATATCAAAATTTATTTTAAAATATTTTAAATTTATTTTCTTTCTAAAATATACATATATATTAATCATATCTGCAAAATTTCTGATTCACTCTTAGATGAAATTTATCCCTTCTTCAGACCCAGTTGTCATTCTCTAACAACCTGTATAAGCTTCGTTAATACCATTCTAGAAACTTCATTTACGATTTCTTTTTTCCCCCCTATTAACTTTATTGCTTTGTATAGAAACCTACACCCTCTCTATTTTAATGGTAGATTTAAATCACACTATTTTTATGTATTTTTTTTGTACAGCAATGATTTGGATAGTGTTTTGCTTCTCAAACTATCTGACATTTCCTTATTTTATCTAATTTTCATGATACTCCTTCAAAATCACATTTTGATCACTGATAAGTTTTTTCCATTTTTTTGATTCATATTTCAACCCTCTGCTACTTATATTATTACATAGTAACAGGGTTTTATATATTATTTTCTTTAGTATTCATCCTATTGTTATTTCATATCATAAAGTGAAATCTGAGCAGTCATAATATTCTGTCCTTTTATACTCTTTTAAAAATTCTGATTATCGGTCCTTTTTTTTTGCCAAACATAATCTCAAAAACATTTCAAATACATTCAACTGTGGGTAATAGCAGATTTCAAGTATTATTATTCTCCTTTCTTTTTTCGGATGTTGCTGATTTGACCAGTGATAATATTTGCAAGAGAATTAAATCTGGGACTTTTAGAATTATGAGTGTTAAATTTAAAAACCATTAAAATGTCACATGATCATAGTAGCTAAAACTCTCCATACACTAGTACTACCCAGTGCAAGACTTAGTCATCAAAGAATGCAAGAAGGTCTGTGCATAAAATCTCTATCTAGTGCTACTAATCAAAATCCCCAGACTAATTTCTAACTTGTGGTTTCATCAGTGAGGAGCCCTGGCTCTGAGAGCACTGTACTTAGATCTATATGACTATATAAGTGAATGAGGTTGGATTGAAAATATTATTGTATTTTTATCTTGGGATCTTAGAGTTGACCAAATAGTTAAAAGGTAGCTGCTGGAGGATTGCATTAGATCCTAAGAAGTAGGGATAGTGCTCTCAGATTCAAGGTTTGTCACTGACGAAAGTTACAAGCTAGAAACTAGTCTGGAAATATTGAAAAAGTAGGCACTAGATAGGACTTTTATGCATAAAGTCTCTTGCATCTATTGATTACTAAGGCTTACACTGGATGGAACTACTGTATGGAGAACATTGAATTTAATTAAGAGAATCCAATATTCAAAAATCTAAAGGTCCCAGATGTAATTCCTTTGCTAATATTATTACTGGTCAAGCCAGAAACACTTGAAGAAAAAAGAACAAAATATTGTGTTGTGTTATATACTAATCTGCTTGATATTACTAACAGTTGAATGTATTTGAAAAGTTCAAGTAAAGTTTGAATTTTTATTTAAAAAAAAAAACATTTAACAATTAATATTAAATGATAGAAATAGTCCAACATATAATTACAATAACTATATACTATTTCTCTGATGCCTACTAATATAGCAATAGATATGAATTAATATTTTATTTTAATTTATTTAAATAGTTGGGGATTTAAAGTCAATCATACTACAATTTTTGTATTTATTATTGATGGCTAAACATAATACAAGAAAAACACCATTAATTTCAGATTTGTCAATTTTACAGACAGATTTTAAAACAAATATTTTATCCCTCATTGTAAACCTAAACTCTACTAAAATAAAGTCTAATAATTTATTGGTATTTTCTGAATGTTATTTAAATTTGTAATTTCATAAACTAACTTGTTTATTGGAAAAAAATAAAGATCAACTGTAAAATTTTTGTCAAGCGTTGTTAGCCAAGAGGTCATCGCAGCCTCCTTGCAAGCAAGTAGTTGGTTGCAGACGGTTGTGGGTTCGCCTCCCGGCCGATGCTATGACATATGAAAAAAAAAACTAAAATTTTGTCTGCATAATAGAAGCTTTTGGATAGTAAGTATTCTGATCAATGAAATATATAAAAAAATGTTCCTAAAATAAAAAAGAAACAATCGTTTTATATTGCAATAAAATAATTATTCCTTTTTAAATAAATGTAGACTGTTACTACCATTAAGCTAATATTTGAGAAGATAACACTTTTTTTTTTAACTTCTCAGTGTACCACTTTTAAACATTAAAATTTTTTTTTTTTTTTTACAATAATATTTTCTGCATAAAATGTTTAAAAAATATGAGTTAAGTCATATATAACATATCATTTATTAAACATATATACTGTAAACTATTCTGATAAGTACCCAAACACCTTTATTTTCTCCAATCATTTACATCATAATGCTATAAGGGGCCTTCTTGTTTACGACTTATTTCTACAAATGAAAATCTATTTAATTTATGATGTATTCCTAAATATGTAATTTTTGAATAATGAAAAGTTTAAAGAATAGCAATCTCCATTAATAATTTTAAAATGTATTTATAGTTAGAGACCAATTTGCTACGACATGACAGTTAAATTTGACTTCTTTTGGTAAATAATTTAATACTTTTTTTTTTTTTTATAAATTTCACATTAAATGAATTATGTACCACATAAATAGAAGCAACTTGCTAATAATTTACAAGTATTAATATTGATTTAAAAAAAGAAAAAATTGTTGAAGTAAAAAATGCCATACATTCTGATATTTATACTTCAATTTTAAAAAATAACTTATATAAACATAAATTATATAGCAATTTACGTATCTTAAAAGTTTTTTGTAATTTTCTTTCTTTTTTTTTTAATTTTATTTTATAAAAAAGGGGTTAAAAAAAAATCAATATAAACATTTTCAACAAAATGAAAAAACGTAATTACGTGGCTGACTGACTATAATATTTGAATTTTGGTTTAAATATCTTATTTGGTGAGTGCGTATTCAATGAATTTTTTTTAATGGGTAATTATAAAATCTTGATTTTATAAAATGTATTGTATATAGTAAACAAATGAATAATTATTTACTCATTAAAAAACAAAATTTTAAAAGTTGTGGTAATACAGTATATTGAATTGGTTTAAATATTCAATGCAAACAAAAAGAAAATAAATAATAACATAATTGAAAAGGTCAGGTGTTTGTATTTTTATTTCGTCATGTCAAGCAGAAACTAAAGGATTTAAAGTGCAAATAGAAATGGTGCTGCTTACAATTGTCTTTGCCTTGCCTGGCTTGATGCAGAGTTCAGTTAATCATGCATGAAGTGAAACTAACTGGTCAGAATTTCCACATTCATCATAGATGACAATAACTAAAATAGGGGAATTGTAATTTAGTGTCTAAATATTAGACATACAACCTCAGAATTATTGGAATATGTTTGAATTCATTTTCTGGAAATGAAATTAACCCTCCTTTCCTCAATAGGAATATATACTGCAAACTTATAAGGTATTTATTTTCATTATAGTGCTGATATACTAGAAACAAGTTTCGTGATAAGAATTTTTAATTCATACAGAGTTTCCAATTAGAAACAACAAAGGATTAAGCAATAGGAAAAAACAGTTAAAACAGTAGCAAATCTGACTCCAATCTACCAATTAATTCAGATAAAACCCTGTTAATGATTATTAATTATAAAGTAATACTATTAAAACTATAGTGTTTATTATTTTATCAAAATTGTTCGTTAATTTTGTTTTCAAAATGATCATCCTTTTCTAAATATTATATATAAACTTTTTTTTTTAGCCGTTTTTTAAAAAAGCTTTAATAGATTAATTTTATATGAATCATATATATATATATTACACATTTATTTCATGTTTCAAACATTGGTTATATTCATTATCAAACATTATATAATATATTCTTAATTAGCTGAAGAATGAAAGATAATATTAAAATCTGTAATAAAAAAGAAAATAAATGAAATTTGCAAAATACAATATTAAATACATGTATCAAACAACACGTTGTTTGTTTAAATTCAGCCAATTTAATAATTATTATCAAACCATTTGAACTACAGTTTTCTCTCATTACCTATAATCCAAATGGTTTGATACATGTACGTATTTATTGCTATATTAGTATGATGAAAACTTACTGAAGACTTTTTATTTGAAAACTATTCCCAATTTATTATATATACATATCTTAACTCATGAGATATCACTTGACGAAATTAATATACATACATTTCTTTTTCTATATAGATGTTATTACAATTACTTTTTATTTAAAAAATGTGAGCAGTTACTCTTAAATTGTTTTCTCTGGCAATTATTAAAACAAATCTATTTCATAATAATCGCCTCTATCTCGGTGCATTTTCTTACGGGCATATATACAACTAGATCAGTGATGTGCAACCTTTTTACACTTGCAACCCCATACTCAAACTGTGACTCATTATATGTTGTTACTATCCTATTATAAGCATATAAAGATAGTAATAATAAAAGTCATTTTACCATTTACAAATATATATATATATATCTTCTTCCTTACTACTATCTAGTTATTTTACCATTTACAAATATATATATATATATCTTCTTCCTTACTACTATCTTTATCATTTCCTGAATGTTTGGTTTTTATTACCTATTTATTCATTAAAAATTTTAATTTCTATCATGTACATGAAAATAAGAAACAGGGTTTAAAAAATATTTAATTGTAAACCTTTTGATAAAAAATAAATACGATAAATGTATACTACCATTTGGTTCTTAGTAGATTTGTTGATTTGTAGCAATTACAACTTTTTTTAGCCTGTTTTAGAAAATATGTACATTCAAGAACGTAGTACCATGTATTAATATTTGGAAGATAGTAGCACAAAAAACAAAACTCTGAGATTGAACAAGAGAAATATAAGCAAAGTGCAATTAGCTGTTCTGTTTATACAAAACGGATCACAACACACAATAATGAATTGAGCAGTTCTCACATACTTTTTAATAATGTTTAGATTGTTTTTTCAATTAAAAATTTATGATCCAATATGAGAACTCAAAATTTTCATGGCCGCCAACAATTTTTCTGCAAACCTATAAGAGATTACAAACCCACAGGTTGGGCATCACTGCACTAAGTAATGATACTTTCTCAAATTACTGTTAAATTTTCACTTATACTCTATACCAATGGTATTTAATCTATGGGTCGTGACCCCAAATGGAGTCACAAAAAATTACCTTGGGATCGCAAGATAGATGAAAAAATTGTAAATAAATTTAACTCATTACAAATACATCATTGACAAAAAATTTTGAGAAAAAATATTAATTTTTAAAATGTAAAATTTCATTAAATTCTAGAAAATTACTCTATTTTAAAAATGATGACTTCAAAGAGATAGAGATTTGAATATGTCTCAGACGACATCGTGTAACATCGCTTTCAGCAAATCATGTGACTTGGCAAACAAGTGATGACAATGCATATTCTATTTACAGCGTCATCGTGGCACAATTGTGAGTTTAATTATTATTTTAATGTAAAATTTATTTTTTAACTTAGTATTTGTGATAGACGGACTGCTTTTAAAGTTATAAATTTTATGAACCCTCATGGATAAAAGGCTAAAAACTGGTAGAATAATTGGAAAAAATAGACAATGAAGAAAGAAATGATGAGAAGAGCACTTCGATTTTGGCTGTTTTAACCTACGACACTGGCCAAATACATTTGGAAGCTTCTGCTTCTATAGAGTCGAGACATAAAAAAGTAAAAGCAATCAAACGAGTTTGTAAGTTTGATAATGAGTTTTATAAAATATGGTTTTGTATGCACCGAAGAAGCTTATGTGCCTGGCAGTACTATCAAATGAGTCACTAAAACCAAATAAACAGCAGAGGCACCTACACACCAAATACCCAGAATCCAAAAATAAAACCATTGATTTTTTTCAGAAAAAAATAGGGCATTTGACATGTAAGCAAAACTTTATGTATACTTTTACTGATATTAATAAAAAAGCATTGGAGGCTTATTACCGAGTAAGCTATCATATAGCTAAATCTGGCAAGCCGTACTCAATAGCTGAAGAGTTAATTGTTCCAGCAGCTCAAAATATAATAGGCATTATGTTTGGCGAGAAAGAAAAGCAAGAGATATATCAAATACCACTCTCTGATACAACAATTGGTTGCAGAATAGTAGAAATGGCAGATAATGTGGAAAGCGAGCTTATAATCAGAATTCAAAAAAGTAAATTTTTCAGTGGGATGAATCCACCGATTGCCAAAATGCTGCATAACTAATTTGTTTTGCAAAATATGAATATAAAAATGAAGTTGAAGAAACCTTTCTTTTTTGCAAGGAATTACAAAGGAATATGGAAGAAGAAATAATATTTAAAGTGGTAAATTCTTATATCATGGAAAACAATATTTCTTGGGGAAAATTGGGTGGAGGTGTGCAGTGATGGAATTCGTGCTATGGTTGGAAAACACAGTGGACTTCTAAACCGAATCAAAGAAGTCTCACCTAATGTAACATTGGTTCACTGTATTATTCATAGAAAAGTGCTTGTACCAAAAAATATGCCACCGAACTTAAAGTTTGTCTCAGATACTGGAGTTAAAATAATGTTATAAAAGTGCTTCCTCTGAACTCAATAATTTTTTTGCATATGAGCAGTGAACATCAGCAGCTTCTTTTACGTAGAGGTGCATTGGCTTTCGAGGATAGGGTCCTAATGAGACTAATTGAACTTAAAGATGAGGTGTTTGTGGGGTTTTTTCTTTCTCAGTGATGAAAGCTTTTATTCATCAAAAAGACAAAAATACACAACAGTTAAAAAAGGTTTACAAAGAGATGATTACATGACAATTACATGACAAAAATAAAATTCAAGTATAATATGGTGAAATGGGGAGGGAATACATATGAAATGGGAAGATATGGAAAGGGTGTGTAGTCCAGGCAAAGAAGAGACTTTGTAAGAAGCAATGTTGATAAGCTTGGTTGCCCTGGTGGATTGATAGGAGGATCCATATGTGGCATTAACTTTGGAGAAATTGCTATATGTTCAGTCTTTACAGATTTCAGGGATAGATGGGGAGATTTCTGAGTAATGCTTAGATGCAACAAACAGATTTTTGTCTTTTGTAGATGCGTAATTTTAGTTTTCCCCGTGGTATTTGGAATGGTGTTATGATTGGTTATGTTGTTCTTTTTGGCTTGCTTTTTACCTTTGATAGAGCAAACCACAGCCTGAAATGGAAAAAAATTCAGAGGGCAAGAACATGGAGTCTTTGAAATAAGTTCTTTGGTAATGATGCTTTCAGTTAAGTTTTGTTTAAGATTCAATTTGGGTAAAAATTGGGTAATTTTGAACGTTTTACTTCATCTCTGCAAGTTTTTTCTGCTAGGGACAGCGGCCATCTTTAAATCGTTTGAAATGAAGAAAACTATTTTGAAATAGAAAAAATTAAATATATTGATGTAAAAGCAAAAAAAAAAAAAACCCTGGAAAACTTGTTATAAAATTTAAGTGGAATTTTAGGCGGTTAGTTACCCCAAAGGAGGGAGTGTCTGAAAATAAAATTTGTTAAAAATGGCCTAAATAATTGGAACAACACATAAAAAGCTTTATAAACAAGTTCTGAATGACAGGGAAATTGAAGTAGGAGAAATATTTGGGAGACTAAGAGGGAATAAACCCTTTATGGTCCATGAAACAGTTGAACCACCCATCAAACAGGGGGGAGTGAGGTAGTTAAATGCTGATCAAGCACAAGGTAGATATATGGAAATTATGTTTAAAATACACTAAAACTGAGATTTAGTGAATGAAAGAGTACATTAGTAGCAAAGTAAGGTCTTTAAAGGGCCAAATAAATATAAAAGGCACCTTTCAGGTACTGCACAACCAACTTTTCAGAGCCATTCTGTGAGAGCTGTGAGAAGGACGACTTTACAGTAAGCGCTCCACCTATGGACTGGGTGTTTGTCTTTTTTAAATAATAATAAAAATAAAAAATTTATACACTTTTTAACTGATGAAGAACGGCTATGTAAGTTAGCTTGAACAACTAGAATTTAAGTCTTCAAGGTGAACAATTAAATATATTTATGGCCAATGATAAAATCAAAGCCTTTACAAAGGAAATAGAGAGTTGTGATACTTGTACTGCAAGGAGATAAATTTTGCAGCATATCCTACTTTAGAAAGTTTTGTCATAGAAAACAAACTGAAAGTTATTCAATCAGTTATTAAAGATATAACAACTCACTTGACAGATCTTAAATATCAATTTAATTATTTATTTTCCGGAAGATTTTTCTAACTCTAAATGAATTTGAAATCCCTTTCAGAGCGTATTACCCAAACATTTAAGGGAAAAACTGAGTTATCATCTGATGGAGAATTAAAATTTGTTTTCAAAGAGCTTGAATTGAGTAATTTTTGGCTTAAAAGTTCAAAATGAAATATACAGAACTGTCTGATGCCGCTCTAAAGGTATTATTACCATTTGCCTCATGTTATATGTGCGAGATGGGATGTCCCCAATTTCTCTATCTAAAATCTAAATACCGAAACAAATTAGCAATAGAGCCATCACATCTTTAATACTCAAATTGAGCAAAATAGAGCCAGAAATATTGCTACTTGTAAACAAGAAACAGGTTCACTTTCCTTTTGTAGCTAAACTGAATTTTTTAAAGCTCCTTAACTTGTTATAAATGATTAATACTACTCGATTTTACAACCTAATATTTTGGTAACTACAGAATTGATTTTCAGTTTATTGTACTTGTATTGACACATGTTTATTTTGTACGAAATAAAACATAAATTAACATCTTCCTAATTTTTAATATTACCTAGCCCTAGTTTTTGAGCAAATTGAATTAGATTATTGATTTTTAAATTCTGGGAAAGCAAGTTAGCTTGATGTCCAATGCAAGGTCATACTGCAAAAATGTTTGAATACCATTGCTCTATATGGTTTATAAAGTGTTTTTTTTTCAGCATCTTTCTACTTCAATTGAAAACTCTTGATAATACTGCTGTTAACTTTTTTTTTATTTATTATCCCATTAGATGGCACATACTGGCATCCATTAGCACAAATCAGGTCTGCTACTCTTTTAAAAATACTTATATTAGTGATATCTAAACCCAAATCAATCAGAGGGAATGGTAAGATAGGTTCTTTTTTATGTTTATATTCACTTATACACTAAAAAATGAACATAGAATTTGATTTCCCAGACCTTGGATGCCAAGGCTCCAACTTAGCTATAACACACGATAGTGCAATCACCATAAATAATGTTGAAATTGATTTGTATAAGCTCAGTTCTAGTGCTCCACTAATTGAAGCTGAAAACATTTCTAGTAATCTAACAACAGTAAAAAATAGTCAGGATAGTTCAAATAACTCTAAATCATTCCCAAAAAATATTCCAATGCAAACTAGTAGCACTCGTGATCAAATTTATAAAATTGCTACAAGTGCATTTCAATTCGAAAGAACTGCCACGAATGTAGCAACCATAAATGCGAAAAATATGGCAGGAAAACAATTTGCAAAACCAGAACTTTAGGCCCACATTTATTAGTCCAGATAATAATCAAATTTCAAATTTCAGCATTAACAATGAAGTAGGGCAAATCCCCCAAACAGAAAACCATTCACGACAATACGATATGAAAATCTTAAGAAAATTAAAAAAAAAAAGAGGAGGCTCCACTGGAAACAGCATTTCCTTACCATATCGAAGCCGTTACAACAAAATCCAAGCATGGACCATCCTAATAGACTCAATACTATTTACTCAGACCACAAAGAAGCTTCCAAGACCCAATTTAACAAGATTACACCCTCACAAGAGTTATTTCATGAAAATGCATTTGGCGATTTACACCGCAACAACCGCAAAAAAGATCGCAACCAGAAAAAAATATTAACTAATCCACTGGAATTGCAACATTTTACTCTGCTGATTGGTAGCGACTTTCCAAAGTTAAATTCATTTAACACTACTAACCTCTCACAACATATGTTGTGTACAGAGACTGAAAACACTCATCCTGCACTACCACCCTCACAAACTAAAGAAATCCCTCTTCCTAAACTTAATCAGCAGAGCTATGCCACAGCACTATCTAACAGCAATTCAACTTATCCAACACGCATTACACATTCATCTACACAAATCTCTATAGCTGACTTTGTGGACGAACCAGAAGAGACTCCAATCAGTGAATTAAATACCCTACCAAGAAGCCAACACAGCACACACCCAAACTTGGATAACTACCAATCCATAAATGACCAATTCAAGAATGCCAGTGTTTCTTTTCAATTCTTTCCTCAACTATCAACTATCATAGCGACCACAGCCTCATACTAAGCACAACAATCTCTGCCAACACTATCCATTTACCAAAGATGACTTCTTTGAGCTCCTACAAGCTAACAACCTAGAAGATGCGATCAAGAGAGTGTACCACCATCCGATCCCAACAAGAGGTATTTCATAGTTGAGTTCCACAACATACTAAGAGAACACAACTCCATATAAAAGACCGATATCTAGTAAAAATTTGAGATGAATAAGCCAAAAATACTATAGGGCCTCACATGCAATTGTTACTTTAACTTTGCCAAACCTGACCCACAGAGACTTCTTACTAATCACCAATTTCAAATATCTGACTGAAAAAAGAGCAAACATACAGTTACTATCAAACACAGCTAAATTCACATTCAAGCTGCACAAAGATATCTCTCTTCTAGACATTCCCTATACACTTGAAGAAAATAGTGTCCAATATTTCTGTCTTTCAAGGGTGTTCAATCACAATGTTTCTATGTGGAAAACACAGCCACCTAGTTAAACCATGTCCAGGAAAATGTGAAGCTTGTAATGTCAGGAAAACTAAAAACCACAAATGCCTGCCTACCATGGAAATCATCCAGAATCTCTCCATTCCAACTCATACAACTATAACCAGCTCTATTCAGCAATGCAAAAACAAATCATATTTGGATGCAATCCCACAGTAGCCAGTGAACAGTCCTCAGGGTAGAACTGACCTACAAACATTGTCAATACCATCTTCACAGCATAACACCCGCATCACCCTTAAAGACTCCAGCTCCAATGTAGGTGACACATCATACCATGTGCCAACACCACCCTCACCTCGGCTCCACAATACCAACAGTGAGCAAGGCCATCAACCTAGCACCCTACTAGTAGAGACTGCCTAGTTCCACCTGCAACCAACAAGAGAAAGAATGATGACTCATTGGCCTCACAAAACAAAGATTCTCGCCCTCATCTTGTAGCAGAAATTTCAGAACCTTCATGGGGTTGTAGCAGAAATTTCAGAACCTCCATTGGGCCAATCTGATAGATCCAAAAGTATATCCAAAGGTGTTATACCAAAGAAAAGGAAGGATGAAAAGAGAAAAGTCAGACATTGTGAAGCATCATCAAATGAAGAAGAAACTGAAGGTGCTGACCAACAATGAACACTCAAATTACAAACCAAGCTCGGAATAACTCCAAACTCAAGACTATGGATGTAACAGACACAGCATCACCCATGGCTCATCCAAATCACATCAAACCTCCTAGAGCTGCACCCCAAAGCCTTGAAGAGATACTTCTAGTTGACATGATTCTTGAGAATTAAGTTCATGTCCAATACACCACTACTCACCCCTCTAACCATGCTGTTAAAAATTAAAAGAATCAGCATCAGGGGCATCAACTCCCTTGATCGTGCATATGCCATTAAAAGATGATTACATCATATGGACACACATATCATATGCCTATTGAAGACCAAGCTACATCTACAATCAAATCCCAAAGTCATCCAAATTCTCACGCAATTCAGCTCTTTCCACCATATACTCACTCTATACCTCTTCAGAAGTGGCCTTCATTATTAACAAGAGTTTAACATAAAGCAAATGTCAAGTGCTCTATCTAAGCCCAGAACTTGCCATTCTAAGCATCACTATTGGTGACATGGGGATCAATCATTTACCTCTACCTGGAAAACAACCCTACTTTTGTCCACCTAATCATTACCTCTACCTGGAAAACAACCCTACTTTTGTCCACCTAATCATTAACAAGATTAACTCAATACTCTCATCAGGCACATCTCCTATCACTGTGTTGGGGATTTCAACATGACTCACCACAATTTCAACATGAAATACCTGCACTCCCTCAACAAGCTCATGCTATGCGATAAAGGCTTCTCCCCCCCCCAATGCGTTTTCCTTCTACCTGCTCCACAAGCAAACCCTGATTGACCTTCTCTACTACAGTCCAGAAACTTCACTTCGATCTCAAATCTGAATTCCAATTGGTCCGATTCTCCGAACATCTCGCTTTGCTCATTTCACTTTAAATGGACCCCACCTGTCCAACAGACAAACAATAACCGCACCATCAGACTTCTCAACAAAGGCTCTACTCCAAAGTGCATTTTCTCAGAAGCGTACATACTGTTTAAAAAAAATTAAAATCCTCTCTTCCTCCACTCCAGGCTTGGTCCTCCTACATAGGCATACTCAGTACACTCATCTAACACCTTCACCAAAAAGACCAAAGCGCCGAACCAGCTCCTTAAAGTGCTAAACTATAGTGCTATAAAACTGAGTGACCTCACCCAAACAAACACAAGTGTCCATGAGATGATAAGGCTTAAGGGTCCAATACAGAAACAAACAGTAGACTCTTGTGGAATATGTCATCACCAAGAGGTCCAAAATATTCCTAGACAAGCAACACAACTGAACATGAAGTTATATTTTCTGGGCAATTGGAGCCACCAAAAGACCCACACCAGCCTTGATAGTAATCGACCAACACTTGTGTGGAAGGCCCACTATGCTATCAAAAATACACACCCATTTTGAATCCAAGCTACATAACGCCAGCTTAGAAGTAGGTGACACTTGAAAGCGACCTTACGAATCAACAGAGCACATCATGGAAGTGAACTGAATCCAGAAGCTCAGGGAATATCCAGACAGCACTCATCCCTGGCATTCCTCGATTAGTGTTCCTTCATCTCAGTCAGTATACTGGGCATATTGTTCGTGGCATGATACACCATCTTGCAGGAGACTTCATAAATATCCCAAACCTGTATCCTGTCAGCCTTGTTCCCTTCCTAAAAAAACAACACAACCTGTCAAGTCTCACCAATATCCTTCCCATATCTACGACACCTCTCCTCATCAACGCTTTGAAGCCATCATTAAAAACAGAATACAGAAACAACTGTACACACATATTTCCACATCTCAGTTTGCATGCAAGGGCACTTCCACTTGCCAAGCCATTCATCGCTATTTCCTACTCGCAGAACACATCAGGCATTACAGAAAATCAAGGTCCATTGTCATTCAGCTCAATTTCGGGTCTTTATTCAACTCTGTTACCTCCCTACTATTACGAACCCTTTGTAAATACCATCCCAAAAGTGTACATCCGAATAATAGGTAACCTACTCTTCAACTGTTCCATCTTTACATCACTCGATGGCCAGTTATCACCTGGGTTCCAAGACTCCCTATTCAGTACCCTCTGCTTCATCTCCTACCTTAACCAATTCCTTAAAGAAATCGAAGCCCACTGCCTGGAATTACGTACCAGCATTGAAACAGCAAGTGCATCACATTTCATATGTAGATGATGTGTCTATCTTCCTTACTTCTAAAGCCATCCTACTTCAATTATAACAGATCATCAATACATATTCTTGCTCATCAACACATATTCTAGCAAATATAACCTTCACATCAAACATGCAATATCTTCCGCATGGAAAATTTACACAGGCACTACCATTACATCCCGTTTACCTCTGAGCCATAGAATTTTCTAGGCTTTCCAGTGGCAAAATCATTCACTATAATGAGAAAACACTACAAACATCAATTTCTGGAGAAGACCCAAAATTGGTCAATTCTGGGCTTTCCAGTGGCAGTCATTCACGGTAATGAGAAAACAACTACAATCATCAATCCTGGAGAAGACCCAGAAATTGGTCAATTCTTTGTCTCACATCCTTCTTAACATGATTATTTTCCCTTGCATCAATTACTACATGCTGCAACTGTCAGATTCAAGCCCTTCTCATTGCATGTTTTAGTTAACCACCAAACATATCTGAGCTAGGTTTAAACACTATTAAAATGAATATTTTAATGCATAAACCTTTCTATCACGGCTGGATGCAGCATTATATATGCACATATGAATAAACATTGTACATACATAGGCTAGTAGATGTTACAGTGAATATAAAGGTTTAAAATAGTAAACTTGTTAATTTATTAAATTTATAAACATAAATTCGTATGTGGATGTATGATTCACTTGATATAATAATACACACAGTTATGAGTATGAAACCATAGAGCTTTGAAAGAGCTAAGCTTTAAACAAATTATTAAATATATATATAACTTCTTTAATGAGCGTTTATAGCACATAATTATTGATATTATATAATAATGTATATGGAGTGGCGTAATTTTATTTTGTAAAGGAGCAAAAAGTTTTTAGTTAAATTAGTTAAAAATAAAAAGTTAGCTATAAACAGATTTGCTTTTAAGTCCACCACAACTGTACTCAAATTTGTTTACAGCAAAATATATCATTAAAATTGCAGTAGCAAAACTATTTTGACACCTGGAAGAGGATTTGCGGTGCCATGAAAGCCTAAACAAAAGTATTTTTGATCAAATTGAGAAATCTTACAATTTAGTGCGATATTTTAGATAGAGTTAATGGATTGCCAGGCAAAATAAGTTATTTTCTAGGAAAGTATAAATAGGGTACATTTTAAGCTTGAGGGGGGAGTCATTAATTTAAGAAGAGCATCACCATATCTAATCCACATGAGATTGATTTTTGAAAGGTCTGACTAGAGAATGGGCGATGGCTGCTTCTAAGTCCATGGAGAAATGATGTGCCCACTGCCGGCTGATGTTTCAACCAATGAAACTGCCACATGAAGCTGTCCAGCAATAGCCTACTCCCTAATGTCGATGCTATGCCCGCTCAAGAAGATCACCATGTTGCAAGCCAAACAATTTCCTATTCAGTTCAACTAATCAGTAATGCCAACCTATAACTGCAGAACTCTCTGTTAACAAACTATTTCTAAATCCAAAATTTCTACTTAAAAGTTTTAGCAAACTACAAGCTAATGTAATTTTCTAAATCCTATAAATGTTTCCTTAAAAATTCTCATTAAAGTAAATATTATATCATTTGTATAACTTGCCTATATCTTTACAAATATCTTAATTAAACTAAATGTAACCTACACTAATTTCTTTGTCTATCATTAATTTCTTTGTCTATCACTGCAGTTGTGCCTATAGTATTTCTTTTTTGTTATTTTGTTATTTATATGCCAATGCTTCAAAGCAGCAAGCATTTAAACATAATAAATATTCAGAGATATAATTGCAAATATCTTCCCATAGCTATTCTCTTAATGACATTCTCCATGCTCGCTGGTTCGAATTCCTATAATTCTTATTTAATTTAAAATGTATTGTGGTTTACTGTTAAATTTCATCTTATTGAGATTTCTGAAGAGAGTAGTGTAATAGTCTTAGAAATATGTATTTGTCCAGTCGATCAAATATACTTCCCTCTCCCTCGTAATAATTTCTATGTATAGATTGAAACCTATAAACCAGAGTTTTAGTATATTTTATTTATACCCCTAATGTCGCTTGATTATATAGTGTTGTTAGAATTGACTTACAATAGTAATACCAGGCTATTGTCACATATTTTTTTAATAATTAATGTCATACTTTCGCTTGGAAGATTAGATATACTAAATTCACATTCAATGTTTAACATTTTGCTGTATCTTCTCCTTAAGATGGGACCTCGGGAAAGACCATCCCATCTTACATTCTTTTGGGGCACACACTAGTAAGACCTGGTGTATAATTCCAGGCAGTTGTGTTAGGCACCCTGACCTTTTAGCAGTATGATGCTCAGTCCCAGGGTACCGATGTTTGTCACGAAAACCCTTGACTTTAATCTATACACAGGATGTTCTGTTATTGTAATTTGCTGGTGCATCTCGGTTATCTCATATAGCCAATTCTGAGTCTTATAATTTAATTATTCAGAATTAAACTCAAAATTTATATCTTCGGTTTCTGGGTTCGATCTCTACCCTGAGCTGAGTTATATGCTCATACTTTATTAAAGTAATAATGTCACAATAAATATTTTGCTTAAGACTGGTTCAGCATTCTTATAATAGTAGCTACCACTTCCAATAGGAATTGGCATAAACTAAGGTAGACACCGCTTAGTGATTTCTTTAAATATGTCAGCTCATAAATAATTAAAGTTTTAATGAGGAGACATGCTAATCCTCATGTTATAAAGCCTGCATGCTTTTCCCATATTAATTTATTTACATTCATATCGGCCTTTCA